>JAGFMF010011622.1:653306-707092 GCA_019455555.1 Galemys pyrenaicus
CTCCCTGGCCGGCAGCAGGGATCGAACTCGTGCTGCAGTGGCTGCGGTTTGCTTCATAGTGCATTGCTTAACCCACTGCGCCACCAGGGAGGCCCAGTTTTTGGATTTTATAGGTTTGGAATGGGGATTGAAGTCCATAACCTATTTGTGTAATTTATTTAGGAGGGTCTTTCTCCCCTAACAAAACCAGAATTATAAACACCAATTAGAAGGTCCGTATTACAGTCAATCACTTATAAATCATAACATACTGCTTCCCTATTTTTTCTATTTTCCACTAAGTAAAAAACTGCCTTTCACTATTCAATATGCACTGTGTCAAACTGAAAAAATCGGGGTGTGGGGGCGCAGAGTTAAAGATTTGTTTGGACAAAGGTAAGAAAATCATCCGGGAACGCAAAAAAGAAGTTAGGCTTGTTTACCCAGGGCTTTGACACTCATAGAGAAAGCTGACTTCACAGGCTTTCAGGGAAAGCATTGAAATGTACGGCAAAAGACAGTTTTGTAAATGCAAATTTTCGGTATTATTGGACGCGAGGTTAGTGTACTTTAAACGTGAGCTAGTCAAGGAAATCATAAACAAACTCAGCTGCAAAATTAACTTTTAGAAAAGCAACTCACAACTACCTAGACTGGGAACTGTCACTAGTGTGGAGCTCCCCCTCAGATGCAGAATAACTTCTCCAAGAATTGGCTGTATTTTAAGGAGACACCTGGCTTTACATTTCTTTTTTTTTTTTTTAAGATTTATTTTATTTATGCATACAAGAGATGGGGTACAGGCCAGAGTTGTGGGAGGTGAGAGGATTCACCAGAGACAGAGTGGGGAGCAGAACAGGCAGATGGACTGAAGTACACTGCTGAGAGCAACACCCGGCGAGGAAGGAGAGGTCTGCTGCTCCATGTGGGCCCACCTTGCGCTGCTGCGCTGCAGATGCTTCACAGTTCCGCGCTCAACCCGCTGTGCTACCAGGGAGGCCCCAGGCTTTACATTTCTGACCAAGAAATTATGATCGTTTTGTTTTAGTCAACCTTCTCTCCACCAGGCCAAAGGTAAAAGTCATCTTTCCAGAAAGATGCCTTTCTTTCTTACTAACAGAACCACTGCGGTGCGAGACAGAGACTAGGAGTGAGAGCGCCAGAGTGTCCAGCTGCCAGCCAATCACTAACAAGCTCTCTCCCCAGCGTCTAGCCGAGAGAGCTGGCTTCCCATTGGGAAACCTTAAGCATGGACGGCTCCTGATTAGCCTAGAAGAGGGGCGGGAGAGAGGCGTGCCCCGATGTCACACCCGCCCCTACTGTGTCTCTGTAGCTCAGGATTATGGGAGGGTGGGGACGTCCCAGATACGAAAATAAGCCCGAACGACCTTGCGTGCTTGTGCGGACGCTCTTCCTGAACTGGGGTCTTCAGCCGCGCACGGAAACGGCTCCACCACCCCGCCCCTTCCGCTCTGGAAATTCAGGTGGCCGCCCTCCAGCGGGGTCACGTGACCGGGGCGCGGCCGCCCGTTGTGGCCATGGCGGCCGCAGGCTCCAGTGTGGTGAAAAGAGTGGAGGAGCTCGGGGATCTGGCTCAGGCCCACATACAGCAACTTAGCGAAGCGGCGGGCGAAGACGGTGAGGGAGCGGAGGACAGGGAGGCGGGCGGGCGGCCGGTAGGTCAGAGCTGGCGGCGATCCTCGGCGGTAGGGGCTGCAGGCTGCGGCCTGTGTTCGATGCGGAGCCTAGGCTAGAGCTACCAAAGGTGCCCATGCGCCGTCGAGTGTCCATCCCCAAAACATTGCCTTAAGCAACGGCATTTGTCTCGAAACAGTATTTTTCATTATCCATAAAAACCGCTTGTATTCCAATCAAATCAGTGCCGTTTGACTTTACCTCTCGGTCGCGATGGGGTAAGAGGGCAAAATCTGCATAGAAGTACACATAAAAGTTTAAATGAATGGTTAAAACAAAGTACGTAAATAAGCCATGATTGTTTTGCGTGCAGTCAAGATAACCATGCTAGTGTAACATCCAATTTTGCATTGTTTCGTTGTAAATTTCTGCCTTGTTTTGGATTCCAAACTGGAAACAGTATTCTACAGAAAGGCTTTACATTGATAGAATTTTTAGCTGTTACTTGTTTCACATACGTCTTCTCACTTCTACAGGGGCTCCGTCATGTTAGAAAACTTCTTTTGGAAATGTTTAAATGACTTCTTTAGGAAAAATTGACTTAGAGTATTAACTCGAGTTTTGATTTTAAGTTTCATTCTTTTTCATTACTTCGCAGTTGCCTATGGGTTCTACATTACATTATTTTGCATTTAGAATCTTTAGTACAGATAGGTTTTTAAATTTTTGTGGACTGATCCATTGTATCACAGGAAAATAGTAGTGGGAAGTTTTCCTAGGCGATTGAATAGTTGGTGAATTTATTAAATAGGGTCTATGGTGAAATGGCTCTAGCTCCAGTGAAGATTTGCCAGATTATCTTTTCTTAAAATTATGTCCTTCAAAACCAGGAGCCTAACCTGAAGCCAACTTTTTTTTTTTTTTTTTTTGGTTTGTAAATGAATCCCAGTATTCACATGCATTGTTAGTTCTTGGGTGGTAGTAGTAGCTATTACCTGGAAGTGTATATAACTTACCTCTAAAAAAGCTATTGATCAATCTGCAGTTCACTATACTCTCATTTTAACCAGCCTTAGATAAAAGAATGTTTTCTAGTCACTTATCATTCAGTCTAAAAGCCTACTCATTTTCCTTGATAGTTTTTTTTAATACAGTCTAGAAAGAGGATTGGAAACAAAAGTAAAGTGTGTGTATTCTTGTTTTGGGGTCTTTAAAGTTCTGAAAATGTACTGAATTTACAGCAGTTCACATTATGAGCTATTTTACTAGTATTGTTGGCAAGATTTTCTTATTTTTTGAAGTTTATTTAATAGTTTCCCGTATTTGAAATGAACTTGGCATTATTTTCCACACAACAAAAATATACATTTAAGTGTGTCCTTTAATGTAACAACTGTTTATATTAGATTATAGAGATTGATGGTCCCCATTGTCCTCTTTAAATTAGATCAGCTACCACCAGACTTCATTCCATGTTGGAATTCTCTCCTTTTTATTATGGTCAGTTTTTTTTTCATTTATTTTCCCATGTAAACACAATATGCTTACTGCATAGAGATAATCCATGGATGGACTTTGTCTACAGGTCATGTAAGAAGCACTTTGTTTTTGCCTTACTATTTATTACTTTGACTGAATGATTTTAGCAAAAATATTTCATCTTATAAACATTTTCTAAAATATGGGTCATCTCTTCCCCATTCCCTCCCCTACCTTCCCATCCCTTACAATAATTATGTCATGAGTTCAGTGCAGTCTTTACATATGAAATAATATTACAAGCTAAAGGGAAAAAAAAATCAATGTATATAAGTGGTGCCATCTTCCATGCACTTTCAGTTAATAATAAAACCTTTTTCCTGGGTTGTGTGGATACTTCTGGACTGATGAGAGATTGGAGAGAAGTAGCTTTCAGTTCAGATGAATGGTAGACCTTAAATAACAATCAGAATCTGATCTAGAGACAGGGTAGACCTCTCCTGGGAAAACTTAGGGTCATATTATGATTACCAATTGATACAACTTAAGCTGGTGGTGCTTTTACTCCAACACTGGACAACTTATATTACTGGGTCAGATCAGATGTCCTGGACAAGTGCCATATTTTCTGACTTTTTGACTAGCTTCAGGAGGGAAGAACAGAAAGACAAACTTGGAGACTCTGGCATCTTGATGGTGGGCATCTCTAAATTTGACCACATGGGATGATGCAGAAGGGTGGATAGCACCTTGGTATGGACATTTTGTAGGTTAGGGAGAAAAAATCCTGAAGGAAAAGGGAAAGCATAAAAGCAAAGGGAATATGGCATTAGAGAAAGAAAAGATACTAGGAAACCATGCAGTGGGGTAGGAGGATGAGTTTTTTTAGAAGGCATATTTATTTTTAGTATTAATTTTTAGATATATTTATTTTTTAGATGTATTTTTAGATACTTATTTATTTTAGATATATTTTTACGTATATGAAGATTTATTAATATAAAGAAAGTATTTCTAGATATATCAAAGTATATCGATTTCAAAGAAATGAGGTAACTTGTTTCTCTTCTAGGTTTTTAAAGGGATAAAATTTGTAGCAACCATTTATATACATGAATGCTATTATAATTCAGAGCTCTCATTTTTTATGAGATGTAATTTGATCAATTGTGTTCTTTTGGAAAATACATGTATGAAATTGTAATTCTTCAGTGGAAAATCCTTTCTATATGTATATTTGTACTGTTCCAATAAAAGTTTTAAATTTATTACTTAAGCACAAGTATGTCAATATCATAAAAGAAGGATTAGAAAATACAGATCACATTTAAGAAATGGTAACTGAACCAAAAAGTTTTCACTCTAGCTTTCCAAAATAAATTTCTATGATAAATTCGCTTAAGTAGGAGACATTATGACACTTTTACAGAATATCTTATATTACTGTGCTGCTTCCCCAGTGATATAGCATCGTTTCATCTTTCCAGATGAATAACTTTTTTAAAAAAGTAACATTCTGAAAACTATTGACTATTGATGTAATTAACATGTTTTTATCTTTTATAGATCACTTTTTAATTCGGGCCTCTGCAGCTTTAGAAAAACTGAAACTCCTATGTGGAGAAGACAAAGAATGTTCAAATCCATCAAATCTTCTAGAACTTTATACACAGGTACTAGCTTTGAAAGGGAAGCTAAATGTTATATAGGCAGGTGGTTTAGATGGTTGACTCCAAAGTTGATGTGATGAAATCAGTTTATCTTCTATTTTAATTTGTTCAAAAACCTATTTTCAAAGCATACAGTGTACACATTTTGGGGCAGTATGCAAAAAAGTCAAATTATTAGATGTGTTGACAAAAAAGTCAAGGAAAAATATCTTACATATAATGCCACATTACTTCTCTTTATAGATAATAAGCCAGACACTAATATGTTCCATTTCTGAGCTTTTTGGAGGTTATTCAGTGGCATGGAGGACTCTTTATAAGGTCTCATTTTTCTCTCTCTCTCTCTCTTTTTTTTTAAAGATTTATTTATGCATATAAGAGTTGGGGTACAGGTCAGAGATGTGAGGGGAGGGGTGAGTGGATTCACCAGAGACAGTGGGGAGCAGAACAGCAGACCAACTGAAATATACTGCTGAGGGGAGCAGCGGGCAAGGCAGGAGAGGTCCGTTGCATCATGTGGGTCCCCTCTTTGGCCAGCGCCAGGGAGTGAACTCGTGCTACAGCGGCTATGATTTGCTTCATAATGCGTTGCTTAACCCACTGCACAACCAGGGAGGCCCCTCATTTTTTTCTCTTAAATTCTTTTTTTTTTAAAAATATTTATTTATTTATGCATACAAGAGCTGGGGTACAGGCCAGAATCATGGAAGGTGAGAGGATTCACCAGAGACAGCGGGGAACAGAACAAGCAGATGGACTGAAGTACACTGCTAAGGGGAGCAGGGGGCAAGGCAGGAGAGGTGTGCTACACCATATGGGTCCCCTCACAGGCTGGGGATCGAACTCATGTGCTGCTGTGTAGTGGATGCTTCACAGTGCGGTGCTCAACCCACTGGGTCATCAGAGAGGCCCTTAAATTCTTTCTTTAAGAGTCTTAGTGTCATATAGGTTCATTAAGATTTTCTATTCCCACCTCCACTATTTTTTTTTCAAGCCTCTGTGGACAAGACCTATTTTCTTGGTTTTCTCAAACATTGTTGAGGCAAAGTTGACACTGAGAAATATGTCTTTATTGTACCTAACTGTCAGATAGCATTTTATAGTTAGTGGCGTGCTTCCTATACTCCTACTTGATTGCTAAAGGGTAATAAAGATGAAGTGATTATAGAAAGTATACAGTAAAAGGGTTCCCTTCTGTAGTTCCATGGCCCCAGCCATGGGTACCAGCAGCTCTAACTGGGAGGAGTAGTAGCTGCCAGGCAGCACAGATTGGAAAAAACTGTTGCCCCCTCTACCCCACCCCAAGCCTGCAGGTATCGAGCCCACCATTCTCCAAGAGGACAGTCACCTTGGCTGAGGTAGAGACCAAGAAGGAGCCCAAGAGATCAGTGAGGTTATCAGCTAAAACTGGCCCTGCAAAAGTGGAAGCCCAGAAAATGGCAGGAAAGGATAAATCTTCAAACAAAAATGTGCAAGCAGAATGGATAAGGGGAACAAAGAAATAAACAGGCCAAACTGGCTAACCAAGTACTAAAGAAGACTGCAGAGAATAGGAATCTAAAAATAAATAATGATGCAAGAGGGAAAGAAGCCAAGTCTAACTAATCGCATGTACCATATCTTACCATTACTCCCTTGTACAATCCAGAGGATAATTTTAATCAAATGTTTTGTAATGCAAGTTTCTGAGTAGCTCTAGAAACATTTTCAAGAAGTGAAACCTATCATCATTTTTAAACTGTATATGCCTTTTTATTTTATTTATTTATTTTAAAGATTTATTTATTTATGCATACAAGAACTGATTGTGGGCCAGAGGTGTAGGGGATACAGAGTGGGGAACAGAACAGGAAGATTAACTGAAATATACTGCTGAAGGGGGGAGTAGCATGCAAGGCAGGAGAAGTCTGCTGCGCCATGTGGGTCCCCTCCCCTGCTGGGGCAGGGATCGAACTCATGCTGCAGTGCCTGTGGTTTGCTTCATAGTGCGAGCTTAACCCACTGCGCCACCAGGGAGGCCTCTATGCTTTTTTATTTAAGAAGAGAAGTTATTTGCTGTCGAGGGTATTGAATATGGAAGGCGCTGTCCTGGGTGTTTCCTTAACTTTAAATAGATGGTGATTTTTTTATTGTACAGAGCACCTTGAATGGTGACTTGGAGTCACAGTCATGTCTTTAATCTTGAACATTTCTAATTATTTGTGTTCCTGTGGCATTTTTGGTAGAATTGTTTCCTGAAGAAAATCACTCATTGATTTCAGTTCTCTGTAGCACTTTGCACTCTATATATATCAACTGTGGTGCTAGTGGTTCTTCTGTAGTGATTTTTATGTGTTGTAAATCACTGCAAATTTGAGTATGCTGGTGTGTATGCTAAATTGTGATTTTTTTTTAAAGATTTATTTATGCGTACAAGAACTGGGGTACAAACCAGAGTTGCAGGGGGGTGAGAGGATTCACCAGACAGAGTGGGGAACAGAAAAGGCAGATAGACTGAAACACACTGCTCAGCGGGGAGCAGGGGGTGCAGCAAGAGAGGTCTGCTGCACCATGTGGGTCACCCCCCCTGGCTGGTGGCGGGGACTGAACTCATGCTGCAGTGGCAGCGGATAGCTTCATAGTGTGTTGCTTAACCCACTGCGCCACTAGGGAGGCCCTGGCTTTTTTTTTTTTTCTCCTTTGGAAGATGGCTTTTTTTTCCATTTCTTTCACATGGAAGGGTTATAAATATTTTGACTTATTTTCAAGAATATGGCAAAAGACATAGAGATAGAGATTTAAGTGCCCCAGCCCATGAACCCTACTTACGGTTTTGAACTAGAAGGTCCGCTTCTAAAGGGTAAGGATCTTCCCTTCCTGATGCAGGCCTTTCACACACTTAATACTTAAGTAGCCCTAGCTCTGTGTTAGGTAATGTTCTAATCACTTTATGTGTCTTAACTCAAAGTAAGGGGCTTTAATAGGCACTTTGTCCAATTTCTTTTTACCAATTAAAAAACAGACTCAAAAAGATAAAATTGACTTATCTTTGGTTAGTGAAGTGATTAGTGGTAGAACTGATAATAGAACCCAATTTCCTTAGTTTTAGTCCAATAGAATGAAAAAAAAAAAAAAAGATTGGATAGCTATATGGTACCTGAACAGAGCATCTTGAATATAGAAGTACTAGGGATGTAGTGTTTGAGTTGCTTAATGTTGGTGATATGTTGCCTTTGTTGTCTGGCAGGGTATAGAAACCCTAAATGCTGAATCTGCATCTGGGAAAACAATCCCTTCTAAGATTCATTATACAAAACTAGAGGTAGTGACCTTAACCTGATACAACAAACTTGAAGAAAACATGCGAACATGTCTAATAAAGCATCTATATGCATAGTTAAACTGTAAACATTCATTCAAATTTAAATCATTTGTTTACTCATTTACTTTAGGCTATTTTGGACATGACATATTTTGAGGAGAATAATCTAGTAGATGAAGATTTTCCTGAGGACTCGTCACAGAAAGTAAAAGAACTGATTGATTTTCTTTCAGAACCAGAAATACTAGTTAAAGAAAACAATTTGCATCCAAAAGTAAGTTTTGGACTCCTTTGCTGCTAATTTTTGCTTTATTGATTGTTAGAATTTGGTTTTTTTCTTCTTCAATGTATCTTTGCTTTTAAATTAAGACTGAAGAAGGGAGATGAGAGTGTTTTGGATCAGTGTCACAACTAAAGTATCACAATTTACTTGCTATGTTTTAGAATATTTGCACGATAGAATTGTAGAATATTAATAATTACCATACTTAATCATTTTCCAAACACAGGTAGTTTTTAGCAGAATTGTTTTCTTGAATATCCATAGAAATCTAATTCCCATATCGTAATGTTTTTTATAATCCTCTTCCCCTGGACATTGGTGCCTTTCTTGTCATAGATTACCTCTTTTCTCTGAGACATAGTCCTCTTCATCTCTGGGAAGGCTTGCTCTTTCCACGTGTTATTTCTCTCTCCTGTTCTGGAAAGATAGGCACTCCTCAAGGATATCACCTTGGTCCTCTGATAGTCTCTGTCTGTCTTTGCATTTTCACGTGCTTTTACTACATTCTCTATTTAGATGATTCTAAGATATTTATCTCTAGTCCTGGCTTCTCTTTCAGGCGAACATTTTATCATCTTTAACTCTCTGCTGACTACCTCTATCTAGATATCTTTTCTGCTCTGTGTTTATTTGAGGGAATGGATACTGTGGAAACAAATAATCCTAACTTTTAAATGATGCAATGTAGTAAAAGCTTGATTTATTAAAATTGTTTTGGTGTATATCTATCATTATTTTATTCTGGCAATTGTAGAAATAAGTGTTTGTTTCAAGTAACATTTCTGAAAGGTTCTGAAATATCTATATGTCAGGAAAATTAACCACTAAAAATATTTAAACATTATTATCTAAAAAATGTAAATTGGAGTAGTTATTTTCATGTAGCAGTAGATTTCTGTAGTTCTGATTGAGTCAAAGAAAGGCATTCCTATGTAAGTAGCTAAAAGAAGGTAAAATTCTGTGAAATGAAAGTTTAAACTGCTTGCTATTTTGGAATTTAATTTTGATTTTTATAGAAGTTTCTTATCTTACTTACGTCTTTGTTGTATTTTAGCACTGCGATTTACTTGGCGATGAACTCCTGGAATGTCTCTCATGGAGACGAGGTGCCCTACTCTATATGTATTGTCATTCTCTGACCAAAAGGAGAGAGTGGCTCACAAAAAAATCTTGTTTGCTTAAAAAGGTAAAAATATTCTTTATAAATTTTGATTGTTGATATCTCTAGGTTTTAGGATGCTGTCTTTGGTATAATATTAATAGAGTAGGATCAAAGGGGGGTGGTGATTCCAGGCCTTTGACTTAGTGGCTGTATAATCTTAAAAAGATTGGAATTATTATGAAGATTAATGCGTGAAAGATCTTGGTAAACTGGGACGTTATGTGTCCTTTTTCTTTATGTTCTAGGTTTTCATTTTTTCAAAATACAGAGAATTTTTTAAGTGTGTTTTTTGACCTGAGGAAAACAAACTTGGTTGTGAATCTCTTTACTACTGAAGAGAATTCTCATGACTCAAATAGAAAATTGTAGCTTGCTGATTCATCTTCACTCTTCTGACCAAATCAATAAATTCAAAGACCCAACTTGGGCTGATTATACATATGGTTTTTATGTGGCTTGGAAATGAGGGTGTTAAACTTTCAGATATAAAAGTCTGATCATAGTATTTCTAAACAATAAGTAGATAAATATTTTTAATAAACTATTGTTGAACATGTTTTTATTATTTTTATCCTTCCTCTGACAACATCTTTGATAAGTATATTATGGAATCATGTATTTTGATTAATGATTTTTTTCCTTGTTTTCATCTTTTTACTAATTGGAGCTTTTGAAAGTTAAAAAAATGTTTTGGGGTGGAGGGTTTTTACAACATTGAATTATAAGATCTGCAAACTATAACTGTGTAGCAGACAGTTTTCTCTTACCTAAAGAATGGGGGATAAAAATTAACATTTAAAGTTACTACAGCTCAACATACATACTTTCAATTCTTTGGCTTTGACTTTCCATTTAGTACCTTGTTGATGGAATCAGTTACTTGCTACAGATGCTAAATTTTCGGTGTCCTATCCAGTTAAATGAAGGAGTTTCTTTCCAAGACCTAGACACAGCTAAATTATTAAGTGAAGGTAATGTGATCTCTTTTTGAAGTTTTTTAAGTGTTTTATGAAGTTTTTTAAAAGATTTTAAGAAGATTATTAGATTTCACTGACTCAAATAAATTTGAAATTATCATCAAATTATAAAAGCACCTTCAAAGAATGAAAAAAAGTTACATCTAGTATGTGCTTAGTAGTCCCCTCCTTAGTAAATTTGGGAGAGTTGTATATTATATTGCTTTTACTCATTCTGTATAACCACATAACCCTAATTTGGGACTAGTTTTGGCTCCTTATAACAGAGACTGGAAACATCTTTTAAACAAGGTAGAAATTTATTGCTTTTCATGTGGAAAAAGGTTCAGAAGTGGTTATGTTGCCATGATGGTGTCAGCAGGTTCCTATCTTTCCTTCATCTTCTTCAGAACGAGAGTCCTTCAGCTTCAGAGGGAGGCTTTTATATTGTAAATGGCTCTACCTACAGTTGTGCAGCAGGCATCCCTGTTGAGGATATTGCACTCTCAGTATCCCAAGATGCTGCTGGAGCTCCTTCCACCTTCACCTGTGTTTCAGCTGTAGGAATGGCAAAGTGGTGTTTCTTTTGGCCAAGATTACTCCTTTGGGGTCACCTTTTCAGAAGTTTCTTACAATACTTCCACTTACATTTTACTGCCAGAATTTAATTATATGGCTTTAGTAGCTACAAGGGTACATAGGAAGTATAGCCCGTTACCTGTTAAATTGCCATCCCAAATGAAATGAAATCTCTTTACTAAGGAAGAAGGAAAGCGTCTTTTTTTTTTTTTTAATTTTTTAAAATTTTTTTTTTTTAATTTATTTATTTATACATACAAGAGCTGGGGTACAGGCCAGAGTCCAGGGAGGTGAGAGGATTCACCAGACAGAGTAGGGAGCAGAACAGGCAGACTGACCGAAACACACCGCCGAAGGGAGCAGCGGGCGAGGCAGGAGAGGTCTGCTACGCCATGTGGGTCCCCTCCCTGGCCGGCGGCAGGGATCGAACTCGTGCTGCAGTGGCTGCGGTTTGCTTCATAGTTAGTTGCTTAACCCACTGCGCCACCAGGGAGGCCCCTTTTTTTTTTTTTTTTTTTTCCAATTTTTATTTTCTTTATTCACACAAGAATTGGGGTACAGGCCAGAAGTGCAGGGGGTGAGAGGATCCACCAGAGACAGAGTGGGAGCAGAACTGCTGAGGGGAGCAGTGGGCAAGGCAGGAGAGGTCTGTTGCACCATGTGGGTCACCTCCCTTGCCTGCGACAGGGATTGAACTCGTGCTGCAGTGGCTGCAGTTTGCTTCATAGTGTGTTGCTTAACCCACTGCGCCACCAGGGAGGGCCTGGAAGAAGGAAAGCTTCTGCCATAAAAATAATGCACTTAAAATTGCTAGGTGCTGAAGATAGAAGTCACTTGGGTTTTAGGCACTTATTTTACTACCTTTTTATAAATGGAAGAATGGCGGTCCTCCTAAGCCAGATGGCTCTCATGGAGCATATGTATAAACTATTTTTATACTTCATTTGAAATTTTGAGAGGGAAAGGTCAATATGGGTAAGAAGAAAAAAACTCCTTAAGGAAAATAAATTTTAATGCATCTGACAACATGATTTAAGTGTCATTAACATATAATAGTTATATCTTTAATGTACCTCCAGTTAATTGAGGTGAATAACTTTGCCTAAAAACTTACTTTAAGTACAAGTTCTCCTTCAGTGGGCTTAATATTTTGACATGGGGTATTTTGATTTATTTATGGGAGGATTTATTACAGATAACTAGTGAACTGCTACAGATAACTAGCTGCACTGAAAATGGCCTAAAATATTCTCACTCGCTCACATGGATTTATTTCAAAGAAAAGGCAAAGATGGGCACTAAAGCCTATTTAGAACAAAAGAAAGTAGCACACATCACCGATTTTCCTTTTTCTTCCATTTGTAATATAAGGTAAGATACTTTCGTGGCCTAGATCTTTTCCTTCAGGATGCTTAAAATACTGGTGTCTTCTCTTATATCATAAATTGATTGTACTGTCCCCAAGTTTCCATTGCTTCTTCCACAGAGGAATCATAAATGACAGATGCAATCTTTTTTCTAGGAAAATACTGGCTCCATAGCAGGTGTGCCACATTACCAGTTCACTTTTGCTATTGGTTTCTTGCTCTAGAAGTTTGCTCCTCACCTAATCACCTTTCTTGTGGTTGCTGAGTTAGAAGCCAAGAAACCTAATTTTCAGAGGCAAAACTACTCATAAGACCCTATCAGAAAGTTTCTAATTTTTTTATTAATATAAAACATAATTATGAATAATCCTTAATACTCATTAGGAAAAAAATTCTGTGACTCATCAAAATATTTTTGTTGCCAGACCTTAATGAAATATTACTTATCCATGAAAAAAACTC
Source organism: Galemys pyrenaicus (assembly GCA_019455555.1). Lineage (NCBI taxonomy): Eukaryota > Metazoa > Chordata > Mammalia > Eulipotyphla > Talpidae > Galemys > Galemys pyrenaicus. The sequence goes on from JAGFMF010011622.1 coordinate 666,180, forward strand.
AAAAGTGCATACTTTTTTTTTTCTTTTTTTTTTTTTTTAAAGATTTATTTATTTATGCATACAAGAGCTGGGGTACAGGCCAGAGTCCAGGGAGGTGAGAGGATTCACCAGAGACAGTGGGGAGCAGAACAGGCAGATCAACAGAAGCACACTGCTGAGGGGAGCAGCGGGCACAGCAGGAGAGGTCTGCTGCACCATGTGGGTCCCGCCCTGGCCGGCAGCAGGGATCGAACTCGTGCTGCAGTGGCTGCGATCTGCTTCATAGTGCGTTGCTTAACCCACTGCGCCACCAGGGAGGCCCCAAAAGTGCATACTTAGTATGACTTTTATTTCTTTTTCCAAGGAAAGATAATCATTTTGTCTTTTGATCTTTATACCTGGCTGTCATTAAATTTTCAGCTTTAAGAAGTTGCCAGGGAATATATTCAGTTAAACTCTACCTCATCTCTGAGGCTCATTCCTCTGTGGGCACTTTTCAAAATAGTCATATCAGAAAACCCCTGGAGGCAAATGGGTTAAATCTAAGTACTCTACAGCTAGGCACATATGATTCTTTTTCGATATCATTGAACACACACAAGAGCACACACTCCTTTCCTTTTTATCTTCCTTTTCCCCAGAACCTGGATCTCGGATCCCCAATAGGAATAGCTCTGAATTGTTATGGAGAGCTTGTTAAAAATGGAGTTTTCTGTGTAGTGTATCACCTGCAGGTTCTGATTTAATATGTGAGTTCAGGAATCTGATTTTAGTAGTTCCTATAATTGTGATACCACCAGATTTAGACATCACTGCTCCTAGGGGATGTCAATCTGGCCAATTATTTTCTGTGAAAGTCATTTTTCTCCTCTTCATGGGTTTTTTGCCCTCTCCCTCCCTGTATCACCCATTGTCGCATCTGTTTGCACCAAGGACACGTATTTTGGAAAATGAAGTGTTTTATTGAAAGTCATGCTGAACCTTAACAGAAAAAGAATATATAAAGGAAAATTGGTAGCAACAAAGAGACTATAGCTATATAGCTACAGAGTAATGGAGACCTTGGGGATGGGGAGAGGGAGAAAGTGCCTAATGTCTTCTTTGTTCATCTCTCCCTTTGATATTTTTACTTAGTGAACTAGCAGCGTTGCTATTGTTCAGGGTACTAGGAACTTGTTAATGCAATTCATAATCCCAAATCCATACCTGATCTGAAACTCTGGTTTCAGCAATTAGGATTTTAGCATGTTGTTCAGGCAAAAATTTGGAAACCACTTCATAGCATGTAGCCATTCATTCTCTCCCTGGTAACACCGTCCCACAGTGTATCTGTGTACTTTTTGAGCAGTCACTCCTAGTTAATGTCAAGAATGTAGCTAGCTTGAAGTGGGTTTAAATTGGACCCTAGATCTCTCTTAGGCAAACACTTCTCATCTTTCCTAAGTGACTTCATTCTGTGTCCTCCTCCAAGACTCCAGCTTGCTTTAAAGTTACATCCATTTTTTTGCCTCTATCTCCTTATTCCTCTCCACCAGTCTTTTTAGGATAACAAGGCAGGGCCTATGTAGGGTCGCAAAATTAAAAAGATTATGCATTCAATGAAATATGTAGTACCTAATATAACTCAGTGAAAATATAAGTCAATAATGTAATAAAGTACAGACTAAATCTGAATAGCATACAATGGAATATTCTGCTTTTTCTCTGAAGTATATGATCTTTTAACTATGAAGGGATAAAGTAAAATAATCATGCATAATATGTGCTGTTCTTATTAAAAGTGTTTAATACATAGAAAAACATAATTGATATGGTATCACCTATCACCATCTCATGAATGGAAGCCTGAGATTGTGCTTTTTTTTTTTTTTAAAGATTTATTTATTTATCTTGGGGTACAGGCCAGAGAGGTGGGCGGTGAGAGGGTCCACCAGAGACAGAGTGGGGAGCAGAACAGGCAGACTGACTGAAACACACTGCTGAGGGGAGCAGTGACAGCTCCATGTGGGTTCCCTCCCTGGCCGGAGGCAGGGATTGAACTCGTGCTGCAGTGGCTGTGTTTTGCTTCATAGTGCGTTGCTTAACCCACTGCACCACCAGGGAGGCCCCAGATTGTGCTTTTTAAAGGATTATTTCTTTTTATTGACATAACAGTTGAAGGAGTCAGCTCTTCTGCTAAAGCTGTTTCTTCCTACTATTTTTTAAATTGCAATTAAAAGAAATGAAAGGACAAATTTTGAGACTAAAATGCTTGCAGTACATTCAAGATAGTAGAAATCAGAATAAGTTTTAAAGCTGAATTTTTCTTCTACTTTTATATCTCCAGTACCATTATAGTTATTTCTGATAAGCCATATTATTATATAAACACCTGAAATTCTGAGCCTCATTTAGTGTGCTTTTGGAATTTAAGAAGTTAAATAGTCATATGTTATAATAGATCTTTATGGTTTCTAAAACTTTTATTCATATATATTTCTTAAATAAACTCCATAAAAGTAGGACTCTGAATCTTCGTTTTTCAGATTTAAAAAGACAGACTCAAAGAACTTTGGTGAGTTGTCCAAAATCACTGTAATTCATGCCTAGATCTTTTCAATTTTTTTTTAAAAAAGATTTATTTATTTATGCATGCAAGCACTGGGGTACAGGCCAGAGGTGTGGGGTGGGGGGTGAGAGGATTCACCACAGAGAGCAGGGAGCAGAACAGGCAGATCAACGGAAGTACACTGCTGAAGGGAGCAGCGGGCACAGCAGGAGAGGTCTGCCACACCATGTGGGTCCCCCCAACCCTCCCTGTATCACCCATTGTCGCATCTGTTTGCACCAAGGACACGGCAGGGATTGAATTTGTGCAGCAGTGGCTGCAGTTTGCTTCATAGTGCATTGCTTAACCCACTGCGCCACCAGGGAAGCCTGATCTTTTCAATTCTTTTGTATACCAATTATATAAATACCTCTCCAAAATAATGCTTACAACTTAAAAATAATTTTTTTAATGTAGTGTTTTTTCCTTATTAATATTTAGACAATATATGATTTTTCCTCTGATGTGGTTACCATGCTTCTCCGACCACCAGAGCACCATAGTCCTTTACCATACTCACCATGCTTGCTCCATAGTCCCCATGGGCTCTTCATGCTTGCAACTTTTGATTAAAATTCTGCAGTGAATTCTTTCCTGGAAACATAAAACATCTCACCTGTGATTTAACATCTTTGATAATTTAGAATTACATGTGTCTTCAGGGTCATGATTACATATGAAAATTTCTGTAGTCTCTTGTAGAAATATAGGAAGTATAGGATACTTGACTAGAACTACATCATTGGTTGCAGAGTATACCTTAAAATAAAAGTTGTGTTCATGAATAGAATTGAGGGAGTCTCTGAGTACTCATAGTATGCAGAATTTGAGGTGTATGTATGGAAGAGGTTCTATTATTAGATTCTCAACTAAGTCTTAAAGAGAATAAGATAAAAAGTTAAGAACAAATTGTTCTTTTTTTTTTTTTTAAAGATTTATTTATTTATGAACATAAGAACTGGGGTACAGGCCAGAGTCATGAGAAGTGAGGATCCACCAGAGACATTGGGGAGCAGAGCAAGCAGATGAATTAAAATTATTCTTTAAAAAAAAAATCTGGCAATACTGTTTTTTGGAGAGGCAGTGGGTCTCTTCTAAGTAAAATAATGAGCTGCCATTTAAATGAGGGTTCTATTAGTGGTAATTTGGCCAGTTTATGTGTAACTGTTAAATAAGGGAAAATTTTTAATGACATAAAATGAATTAATTAGCATTATAATAACCAGTCATTCTTTTTTAAGTTTTTAAATTCTAACCTCTCAACCTAAAATAACTTTCCCAGGGATATTTAGTGACATCCATTTGCTGGCTATGATGTACAGTGGAGAAATGTGTTACTGGGGATTGAAGCATTGTGCAGATCAACCATCAGAAAATCATGAAGTGGATACCAGTGTTTCTGGAGCAAGCGGCATTACACACAAAGAACCCTTGGATTTCCGAGAAGTAGGAGAGAAAATTTTAAAAAAGTATGTATCTGTGTGTGAAGGACCCCTGAAAGAACAAGAATGGAATACAACAAATGCAAAACAAATTTTAAACTTCTTTCAGCATCGCACTAACTAGTAGTCCCATCTAGTCCTTTTCAAACAGAAAAGTAAATCAAAACACCATAGAATGGAGAACTTCTAAAAAAGAAGACATGTTGATGCTGAATTTAAGAACATTACACTACATAAAGATATCCAGCACAGTTGCCCTTTTTAAAATGCCATTATCATCTATAATTATATATTCTTAAACCTCTGAAGAAAGTATTCTTTAATTTCTAAAATAGCATGTATATTCTAACTCAGCCTGACTGTAATTAATAAGGAGGAATCAAATTTAGCTTTATAAAGATTTTTTTGTTATTTTAGATTTTTTATTGTATAGTATATTATGTAATGTAAGATTGATCATTTTAACTATACTTACATTATCTTTTAATGTCCCTGTTTTGAATTTACTGTACTTCAAGGATTAACAAGTCACTTCATTGCTTTGATCTATACTGTAGATATAAAAGTTGACAAAATGAAAGATTATGGCTAACATTTAAATTCCATTTTCATGATAAGAAACGAAAGAGTTCACAAAAGAACTGTTAATTACTCACCATGTATTACTAATGACATTTAACATTTCTATTCTATTAGGCATTTTATAAAAATTTAATAATTTTCTATTTTGTTCACAAGAGCAATCATGATTTATCAATGGAGATAAATAAAGTTAGTTTAGTCCACTGTTAGCTGTTAGCTCATATGTCTTCAGGGCACATCTTATGTATTAAAATTTTTTGTCTTTAATAGTAGCGGTGAGTGATAAAGGCCCTAGCGCCTCACTTGCTATTTTGCTTATGGTGTTCTGTCTACCTCAACTCCTACTGTCATCTTGGGATGATCTGTCTGATTCCTTGCTGATGTCCTTTACCTCCATACTGGTGATGTTATCACATTCCAGGAACTTGCTCCTGTGGCCATCCTTTTAATAGCACCATTTTGAATTTCTTTTTCTGAAATCAAATTTCAGTTATGGATAACAGTTCTCATTTTGCTCAATTTACTGACTTTTCTCTCCTTTATTTCTGTTCTGTTTTGTTTTTGTTTTTAAACTTCTCTGCATTCTCCTCTTGATGGCTCATTTTCTTAAGCTATCAGCTCCTTTCAGAATTTCTTCCTTCTCTATCTTACAGGGTCTTACAGGGCACCATATAAAGTGTTCTCCACAATCTCTTCACATCTTTCTTCTTGTTCTTCACCCTAATCTTTCTGCAAATCCTCAGCATTGAAGTCTATTATCCACTTAGGTGGGATGTTCCTTCAAAGTAGAGTTACCAAACTCCACAATCTGCAACTTTCCTGTTCTCTGAACCTTATTTCTAACTGCCTACTAAGTATCTTCACTTAGACATTCCATAATAATTTTAAATTCAGTCAGTCCAAACAATGAGTCCTCATCTTTCATCTGAAATCTTTTCCGGTTCATGTTTTCTCTGTTTCAGTCTTTTACAGAGCAGGACAACAGAGAAAGTGCAATACTAGTTTCTGTCTACCTTCCCAGCGACATCTCTGAACTGCATCCTGGATAATCATGTCTTAGTCTATTGTTCCTCAGCCATTTTAAAACCCAGGCTTCTTTTAGATAAACATTCTGATAGATCCTCTTGGTACAAAGAGAATCTTTGCACATCTCTGTCCCTGCCCCCTTGTTATGCTTATATCGCTGAGAAGATTTTTTTTATTTGATGAAGCTTTTTAAAAGGTTTTACAGGCATACTTCAGAGATACTGTGGATTCAATTCCAGGTCACCATAATTAAATTGACTTCAAAAAAGTCATGAATTTTTTGGTTTCCCAGTGCATATATGTTAACATTTATATGCTACTGTAGTCTGTTAAATATGCAGTAGCTTTATATCTAGAAAACCTTAAATAAATATGACATAGAGACCTAAAGTTGGAAAAAACAGTACCCGTAGACTTGCAACAGGCAGGGTTGCCATAGACCTTGAGTTTGTAAAGTGCAACATTTGCAAAGTGCGATAAAGTGAAGTGTAATAAAACGGGTGTGCCTGTACTATGAAAATACCTTTCTACTTCTAAGTATGAAGATTTAAATAATTTTAAATACAGTTTTTAGAAACAAAAATCACACATCCTCAGACCCCTTTTGGAGAATCATGATCAATTGTAAACCCTGCCCTTTCCTTCCTCATTGTGCTATGTGTTTTTCCCCTCAGATACCTTTTGCGACTTCCTCACTTCTCCCTGAAATACTTTGCCCTTTGTGGCCACGTGAATACCTACTTATTTTTCAGGACTCAGCTCTAGTGATACTGTATCCATATGGCTTTTTTCATGTTTTCAGTCAAAATTGGCTTTCCTTTGTATCTGTTCCTTTACTCATCCCCTCCCTGATCACTGCTTTGTAACTTTTTTCTTTTCCTTATGAGTTGTTGAACTCAATATTTTAAAAATGTATTTTTATGCTTGTTGCTTTATGAATGATGGGCCCTAGTAATGTGTTTTGGGTTAATGGACATGATTCTAAGTGCCGAACTCTTCATAAAAGGGTTGTTACTATTGTATTCTCAAATTCATTTTAACTGCCATGCCCTCTATACCAGTTCTTGACAAGGCAAATAGGAAGTGAAGTATTATGATAGATGTATCACCTCAGAAAAGAAGAAAACTGTCTTCAAATTGGAAATGTCCATTTTGCCTTCAAGACCCTTGTAAATCACTGGGGTCTCTCACTGGTTGGTAGTTATGAGGGTACTTTTGGGTGCTTTTTATACAGTTTTTCCATCTCCCACACAATTGGAGAATAACTTATAGGTCATAACAGTTATAATACTTTTTACTCTGTTGTATTATGAAACAGGAAATAACACATTTTTGTGTGTGTTAAAGCCTATAAAGTAAATTCTATCTTACTTAGAATGGAGTAACCTCAAGATACCAAATACGCCACTTAAGGAAAGTACAATAATTCACTCATTCTGCTACTATTAAGTGACTACTACCTGCAATGTTTTGTCCTAGGCATCAAGGGTAGTCTCTTTCAGAACTTGTGTTCTCGTGGAGAAAGTAAGGCAACACATTTTAAGTATTCAGAAATGGCTAGGAAGAATATAAGCAGGGCCAAAGAGGTACTAAGACACTGAGAGAAGTGCTGTTTTATTTGGGGTGGTTGGGAAAGTACCTCTAACTTATTCATGTTAGCATTTGTGTCTTTATATTCCATCTTTTTGGCTAAATGCCTTGCGCATTCATGTAATTTCTCTTTCTTATAGAAGTTCTCATACTAAATTACTAAACATTCTCATTTTGGTTGCATTTAAAGGATTTCTTTCCAGTATGGACTATTGAGTTCGATTATTAAAATGGGTGAGTGGTCACCTAAAATCCTTGTTGCATTTATTACACCTGTGCTTTCTCTTCATTTTGTGTAACCCAGATGTGTTACTAAAACTTACATTCTATTAACAGATTTTTCTAATTCTTAAATTGTCATCGTTCTTTCCCAGTATGAATTCTCTCATGTTAACTAGGCTTTAAGACTTAAAAGTCTATCCATGTTGCTGCATTTATAGGATTTCTCGCTACTGTGAATTGTTTGATGGTGATTAAGGTAAAATATCATGACTAAAGACTTTTCATTATTCCTCTGCATACAAGAGAGGGAGGTGAGCATCATGGCTGAAACCCACAATAAAATTACATTCCTAGCTTTGCAATCCCACTGTGAATTCTCTGGTGTTTATTGAAGTGGGAGCTATGTGTAAGGCATTCTCAAATCCATTTTAATGGCATTTTTTTAAAAAACCTAAGGCTGGTTGACATGATAATTTTAGATTGTCATTCTTCTCCGCCTTCCAGGGCTTCTTTTATAGTTCCTATAAGGCTATCCCATTTGCCACAGAATCCAGTAGTATCACTTTCTAGTATCAGTTTCTTGTGTTATTTTAAAATACAGTATGACATACCATATTATGGAAGTATTACATTAAAATACATTTTATGTATCTACAATTAAAGTATATGTGATGTATTCATGCTGGTGTTCTTTACAGTTTTTGTTTTCCTACTTCTAGTGAAAATTTCCAAATAAAATGTTTCGGAGCATATAAGTTTTTAAAAAAATTAAAATCATATTCCCATATTTGTTTTTTGTTCTTTGTCTTTTTTATAGTTGGGTGTTGTGTCAGAATGAAAAACTTTATCATTTAAGCTTGATATTGAATATTGTATTTTCTGATCCTAATAACTTTTAAACAGGTGATATAATGGTTAGGAATATGGGTTATGGAGCCAATGGCCTGAAGTTAAGTCCCAGCCTAGTTTTGTGATTCTCTGTAATTTACTTAACTTCTGTAGCTTAATATCCTGTTATGTAACACAGGGTTAGTAATACTAACTACCTTACAAGTTATTAAGGTTTAAAATGAGTTAATATTCCAAGTGCTTATAATTTAAGACATACCTCATGGTTTAAGTGCCCAAGAGCACATCCCTTAAGACTTGCATAGTTTTATTAAAGTTGTGACATTGTCTTCTGTTTTGAAGACTATAAAGGTAGAATGGCTAATATTTAATAGGTGGTTTGAGTTATAAGTGAGATGACAATTGCGATAAAACGGTAGACAGAATTGATTGAAATTTAGATTTTACATATTTTCATGAAGAGAATGGGTAGTTGTATGAGTTTAAGTTATATAGAAATTATCTAATTTTTATTATGTCTAAGGAATTTTACACTTAATTAGGTATGAATATTTTTTGCATGATATAACAGGCAATGCAGCCTTGATCTTTATTGAATACTTGTGATGATTTTATCAATTATTTGATATTTAACATAACAGAATGAAGTAAGGAGCAGAGATGTAGTTTCAGAGCAGGGTGTTGTTTGGATTATATTAGGTAAAGTGATTATTTGAAAATGGCTGATACATACAGTACCAGGTAAGTATTTGTGTTCTTATTTATAGACCATACCCAGCCCAGTGTAATATATTACTTCCTAGTGTGGTCTATGGTATAGTTTCTTGAAGCTCTTTTAAAGTAATGCTAGACAAAACAGGGATGGACAACTGTCTGGAGAAAAAACTTACTAGTGGAACTTTAACAATACCATAGTTAGAGCTCAGGTTGAAGGTTTGTTATTCTTTTATATGTTCAACGTATGTGCATCAGAAATTTTAAATTATGTGGTGTATTTAAGCTCATTTCAGTGTAAATTTGTCATTGGACTGCTGGCTCAAGTGTTTGCAAATACCCAAGCAAATGGGAAGTTGGGGACAAAAATAGACAACTGAAAAACCCCTAGTCTAGCGTGGCTGAGAAGGAAACCACTGGTTACTGAGCCCAGCACAGTGAATGGGCGGGTCATCTACTGAATGAGGAGTCCCCCAGGTCCAAACCGAGCGGGTACCTGATGAAGACACATCTTGAGAGGGAGGCACTGATAAAGGGGCAAGAGACTTCCTAGCAATGTGTGAGGTTAGCGTGGCTCACGGTGTGGCCTTATGTAAACTGGGCAGTGATGTCTGGCGGAAGGAAGCTCCCTCTTGGATTCGGAACACGTCAACCCGGGCCGGCTGCCAGCTCTCTTCGCGGCTCCAGGGGCGGACTAGCTGGGGAAGGCCCGCCCGGGAGGTGGAGGCGCCCGCGCGGCCCTCACTTGCGGCGAATGACTTGCGGCGCCGGCGGCCATGGCTGGAAGCGAATCACGCAGCGGAGGCAGCTCCCCTCGCTCGCATCACAGCGACTGGGGCCGTCTGGAGGCGGCCATCGTCAGCGGCTGGAGGAGCTTCTGGCAGTCTGTGGGCAAGGAGAGGGCAGCGCCGAAGGCGGCGGGAGAGGAAGCAGAGGAGGAGACCAGCAACCTGACACGGCTGCCGGTGAGCGTCGGCCGCCCACCGGGGAGGACCGAGGGGACGGGTCGGGAGGCGCCGGGGCGCCCTGGCGGTGGCCGGGGCTGTGGGCACCCCGCGCCCCGGTGTCTGGGCCCCGGACTGCGTCGTCAGCCGGGAGCAACTGTTAATCTGAAACGCCCTGGCGTTGACCTCGGCTCCAGCCAGGTCGAAGGTCACAGCAGTGAGAGTCTTCGTAAGGGGACATCCTGGTAATCAGCCAGGACATCCCCGGATTTTCTACACCCAAACTGGTCTTGGGAGGAGGACACCCTGAATAGCAGGCTGAGGAAATAGGGAGATCCTTCCTTACTCTGGGTAGCGTGAGAAAGTGTCCAGCGTCTGTATTCTTAGCATCATTAATCCCAGACTCAAGGATCAAAACACATGGGCGGGGGTCCCTAAAAACACTTTCTAAGGATATTGTGGCTATGGCCTGGCTGTATACTTCATACTGGAATATGGAAGTGACAAAGTGTGGCATCATTTTACAAAACACAAAGATTCCACACACCATTCATCCCTCACCCTCAGTAGAGAAATGGAGAAACTCCTAGAAATTATTAAAATTCTGTATCTCAGCTGGACGATTTGACACCTCCTCCTCATTCACAAGTCTATCAGAAATTGAAAACTGCAAGCTTAGAATGCCTCCAGGGTTCTGCCCCTGAAAAGGCCCTTTAAATCTGTACATATTAATCAGGAGCCTGATGACAAAACAGATTAAATCATCTGATGTTATAAGAAAGTCAGCTTGGTGAATTTACTTTGAAGACTAAAATATTTCCTTAAGTAATTTATTCAAATAAATCATGTGCCAAAATAACCACGAAAAGTTAAAAGAACTGGTTATTTGCTTTAAAAATGCCAGAACATTGGTTGGTTTTTCAGAAATATTTCAGTGTGTGTAAAATTTTCAGTTATTATCTTCCAATAGCAGGAAAATATCAGTATGTGAGATTTAATTTTTTATAACTCTGACTGTTAAGATCATCTTCATTTATCTAGCATAATAATTGCTTATGAATTTAGTAACTTATGATGGTTTAACTACTTAGACTATTCAGTTAGACCTTTGGTTTCCTAATAGTGTATTATATAATTTATCAGAAAACAATTTTCCAAGTTAAGTTATTCACCTATTTTGTCCTATTTGTTGCCTCCCTTGGGTTTAGATTGATATGCAGCTATACATCTTATCATTTCTTTCACCTCATGATCTGTGTCAATTGGGAAGTACGAGTCGTTATTGGAATGAAACTGTACGAGATCCAATTCTGTGGAGATATTTTCTGTTGCGGGATCTTCCATCTTGGTCCTCTGTTGACTGGAAGTCTCTCCCAGATCTAGAATTCTTAAAAAAACCTATATCTGAGGTCACAGATGGTACGTTTTTTGACTACATGGCAGTGTAAGTATCTAATTTTATGGACTAAAAAGTAGATATGAAATTTGATTCCATTACACGTCAGTAGTATTAGCCCTGCCACTAATTTGCTTCATGAATTTTGGGTTCATGTGTCCCTTTGTGAAAACTGGGGGCTGAGTTAAAGAACTTTCCTTCATAGTTGAAAGCTTCCTTTTAACTTTCATATTTTGTTACTTTTCCATTGTACCTAACTAGAGTATTGGATAACTGAAGATAGTACATATGGCAAGAGTAAAATACTTCTTTAAAATTTTCATTCATTTTTTTTAGAAAACTTTTCATTTTAAATAGTAATACTTTATCATACTCAAAAAAATAAAGTTCAAAGATCAGTGAGAAGTTCTTTGGCAGGATAGAAAGCCCTTTTCAAGGCTCTTGGAAGTAAGATTTTGTTATCTAAAAGTATTGACATTCTCGAGTATCACAGATAAGGGAATTAAAGTGTCTGAGCAACTGTAGTGTATTAGGTATTCTGAGGGATGCTTTATGTTTGTTTACTTATTTAATCTTCACCAATTAGAAGGTGTTATCTTGTGTAAGGATGTGAAATTGAGGTTCAGAGTGGTAATAGATTTTCTCCTAAAGTCATATAGCTTATAAGGGACTGTACAGATTAGAAGTCCTTCATGCTCTCTTAAAAACATATGATATGTTTGGATCCGAATATAACTTGCTTTATTGAGAGCCCAAGATTTAAGGCACTATAAAATTTAAGTTTAAGGCATTGAAAGAATATTGGCACTTTGGTAAGAATTGTTTTGCTCTGCTAGATTTAATAGCTTAGAGATTATTTGATTAAAATGTGCATGATACATTATATATAATTTCAGTAATTGCCACTGTATTCACTTGCTGGGCATTACCTCTACAATGTTCCATAATTGACTTTCATACTCTGGGACCTAATTTTTCTAGGGATGATAACCATACCATATGTGATCATATAAATTATTTCTAATACTTATAGTCTTGTGGGTTGATATTTTTTGACTTGTGAGGATGAAAATAATGAAATTCAAACTACAAGTGGCTTTTGTAAATGAGGGGGTGAGGCTTGGCCAAATCTATTGAGCATTAAAATTGACTCTTTAAGTATAAAGTTCCTAAATAAAGATGATTATCTTGTTAGATTAGTGATTGTCATAACCAGCTTGATTTAGTTAAGGAACTTTAGACTTTCTTTTGATTGGGTAACTTTAATGTTCAATAATGTAGAATTGCTAGTTTAGAAATTTATAGCTATTAAATGGAGTTCTTTTACATGATTCTAGGTTATCTGTAAGGACATTTGAACCTTTCTGCTTATTTAACACTCACCAAATTGTTAATTTGATGCTGATGCTAGGGATACTTGTGAAATTGGCTTTACTGGTGGCCTTCACATGTGTGTTTATATATATACACTTTAACCTTTGGGGGCATTTATGCTAACAATCTGTGTGGTTTACTTTTGGTGTTTCTTCGTCTCAGTACTATTGACATGAGGGGCTGCCCTGTGCATTGCAGAATGTTTAGCAGCACCACTGACCTCTGTCCACCAGCTGCCAGCAGCACGACCCTCTGCCCACTAGTTATGATGACTGAAATGTCTTAAGACTTTGCCAAATGTTCTTGAGTGGGTAACAATGTCCTCAGGTTAAATCAGTGCTCTATTTATGAATCTTAACCATCAAAACGAATGTTACACCAAGTGTTCCATGAGAGAAACTCTAAATGTCAGTAACTATTTCCTGGGAAACATTCCCTCAGCTCCTGGACCACTCTTATTCTCATAGTGCTTTTCACTTTTTCCTGTTTTGGTACTCAGCATACATATAATGGTGTCTGCCCTCCACTTTCCTCCATGGGGATTGGGACTATACTCATTGTATTTCTTGTGTCTAGCAAACACCTCATAAGTTTTATATTGTTGAATGAATTACAAGCTATTTTCTGTGCTAATTCTAACTGTGGCAATTTTATACAGCTATAAAATGTGTTGTCCATATACAAGAAAATCTTCGAAATCTAGCCGTCCTATGTATGGAGCTGTCACCTCATTTTTCCACTCATTGATCATTCAAAATGAACCACGATTTGCTATGTTTGGACCAGGTTTGGAAGAATTGAATACGTCTTTGGTGTTGAGTTTGATGTCTTCTGAGGAACTTTCCCCAACAGCTGGTTTGCCTCATAGACAGATTGATGGTAATTTTCATTGTGTTAATTTCCAGCATATAAATTTCAAACATTTTGCACATGACACTAATGTTATGTAGAAAATTAATATTTAACTATTTGGTGTAATGAAGTACAATAATTTGATAAGTGGGATTCCTTCAGGTCACAATGGACTAAAAGAATTAAGTTCTTTTTTATAAAAGGTAAGCATTTTCTTAGTTCCTCAAGTTTGTGTAGTCAGAATATAAGGTTATGTAAAGTAAATTATATGTTGTCAAGATGTTGTATTTGTACAATACATAGCATATTTACCTTATTTTTAAAAGATATTTATTTATGCATATAAGAATTGGGGTACAGGCCAGAGGTGCGGGAGGTGAGAGGATTCACCAGAGACAGAGTGGGGAACAGAACAGGCAGATCTACTGAAACACACTGCCGAGGGGAGGTCTGCCACACTATGTGGATCTCCTCTCTGACTGGAGATTGAACCCACGCAGCAGTAGCTGCAGGTAGCTTCAAAGTGTTGTGACTCAATCCTCTGTGCCACCAGGGAGGCCCTTTACCTTATTTTATTTTATTTTTTAAAAAGATTTATTTATTTATGCATATAAGAAATGGGGTACAGGCCCGAGGTGTGGGGGGGGTGAGAGGATTCACCAGAGACAGAGTGGGGAGCAAAGAAGAACAGACAGACTGACTGAAATACACTGCTGAGAGGAACAGTGGGCGGGCGAGGTAGGAGAGGTCTGCTGCACTATGTGGGTCCCCTCCCCGGCCGGCGGCAGGGATTGAATTTGTGCAGCAGTGGCTGCAGTTTGCTTCATAGTGCATTGCTTAACCCATTGTGCCACCAGGGAGTCCCCCCTTTACTAAATAGCTAAGAAGCTATTTAGTATGTACTATGTGCAAAGTACTTTGATATATATTAGAATCTTAAAAATGAGATAAATTATCCTTTCCATGTAAAGAAAAAAAAACAATAACCATGTAGTTAGTTGATGAGAGGAATACATAATATATATAAATGATGGTGTAATCTAGCTTATGCTTTACTCATTTATTGATCACCTATGAAATGCTAGAGTTGCAGAGATTTAAAACAAACTTCGAAAATGTCTGTCTGCCTGAAGATTCTTGGTCTAAGTAAGGGCAGAGGTGGAGTATACAAGTAATTAGAAAATGGTGTAATTAGCTTTGAGTACAAAAAGTAAGGGTCAAAGATGACTCCACCTTGAACATGATGAGTCATTAATATGAGCAGTTAGGAGTAGTCCTTTAGAAAAGAACAGGGTAAAAGTATTCTAAGCAATAAGAACTACATTTCTAAAAGCACAAAGCTTTGGGAATGCCTGACATATTTGAAGTAACTGTGTAGAGTGGGGCTAGGAGATAACACAAGCTATAGTTAAGTACTTGGGAGCTGATGAAGTTTTTTTTTTTAAAGATTTTATTTATTTGTGCACACAAGAGCTGGGGTACAGGCCAGAGGCGCAGGGGGCGAGAATATTCACCAGAGACAGAATGGGGAGCAGAACAGGCAGGTAGATCGCAGTACACTGCTAAGGGAAACAGCGGGCGAGGCAGGAGAGGTCTGCTGTGCCATGTGGGTCCCCTGCCTGGCTGGAGAACGAACTCAGCACTGCAGTGGCTGTAGAAGCCCCATAGTGCAGCGCGCAACCCATTGCACCACCGGGGAGGCCCTGATGAAGTCTTTTTTTATTATTATTCTGTTTTTTCCCTTTAATTTATATATATTTGACATCAGTTGTAATCTCCATGTATTCCCCATCACCATATCACCAGTGCACCATCACCTCAGTCCCCCATCTTCCCTTAACCCTTCCCCTCCCCCTCCCCACCAAGTGTTCACAATTTGTCCTTGTCTTTTTGATTTTGTTGTGTTTTTATTATCATTATTATTATTGTTATTATTCTTTTCCTTGATCTTTATTTGGCTCCCTTAATAAATAAATCTTAAAAAAAAAATAAAGTAGTAAGAAGCTTAACAGTTAACATTTGTGGGCCTTCTTGGTGACACAGCGGGTTGAGCAGGGTTGAGCGCCACACTGTGAAGCATCCAGGGCACAGCAGCTCAGTTTTATCCCAGGCCAGGGAGGGGACCCACATGGCGCATCAGACCTCTCCTGCCTCGCCCACTGCTCCCCTCAGCAGTGTGTTTCAGTAGATCCTTCTGTTCTGCTCCCCACTCTGTCTCTGGTGAATCCTCTCACCTCCCACCACTCTGGCCTATACCCCAGTTCTTGTATGCATAAATAAATAAATCTTTAAAAAAAAAGTTAACACTTGTTGTTTACTGTATATTATTAGGAGTTTTACATATGTGACTTTGTTTAACCCTTACAATAACTCCCCCCCAAAATATGTGTTATTATTGTATTTTGATGTCAAAATAACAGTTTTCTTATTGAATTAATGTGACTGCATTACATTCAGAATTTCAGCCCAAATCTCTTCCAAATTTCAGCTTCTGCCCTATTTCCTGTTTTCTAAGGTGACTTTGGCGACTCCCCACCAATTTAAAAACAACTTTCAGAAAAGGGAAAGACCATTTCATTGATTGTATACACAGAGGAAGAGACTAATGGGAAACACAAAAATAAAAATGAGTCTTTGTCTTGATAAATATTAGTAGTTTTTATGATGCAGCTGCTACAGATAGGATTATGATAAAACTCATGATGATAGTGATGGTGATAATAAAAGGAAATGTTATAAACACGTTAGTTCTTAGTTCTTTTTTTTTTAAAGATTTTATTTTATGCATACAAGATGGGGTACAACCAGAGTGCAGGAGGTCAGAGGATTCACCAGAGACAGAGTAGGGAGCAGAACAGGCAGACTGACAGAAATACACTGCTGAGTGGAGCAGCGGCAAGGCAGGAGAGGTCTGCTGCGCCATGTGGGTCCCCTCTGGCCGGGGATCGAATTAGCGCTGCTGTGGGGGCAGATCCTTCACAGTGTGGCACTCAACCCGCTGAGCTACCAGGGAGGCCTCAGTTCTTAGTTCTTTAGCCACATTTTAATTGTCATGCTGTACACACCATCTTTTCTTTAACAGAAACTTTTATTTTAGGACTCCCTTGCCCTTCCCTGGCCTGGTTCCACCGGCCTAGGAGTCCCACTTTATTTCTGTTTCTTTCCTTCTCAAAAACTTTTTCTTTTAACAAACAAACAATTAATCAAACAACCAAACAAAAGAGTTCAGACACAGACTTGAGGCTGTATGGAAGTCCCCCTTATGTGCACAGCCCTGCCAGGTTGGGAGCTCCTGGAGAACCTGGGAGATCAGAGTTCTGGGCCTCTGTTCTCAGTCCTGTATCCACACGGGGGCGCTGCGGCGAGTTCCTATTCTGAGTAGCCAGAGGCGAGGATGGGCTGTGTGACTCAGACTGAGATGCCTCTCTCTCCAGCCCTTTGGTGAGGATACCTGGAGACTGCAAAGCAGATGATTTTCTCTTCCATAACCTGTTCCTTTCCTGAGGGTATTAGATTAATATTTTTATTGTAGAATATTTGAAATGTATGTAAAAGTTGCAGAATTAGTACAGAGTTCTTGGGTATCTGTGTATCCCACTTTCACTTTCTCTATTAGAATCTTATATTATCATCTTATTTATTACAATTAATGAAGCAGTGTTGACATGTTATCAATAAATTCCATGCTTGAAAAAAAAAACTTTTATTTTATTCCAAAGCTATATATGATGTATAGGGTTTTTTGTTTACTCTTTTTGTTTATACCAGGTAATTTTTTCTATCTGATACTTTGAAATTTTTATTAATCACTTCTTTTATAGGTATTGGATCAGGAGTCAGCTTTCAGTTGAGCAACCAACATAAATTCAACATTCTAATATTATATTCAACTACCAGGTAAGGGCTACCAATTTGGTGGTCTACTTGACATATCAGGATGGGAATATTTTAGGGGAACAGAGCCTGCCTAGGGTCAATTTATTTATTTATTTTTAAAGATTTATTTATTTATGCATACCAGAGCTGGGGTACGGGCCAGAGGTGTGACGGGTGAGAGGATTCACCAGAGACAGAGTGAGGAGCAGAACAGGCAGACTGACAGAAATACACTGCTGAGTGGAGCAGTGGCAAGGCAGGAGAGGTCTGCTACACCATGTGGGTCCCCTCCCTGACTGGGGATCGAACTCCTGCTGCAGTGGCTCCAAAGTGTGGTGCTTAACCCCTTGTACCACCAGGGAGGACCCCAGTTTATGTTTCATATTTGCATTTTTCCTACAGAAAGGAAAGAGATAGAGCAAGGGAGGAGCAAACAAGTACAGTTAACAAGATGTTCAGTCTACAGAATGAAGGGAATGGTCAAGAAGGAAGCCGGTACAGTGTAATTCCACAAATTCAGAAAGTGTGTGAAGTTGTTGATGGGTTCATCTATGTTGCAAATGCTGAAGCTGAAAAAAGTAAGCATTATTTTATCTTTTTTTAAATTATTTATTTATGTGTACAAGAACTGGGGTACAGATCAGAAGTGTGGAGGGTAAGAGGATTCACCAGAGATAGAGTGGGGAGTAGAACAGGCAGATCTACACTGCTATACTGCTGAGGGGAGCAGTGGGCGAGGCAGGAGAGGTCTGCTGCGCTGTGTGGGTTATCTCCCTGGCCGGGAATTGAACTCATGCTGCAGTGGCTACGACTTGCTTCATAGGGCGTTGCTTAACCCTTGTGCCACCTGGAAGGCCCAGTAAGCATTTTATTTTTAAAAAGTAATATAAATAGTGCAAATCAAATAACACATTTGAATATTTTTTACTGATTTTTAACAACAAAATGTGAAGTCTGTGACCACTGCAGTTAATAGTGGGTTCTCAGACCTTCATGTGTATTAGGATTGCCTGGGGAACTTGTTAAAAACACAGGAGCTGCTTCCTACTCTGGTGGATTATGACTTGTAGACTTGGGTTTATCTTGGACAACAAGCAACAATGGGTGCATCCTAAAGTCTGTACGTAAATACATGTACTATTTTTGTTACATACTCCTGCAGTTTCTGTTATTGATGTTTTACTTGCTTCTTGCCCTATTTAAATAATTTATATAGATAACTGTATATTTTTATCTTTGTTTTAATTATCCATATATTAGAAAGATATGTGTGGTAGGGTATTTACTTGAAGTACATTAGTTAAGAACACTTCATGTATTCTAAATAATTCCCATGCTCTCTCTCTCTCTCTCTATATATATATATATATGTAAGATGCTATATATAAATAGGTAAGATGCTATATAGGCATGAAATGAGTATTATCAGACCACAATCCACTATTATAATTGATTTCCCGAATCCTTTGTGACACAGTGGAGCATAAATATATGGCCTTTATTATATATATTATTTATATATTATATGTGTATACATACATATATGCTATAGTTCTTGGTATGACTAATACGCTATTTTGAATTTATTTCCCCTATGATCCAGTAGGCATGGAAGCAACTATAAAGATATGAGGAAATTATTCATAAGAAATGTAAATTACTTTCTGTAGTATGGGATGCCAACAAAGGAAAAATTAAAAGCAAAGTTGAAGGATAAGCTTATTTTTTCTACAAATATTTGTTGAGTTCCTACTAAGGCTAGGCACTGTACAGGTCCTGAGAATAAAATGGGAACTAAAACATAGTGCCGTCTCTCCTTTTACCTAGTTTCCAGTCTGCATCGTACCCTGCAGTCCCTTATGAAACAAGTGAACAAAACATAAATTAAAAAATTTTAAGACAAAAAGGCAGTCTGCAGTTATTCAGACAGCTCTTTTCCACTAGCCTCTTTTAGGTGATCATATGAAAGATTCTTGAGCACCCTCTTTGGTGGTGTAGGCATGTGTGTGATCATCTGTCTACTTTTTAAAAAAAAAATTTATTTATTGATTCATACAAGAGCTGGGGTATAGGCCTTAGTCGCAGTTGGTGAGAGGATTCACCAGACAGAGTGGGGAGCAGAACAGGCAGATTGACTGAAACACACTGTTGAGGGCAGCAGCTGGCAAGGCAGGAGAGGTCTGCAGCGCCATGTGGGTCCCCTCCCTGGCCTGTGGCAGGGATCGAACTCGTGCTGTTTGCTTCATAGTGCGTTGCTTAACCCACTGCACCACCAGGGAGGCCCTGATCTGTCAACTTTTGATAGCCTTTTTGAATATGGAACTGAAACTGTCTGCCACTTGAGGTGGGGTAGGAAATTCCTCCTTCTCCTTGGTCCAGGTGGAGGCCAACCACTGCTAAAGACATAGAATAGAGGCAAGTCTCTCTCTCCTGCACACAAAGCATATGAGTCATCGGGGTGTCATTTCAGAATTCTTGTCCACCACAGTGGTCAGGGAATTACACACACCAGTGAAAAGCAGAGATTGTCAGTTTATAGAAAAAGGTTAGACCCAATTATATTTTTAAATCCCTGAAACTAAGGGTGGTGATATCTATGGAATTCTTGAGCAAAAAACGCGTATAATCAAAGAATTTTTGCTTTTAAATTATAGCAATATCTGAATGTTACTACATTTTACCCTCTCTGATTTCATTTAAATCCCTATCCTTATCAGACTACTTGATCTAATTTTATAATAGATCAGTAAATGGACGCAGCAGTAAAGCCAATTTATGTTTGGATTCTGGCTCTTTTGTTATTTTAAATTTTATTATTTGAAAAGTCGTTACTAATAATGCAAATTAAGGATTTGAATACATTCCTTAGGTCATGAATGGCAAGATGAACGTTCTCGTATTATGGCAATGACGGATCCAGCTTTTGGATCTTCAGGAAGACCAATGCTTGTTTTAGCTTGTATTTCTCAAGCAAGTGTAAAAAGAATGCCCTGTTTTTATTTGGCCCATGAGCTGCATCTGAATCATCTGAGCCACCCATGGATGGTAAGGTGCTGTCTTCTCTGTGACATAAATCTTACTTTTTTAAAGATTTTTTAAAAAAAATTATTTATGCATACAAGAGCTGGGGTACAGGCCAGAGTGTTGGGGAGGTGAGAGGATTTACCAGAGATAGAGTGGAGAGCAGAAGAGGCAGATCAACTGAAATACACTGCTGAGCGGAGCAGTGGGCGAGGCAGGAGAGATCTGCTGCACCATGTGGGTCCCCTCACCAGTGGGGGGCAGGGATCAAACTCATGCTGCAGTGGCTGTGGTTTGCTTCATAGTGCATTGCTCAACCCACTGCGCCACCAGAGGGACCCTATTTTCTTACCTCTCTTGTTGTGGATACAGTGAGAGAGTAGAAATTGAGGATTGTTTTTTATTTTTGAAAGTACTATCATGGTTTTTAAAGCATTACTGCATTATGCTTTAAAGGCCATCAAAAATATAGATTTCATCTTATTACAGTTTACAACTTTTCAGATTTCATTTTAGTCATGGAATGCTTTCTTCAATGAAACCCTAGGTGAAACAGATAAATATTAACATTGGAAATGCTTTTGCTGAAAAGTTAGATTTTCTTTCTTCCCAAACCTCTGTGCCTTCCATGAAGCCCTGGATTCTTTGGAACACATTTTGAAAGCCACTTATGGAGGTGAATTTTAGAAGCGGCATTCCTAAAGACACATTTTGGCAACAAGATGTCACACTAGCTGACTGGGCTCATTCCAAAATGTTTTAGTTTTCAAAGTGGAATCTGGAGAAATCTTTTTTTTAATACATTTTTTTAAAAAAAAGATTTATTTTATTTATGCATGAAAGAACCAGGATACAGGCCAGAGGTGCGGGGGTTGAGAGGATTCACCATAGACAGAGTGGGGAGCAGAACAGGCAGAGTGCATGAAATACACTGCTGGGGGGAGCAGCAGGAGAGACAGGAGAGGTCTGCTGTGCTGTGTGGGTCACCTCCCTGGCTGGGGATCAAACTTGTGCTGTAGTGGTTGCAGACAGCTTTACAGTGCTGCACCTCAACTCCATGTGCCACCAGGGAGGCCCCTGGAGAAGTCTTTTCAACAAGTCATGGAACTGGTAGTTTTTCCCATTCCCAAAACTAAGTTACAAAATAAATAATAAACCTATTATTTAATAAGTATAAGGGATCAAAGATCATACTTCATCTCAGCTCTCTAGAAGACAAAATTTTGAATGACTTCACCCAACATTTGTTGAAAGTTTTTAAGTTCTATTCTTTTTTGTAGTGGCTAGAAAACTGTCCCTTGTAATCACAGGATTTGGGACTCAGTTTTCACTGACAATTGTCTCTGTCGCCTATAGGTCCAGGATACCGATGCTGAAAGTCTCACTGGCTTTTTGAATGGCATTCAGTGGATTCTTGAAGAAGTAGAATCTAAGCATGCAAAATGATCATCCTTCCAGACCCTGGGAACTGAAACCATCTGAACTTGTCACTAAGGACATGATGTGGGTATCTGCTTTATCAGCTCATTTTGTCCTACCTTTGGCAGGTAGGCTTTATACTGGACAGCTGTAGCTACAGTGTTTTTTTAAAATACAATTCTTACTGTTTACCTTAAATCAATTACAAGAAAAAAGTTCAACGGTAGTAAGCATTTATCCCTTAATGAACCTCTTAAGATTTTTTGATAACTTTTGTATTTTCTGTCTTTTTAAAAATATTAAGTTCTGGATAAAACAAGTTTGTGCCTCTTTTATTCCTAGTGCTTTATCCCCCCCCCCCCCCCCCCCCCCNTTTTATTCCTAGTGCTTTATCCCCCCCCCCCCCCCGGCCTCTTTTCATGAGGCCTAAACTAGTTATTAGAACTTTATTTAATAAATAACCTGCTTAAAGGGTATTGCACTTAAGCAGGAATTGCATTTGATATCATGGCCATGCAGCTTCTGTTGTATGAAACAGTGAAAATTAATAATATATTTAATGTTTTTTCAGTGAGAACAGCTTTTTAGAAGTTCTTGCTATTTTCAAATAAGTTTGAAAGCTCATAAGGTTCTAAAGTCAAAATCTATTCCATCTCATGAGAAGAGACTCATAGGATCATATGATGACCTTCTCCTCACAAATTGCTTATACGATATAGAGGACACATTACAGCCCTCCAATATCATTGAATGGAGGAAATTTCAGATAATGATAAAAAGAGTATAGTACTCTCAGAGTCTCTGGTCCTCAGGGTAAAGCCTCCATCCCATGAATGGGTAATGTGCCAAAAAAGGGAATCCCCATATCTCAGGCATACTCATCCAGAACTCAGACCCAGCAAATGTAGTTGGGGGCAGGATAAGCAATGCTGACATCTTACACCATAGAGGAAGATCCACGAACTTAGAGAAGTTCGATTGCTTTGGAGTTTCCATCTTGCTGAGCTGGAGGAAGGAAGAAGGGAGTGGGTCTTGGTTTTCATTTATGAAGACTTGCTTTAATGGTCAACTTCTGGTCTGTTCTGGTGAATGTACCACATGCATTTGAAAAGTTTTTATATTCTGTAGTTAGGTGGAATATTTTATGCCTAGCTATTAGATCAAGGTATTTGATAACGTTTGGATATTATACATGACTATGTTGATTTTTGTATGGTTTTTTTTTTCAGTTTCTAATAAACATTAAAATCTTTAACTATGATTGTAGAGTTGCCTAGTTTTCCTTTTTAATTTTGTCAACTTTTACTTCATGTTTTTTAATGATGATTCTAGATGCACACTTTTATTTTCCTGATGAATGGACTTAATGTTGTCCCTTTTCCTGGGAATACTTAATTGTCTTGAAACTCATCCTTATATTAATATAACCATTTCAGCTTTTAAAAACATACTTTTCATGGTATATTTTTAAAAATCAATTTACATTCAACCCAAATCTGTCTTTATATTTTCAGTGAGTAACTTATAGATAGACTATTATAGATATTTCCTTTTCTTTTTCTAGTCTATACTTTTAATTAGAATGTTTAGATCATTTACATTTGATGTGATTATTGACATAATTGGTTCAGATTACCATTTTATTTATTATTATCCCATTTCCAGCATTGTTTCTTTGTATTATCTAACATTTTAGAAATTGATTTAAAATTTTCTATTAGCTTTTTAACATATCTGAATTTTTTTAGAGGTTGCTCTCCTGACTACAACATACACCTTAGCTTTTCAAAGTTTTTTATAGTCAATATTTTATTTTTTTAAAGTTAATATTTTAATAATTTATGTAATATGAAGAAATGTTGTGCCTGCATATGAGTTCTTATTCTCACTACTCCTTTTGACAAATATATAAGCTACCCATACATATGTTAGAAATTCCAGAAGGCAGTGTTCAAGTTTTTGTTGGAAGTCATATATTTTATTTTATTTTTTAAAAAGGTTTATTTATGCATGCAAGAACTGGGGTGCAGGCCAGAGATGTAGGGGTGGTGGGAGGATTCACCAGCGACAGAGCAGGGAGCAGAACAGGCAAAGCAACTGAAATGCACTTCTGAGGGGAGCAGCGGGCGAGGCAGGAGAGGTCTGCGGCACCATGTGGGTCCCCTCCCAGTCCAGGGATTGAACTAGCGCTGCTGTGCAGCGGATGCTTCACAGTGCAGCGCATGCTTCACAGTGCGGGGCACAACCCACTACACCACCAGGGAGGCCCCAGAAGTCATATATTTTAGTTAGGAATGAGAATAACATTTTCTATAATAAAGTCCTTTATTTCTTTAAGACATATCGTGCCAGGTTGACAATTTTATTCTTATAGCCCTTTCTAGATGATTTTTTGTCCTTAGCTAAGTTGTTAAGTACATGGACACTGAAACCAGACTGGTCTGTTTCAAATCTTTACTTTATTAATATGTATCTTGGGCAAGTTTTTTATTTTCTGGGTGCCTGAGTTTCCCTACTTGTAAAATGAAGGTAAGTAATAATATCTACATCAGAGGGTATTATTCTTTAGGCAATTCTTTTTTTTTTTTTTTAAAGATTTTTATTTATTTATACATACAAGAGCTGGGGTACAGGCCAGAGTCGCGGGAGGTGAGAGGATTCACCAGACAGAGCGGGGATCAGAACAGGCAGATCGACTGAAACACACTGCCGAGAGCAGCAGCGGGCGAGGCAGGAGAGGTCTGCCAGCCATGTGGGTCCCCTCCTCTGGCTGGCAGCAGGGATCGAACCCATGCTGCAGTGACTGCGGTTTGCTTCATAGTGCGTTGCTTAAACTGCTGTGCCACCAGGGAGGCCCTCTTTAGGCAATTCTTTACAGGTTCAGTACATTAATTTTCAGAAAAGAGACTGGTACAAAAAAAAGGGGTCATAATTATGAGTTTGCTCAATAAGTAAGTTTTGATGCACAGAACACCATCTTTACCAGAATTAGGTTTTATTTTTAGTCTTACAAGGAAAACAATATAAAAGCTCCACTTACCTAAGAAGCCATATAAAAACCTATCAGTAGAGAGAGCTGGCAAAACAATTTAGAGGACTGTAAGACTGGGTTTTCACCAAAACAGTAGAGATTTCAGTTAAAAATATATTTGGCAAAGGAATTTTTAATTTTTTTACCATGAATAGTACCATCACTTTACATTGTAGTACACTGACTTTCTACCATTTTACTGCTTTCAAAAGTGATAGGGGAGACAACTTATCTCATTTAATGCATTTTTCAAGATCAGTACCATAATTCTATTTCTGAAATATTTTAATAGAAAAAAATCGAATATATTTATTGTTATTTAGTTGCTTTGTTCCTAGGAGCTATATCAATGATAGCATAAAAACAAGATTTTTTACTTGTTTTAAATGGTCTTGATTTGATAAATAGCTTTCATGCTTTGTCAAATAATGCTATAACAAACACAGGCTGTCTGTAAATCCTGAAAAACATGACAGTAGCACCCCTAGATGTCCAGAAGGTGGTACTATTGCTGCAGACAGAAAAACAGAACTTGTGACCAAAGAAATAGCTCTTTTAACTTTTATAATTTGGATTATATTGGATCTTCAAAACTGTATTCTAAAATATAGTAACTTCCTTGATAACTGAGTTAACATAACCCTAGTTCTTAGTGGGTTATATACAGTAATGCAGGCTACCAGAGGCCTTCTCAGAATCTTCATATTCTTACATAAAATGTAAATCAAGGTGGATCGTTTATTGGGGGGATATTTTTAATACTTATTTCACTTATTTTATACTTAATCTCTTTCATGGAACATACATGAGAATATATATAAACACACATACATAAATATATATTGCTATCTATGCCTGTACAATATATTTAGGAAAAATAATTTTAGAGGTATTCAAATCCAGCAAAATATCATTAAAGATATTTTCAGTACATACTACAGAATCGGAAAAATTTTTGCAAATGTACTTTCCTGGGGCAGCAGTAACAGTTGTACGTAGAAAAGAACGAGTTTGGTATTTTACCAGATTTCTTAGCTCAAGCCTATTCTTGATTGCATGATGAAGCACAAGTTCTTTGATTGGTGTCGACATTCTTTGGTAAGTACAGCAGAGAATAATGAATATCTTGATTTTTAAAATTTTCTTTGTATCTGTAGAATCTTTAATTTCTACCACTTATTTTCCTCTCATCCTTGGTTCTCCAAATCCAAAGGAATTCTTCACCTTCAAAGCTATTCTCCCTTCCAAGTCTTTCCCACTATTTCAGAGAAGGACCGTAACTCCAAGCTCTGATTGCATGCACTTTCAAGGTATGCCCTTTCAATTCCCCATAACCAGCACTCTGGAAATATATACACAAAATTTATTCTTAGCATTTCAAAGTGAGCTAATCTTTTGAAGATGCTTCTATCTGTAGTCTACTACCTCAAGTGCCCACTAGAGGGGGCTCCAGAGTTGGCGCTGTTGGTTTCTGAATATAAAAGTTACATGTAAATTTAAATTGTTAATAAATCTTTAAAAAAATTATTTATTTATGCATACAAGAATTGGAGTAGGGCCAGAGGTGTGGAGTGTGATAGGATCCACCAGAGACAGAGTGGGGAACAGAACAGGCAGATTAACTGAAATACACTGCTGAGGAGAGCAGCAGGCCGGGCAGGAAAGGTCTGATGCACCTTGTGGGTCACCTCCCCAGATCGTGGCAGAGATCGAACTCATGCTGCAGTGGCTAAGGTTTGCTTCATAGTGCGTTGCTCAACCCACTGCGCCACCAGGGAGGTCCCTAAATTGTTAAATTTTAGTAATGCTGTAGGTATGGGATATTGGTGGTTTTATTCATTCTCTCTTTGCTTTCAATGGTATACAGAACATGTATGAAGAATCTAATTTAGATGGCATCATTATCCTATGGGATTACAAAATCTATGGGATTACAAAATCCTTTGGAATTACTTTTAGAATAAATATAATTGTTTTTTTTTTTTTAAAGATTTATTTATTTATGCATACAAGCACTGGGGTACAGGCCAGAGGTGTGGGGGGTGAGAGGATTCACCACAGAGAGCAGGGAGCAGAACAGGCAGACTGACTGAAACACACTGCTGAGGGGAGCAGCGGGCGAGGCAGGAGAGGTCTGCCGCACCATGTGGGTCCCCTCCCTGGCCGGCAGCAGGGATCGAATTTGTGCTGCAGTGGCTGCAGTTTGCTTCATAGGTTGTTGCTTAACCCACTGCGCCACCAGGGAGGCCCCAGAATAAATATAATTGTTAAGCAAATCTCTTTGAATCGCAAGTTCCTTATAACTTCTACATATCAATTCCAGTTGTGTCTCTGAAACAACACAGGGTAAATACACTTTCTCTCCTATTTTCTAACATAGATTTCCCAATCTATGAAATTGTCTCTCTGGAATGGTCACCTGTGAATCCTTTAATCATTATTCAAATGGTGGAGCTTCAACTTACTGCTTCCTCTATCTGCTCACTCCTTTATCAAAGATGCTATTTTTTTTCTACTGAATTTATTAGCAGAACTTGACATAATTACCACTGGAAGGAAGCTAGCAATTTAAGAGTTCACATTTAGAACAATTATTTTCTTTTGTCCAAATAAGATGACTTAGGAAAGATAAAGGAAAATTGAAAATGGGAACAAAACATGTTTTTATATTTTGCTTTCAACAAAGAACAATCATCAATTGGCTTATTCACAAACACAGCAAGTATTTGTTCTGAATGGAAGAACAGTTAATGTTTATAAACATGGTACATAAAATTAATGAATATGAGTTCTTATGAATCTCTTAATTAGGAATCTGGTGCTAAAAAGTGAATGCTAATGAAGCAAAGAGTATTGCTTTGCTTGTTTTCATTTATATGGCACCAATAAAATTATGCTTTTGTATGTAATAATGCAAAAAAAATTTCAGGGTTGCAAAAATTTCAACACATGGAATAGTATACTGGAAGGTTCAAATAGGAAGATGATAGAAGAGTGTAGGGGATTGGATGGAGCAGTGGAAATTCAGAAGGTACAATGAGCATAGGACTGGTAAGAATTGTTAGCAATTTTCATGGTAGTTATTGATAAAAGCCAAAAACGGTACTAAATGAAGATAAATGATACATTTTCTTTATGTGGTTTCCCTACCCCCACTTCCATGTGATCTCATATGTTGAAGAGCAAAGCAGAAATTTGTGTTTTTTTATAGTTTTTTAATATAAAATTTTTAAAATTTACATATATTTGACTTCAATTGTAATCCCCATGTATTCCCCATCACCGTAACACCAGTGCACCATCACCTCAGTCCCCCATGCTCCCGTCTGCCCTCCACCCTTCCCCTCTTCCCTCCCCACCAAGTGTCCCCAGTTTGTCCTTTTCTTTTCATTTTTGGCTTTTGTTTCTTTCTTGTTGTTATTATTATTGTTGTTGTTCTTATTCCTTTCCTTGATCCTTATTTGGTTTCCTTATATTCCTCCTAGGGGAGGAACCATCTGGTATTTTTCTTTTCAAAGCAGAAATTTGAATACAGAAATACAGAAAGAAATATGAACTGTAAACCCCTCATGCCTCCAAAAAACTACCAATTTGCTCGTTTGGAACCACAGGAACAAAACAATGATAAAGAAATAGAAATATCAGCACTGCTTTCTTTGCAAATTATGATAATAATATGGAAATTTTCTAACGCTTGTGGATTATTTTTTAGTTTATCTACCACATTCGTCATATAAGCTCATTAAATCTTTAGAGAACCTGTAAACACAATGTGAGACGCATCGAGATTGACTACTATATAGACACTCAGATAGGGACAGTCAGTACTACTTAAACCCATATATTCTGCAGTCTCTCAGAGGAAAGGGTTGCCTAATTTATCTAAATAATTTTCCTACTATTAAACTTTATTTTGACCTAATTAAGAGTGGCAAAATTAAACTGCTTAACTTTTTAAATTATCTAAGGGAATATTTAAAATGTGCTATTATTCTTACTTTTAAAAATAATACATTTTAAAATATTTTGAAAAGTACTTCATAAGATACTGTTAATTTTTTTCTTTCAAAAATATTCTTATAGCTCAAGTTCAAGCATTCTTTTAAAAAAATTAGTAAAAATGATTTATTTATTTTTCTTTATTTATATAGATTTGACATCAATTGTGGTCCCCATGGATTTCCCACCGCCATTTCACCAGTGCACCATCACCTCAGTCCCTTGTGCTCTTCCTGCCCTCATCCCATTCCCTCCTAATATTTTTTTAATATGAAAGATGAGTGAATAAAAAATATTCTATTGT
Source organism: Galemys pyrenaicus (assembly GCA_019455555.1). NCBI lineage: Eukaryota > Metazoa > Chordata > Mammalia > Eulipotyphla > Talpidae > Galemys > Galemys pyrenaicus. Next base: position 695,387 of record JAGFMF010011622.1, read on the forward strand.
GAATATTATGCAATCTCCTTATTCTTTGTATTTCACTGCCATGTAGCATATCACATAAATTTCAAATTAAGATGCTTAGCTGTTGGAGCTGTGTAACCACTCCTCAAAGCAGCAACCCTCCAGCATAGCACTGAATCATGTAATAACAATGCATCACCCACATCTAGCCAATCCTTCTGTTCTGAATTTTCAGTGTAAGGATTTAGTTATTGAAACACCAGCTGGTGGCCTATTTTCAAAACTGCAAATAATAGAATCATTTATAAACTACTCATGTTGTCTTTCATTACCTTTTTTTTTTTTTTCCGGAAGACAGGATGTTCCTTTTCATTTTAATCAGTTCGTAATCATTGATTGTGAGGAATAGATTTGAAGTGAAGGAAGGATGTCCAAAAGAGAGACATCAGAGATTAATTTCAGTTGTTAATTAAATTCTAAAATTACATTTCCAGCTGAAAGTTAGTAACTAGACACTAACTGAATATGAAATTGACAGTGTGTGTTGCACGCTTGTGTTTTTTCGGTTCTAGAAAAATTTTAGAAAAAGTTGGCAAGGTGCATTACCTAGACAAAACAGAGCTTGTATGTTTGCCAAATGTTTGGCATTTAAGGGAATTTTTATATATCCGGCCAGTCAGTCATCCTTTGTAGCCTTGAGGACCTAAAGATTACCTTTCAGATCTCTTGTGCTGTCTTCAGACTGTGGGGAACCCCTACTTACACCACAAGGGCATCTCTTTCAACTTTTCCTGCCTCTCTCCTTGTCGGGTCACCACTGTTTCCTACTGGGTGTAAAACCCAGGAAACTAACATTGGCCTCAGCTCTCCTTTCCTGCCTGCAGAGGTCACGAGGCCCTGCACACCGTGCCTCCAGGTGCATTTCTGCATTCCTGCCCCTCTACCATCAAGTTAGGGTTCCACTAAAGTTAGGCCTCATATTCCACTAAAGTGAGTGCCTCGTATGCATGCAAGACCTGAGTGCTGAAAGTTTCTCTGAGCATTCCTCCTTTAGTCTCAATATAGTAAGTCCTCAATTCAGTTCATTCTTTTTTTTTTTTTCTCTTCTTTTTTTCCAGGTCATTCTTAAGTTCCAAGAAATTAGTTTTAAGTGAAACGAAGAATAAAGAAACGAATTTTACCTACGTTAATTGATAGATAAGAATTAAGTTCCTAAGGCATATTTCTGGCCACACAAACATCACTAACCATCTAAAGTAAGACACCAAACGCTTCTAACATTAAAAGTAACTTGCACTCACCCAGCCATTTCCCATCCCAGAGTTCAGCGCAGGACCCCAGGTGGGTAGGGTCTATGCCGGAAGCTGGGGAAGGTGGGGCGGGGTTGGGGGGGGCAGGAACCCTCTTGACATACCCACTCCCGCTCCACGCGCCAGCCTGCCAAGGCCTCGTGCGTGTGTCTGGGACGTGGGTGCCCAGAGAAAACCTACCGCCATGTGCTAGCTGCACAGCTGGCCCTAGCCGCAGATGTGGCTTTTTCCCACCTTTTCAACATCAGCACGAAATGAGGTTGAATGAACCATGCTATTGGATGAGCTGCGGTATTTCTCCTGAGCTCCCTGAAAGGCCTATGGAAAAGTGTTGGTAAGTGGGCAAACTTTATATTCTAAGCTTTTAAACAGTAACGCCAACCTGTGCTTGGTCTATAAAAATGCCATGAAAGTTCAAAATTTTTTTCTTGTTTCTCTGCCGGCTCTCTCCTCTCCCACTGCTTCACCAAGGATGGAGGAAACTGTTGGGTTGCTGTACTTGAGAATCATCTTCATTGTTGGATTTTAATTCATTTGATTCCTCCCACCCCAACATCGTTAGTGAGTTTGTTTTTATTTATTTTTTTTATTTTTTTTTTGTGAGTTTGTTTTTAAAACTTTTAAAATTTTCATACATTGTTGTTTATACTTGTACAATACTTGATTTTTCCTCTTAGGTGCAGTCCCCATAAATTGTTCACCACCATATTGTTATGGGGGAAATTCCATCAGGAAACCAAGCAGCATTCAGAGAGGAAGAGGGAAGTTTTTAATTTACACTGATGGGTTTTATACCCTGGGCTCAGAGATGTCTCTCAAAGTCTGAGCCCGGAGCAACTAGATTACAGAGTGTGTGTGGAACATATAGTTTTTAAATTCATTTCATTGGTTATATTTCTAGCCTTGAAATATGCTGTTAAAATTGTCTTGAATATTTCAGATTTTCTCCTTAATAACCCAATAGATTTGATAATATAATTTACCATTTTATGGTTTTCTTTGTAAGTACAAAAATAGATTAATTTTTGTCATAGCTTACTTGAAAGCATATCATAGACATCTTCACCTTTACAATAGTAATTTCAAATGAAGCTAGACACCTTTCAGTCATGAAAATAACAATGGAAATTTTTTGAAAAATCAAGCTATGACAGAAAAGTGATTTTTATAAGATCAGGTTTGATAGAGCTCTCCCGGAAGAGGACAGCCCTCTGTGGCAATCGGAAGTCATGGGGTGAATGCTTTTCAACTTTTTGGTTTACATGCTACCAGCTGGTCCAAGTGGTGAGAAGCATTTATTTTGACAGAATTTTAAGCAATTGTGAAATAACTTTTTTTTGAGACTGAATATTGGTGCCTTTTGATTTTTTAAAAAATTTTCCTATCACATACCAAAATTCAAGTGTAATAATAGTGACTTATTGCAAATGTACTGCCTTCTGTGTGAGATAGACTATCTTTTAATTGTTCAAAAATACCTCTTTTAAATTTAATTGACAGTCTCATATTTTGAAAATTTCAAGATTTGTTGCAAAGTCATGTTCACAATATTCTTACATTTTCTGCTTTAATGAATGTCCATTAATTCCCATTAAACTTTCAGTTTTTATCTTTGAAATCTAGCTAATTTTTTAAGCTTTCTATTCATATGAAAGATTTTTCATCCATCGTGTTCCAGTCCAAATGCCTTATTTTTGAATATTTTCAAAGTGCAAGTTTCTTTGCAAAGACTTTTGTCCCTGGCTTATGTTAGTTGTCTTTTTTACCTGTGAAGTTCAATTATACGTGTATTGACACATGGTCAGATACAGCAAGCAGAGGTTGGTGCTCTTCAGTAGCATTCTACAGTTCTCCAGTGTTAATGCCCAACCTATTTTTTTCTATTTACTTCCTTTTCTTATTATAAAATATATATAAGAATAGTTCAAAAATATATGTATTATTTAATTAATACTATAAAACAATCATCGATGTACGCTAAGTCAGAGAGTAGAATTCTAGTATTCTAGGATGTTCCTAAAGGACATCCACTTAGCTCATGGCTTCCTCCCTAATTGTAATTCTATTCCTCTAACCCTGGAGATCCACTATTCTGGTTTGTGATCATATTTTTCTTTTTCTTCACAATCTATATCTGCATCCCTAAACAGTGGTCTGTTTTTGTCTGCTTTGGACTTAATGTGAATGAAATCATACTATTGGAATTATTTTTATCTTTCAGTATTGTGTCTACAATGTCATCAATACTTTACATTGACTATGATTTTCTTGGTGATTCATGTGTATGAATATTTCACCACTCATTCATGCTACTGTAAGTGGGCATTCAGGATGTTTTGAAGTTTTTGGTTACTATAAATAACATTGCTACAAATATACTAATAGGTATATACTAATATAGACGTTTACATATTTTTAGGGTAGGTACTGGTATGTTTTAACGTTTATCTAGTAAAACACCTCTTGGTTTGACATCCTGACTTTAGAATGTAGGTGTCTTTACAGTCGACTGATATTTTATGAAAAAATATATTTCTGTCCCTCAAACTTAACACTGTATTTAAAATAAACCAATTGTTGTGCCTGTATATGGAGGTGGGGCTAAGGGAATTTCTTGAATTATATTCCAAACAGAATTCTTAAGTATAAATATCATAAAAGGTACAACTAGAGTCAACGAAGGACATGGGTGATGGTTAGTTTTGTGTCAGCTTTACTGATTATGGGATACCCAGACATTATTTGTGTGTGTCTGTGTGGGTGTGTTTGGATGAGATTAGTATTTGGAAGGATAAACTGAGTTAAAATGTCTCCAGTGTGGTTGGACCTCATCCAATTCACTAAAGGCTTGAACAGAACAAAAGATGAGTAAGAATTCGCTTTACCTGTCTCCTAGCTGTCCTTTACTGCCTTCGGACTTGGACTTGGATTGAAACTGTACATTTGATTTTCCTGTATTTTCAACAAATTTATGGATCTTGAGTGCGCATTTTGGGATTACTATAAATAACAGTAATTTGGGATTACTATAAATTGCTATAAATAATCATGTGAGCCAGTTTCTTATAATACATCACATATCATATACATCATAATACAAATAAAATATACACGATGGAATACTACTCAGCAATCAGAAATGAAAAACTAGACTCATTCATAGGAACATGGATGGATCTGGAGGGGATTATGCTCAGCAAAGTAAGTCAGAAGGCAAAAGAAAAATTCCAGATGGTTCCTCCCTTAGGAGGAACATAAGGGAGCCAAAGGAGGATCAAGGAAAGGAATAAAAACAACAATAATAATAATAACAGCAATAAAGACACAAAAACCAAAAATGAGGAGACAAGGACAGACTGGGGACACCTGGTGGGGAGGGGAGGGGGAGGGTTGAGGAAAGATGGGAGCACGAGGGACTGAGGTGATGGTGCACTGGTGAGATGGTGATGGGGAATACATGGGGATTACAGTTGATGGCGAGTATATGTAAATTTTTAAAAAATATTTTATATTAATTAAAAAAAAGAAAGTTAGATAAAGGGGGGTATTCTCTTACATCTGAGAATTAACATAATTATATAGAAAAAAATATCCAGTTGGTTCTGTTTTTCTGGTAAACCCAGACTAATACAGCATGTGCTACATACAAAGCAGTAGTTTTTCTGAAATAACTATAATGTTACTCATTTAATGAACATATTAGTCATTTTACATCTTAACATGACAGTTTGCTATTTAGATATATAACATTTTATAACGAATTGGGTACATTTTAGAAAATAGGTTCTAATACAATTAGAAAATATTGAGAAATAGACCCTTAATTAGCATTTATTTATAAAATGTCTAATTTACAAACATAGATTTCTACTTTCAAGTGGAGAATACCTAAAGGGATATTTTGTAGGAGATAATTGGCCTGGGTTCTTTAAAAAGTCAAAAATTAAAAAAAAAAAGTCAAAAATTTTTTAAAAAAGAGATTATGATTGACTATGAGAAAGTTGACACATAAAAGCCAGATGTAACTTTCATTCTACATTTGATATTTGAATGGACAAATTAATTGTATGTAGTTTTTTTAATTAAATGGGGAATTTTGACTATCATCTCAGCATTAGGTTATATAAAATGTACTGAAAGAGAAAGTAGAGAACATTTACTGAAAAATGTAGGTTGAAGAAGAGAATGTAAAATGTGATTTTTATATTGATGTAACACTACAAAGATGTATGTGTGTGTGTAAAAACCTGAAATATAGGCATTAAAGTCATTCGTAGTGGTGGTCTCTGGTGATGAAAGATTGAATCAATTCTGTTTTTTTAATTCTCTACAGTGCATATGTGCTGATTTTTAAATAATTTAAAAACTTCACAAACTAAATGATAAAAAGTGATTCAACTTAATAAATTAGTTTTTTTTAACTGATTAATTTTTGATGAAGTGTATTTTCTAGTTAAAAACTAAGACAAGTGTTTTCTGCCTAATAATAATTCTATGCATGACTAGAATCTTATATGCTAGATAATCTTCCTGGAAATAATGATTGACTTGATTATTTTTATAAAGACCAATTCATAAGGTCATAAATCATCTAGTGTCATTTTCTTCCCACTTAGTTATGTGTATTTTAATGTGGCTCTAAATATAGGTTCAATGTGTCTTTGTTTTTTCAGCATTTTATAGTTTCCAGCTCATTCAATTCATTTATGTCATATTTATCAGGTTAGAGCAGAAATAAATTGATAAATATAAATTATGAAATGTTTATATACAGATGTCTGTATCTGAAATGTTTATATACAGATGTTCTGAGTAGTTATTTATGCTCCCACTTATTTCATTTTCTGTGTGTATATATATATTTTTAAACATGCATCTCTTTCTCCTGAGAGCTCTGGAAAACCTTAATTATTATTTGTTGGTTTAGTGCATTTTTATCTACATTAGTAATTCTGCTGTTGATTGCTTGAGTCATAGAAACAAAAATCACATTATTTTGGTACATTAGTTTAGGAATATGAAAGTAAATAAATAAGACTCTTTGCCCATAAGGAAATCCCAATCCAAAAGAGAGATGAATAAGAAAGATGCTATAGACTATATAAAAAAATAATTTCTAAAGCACTATAAATTCAGTTTTCTTTAGCAAGTATTTACACGTATTTATTTAGGTTCCAGACTCTGTGATAGTTGTTTGGTTTCAGGAAAAAAAAAACAGAGTTCCTTTCTTTGATTTGTCCATAGTCTATGATTAATAAGTAGATACACAGACTAATCACAGTCAGCATGACTGGTAGCACATGTTCAGTGGATTTTGGATGGGGAGTATTTTATCCCCTAGTGGACCTTTGGAAGTGTCTGGAGACATTTTTGATTCTCATGATTGGGTATGTGTTACTGGCATCCAGTAGATAGAGGCCAGGAATACTGCTAAAGGTCCTCCAATGCACAAACCAGCCCTGCACAACAAAGTTTAGATAAAAAATGTAGCTGGTAAGAACATTTCCACTGATCATTGAACTTTGGGGCTTTTATATAGTAAGGTGGTCTATCCCAGTAAAGTGGGAGAGGTCTTGAGATGCTTGCATGGAACCTGAAACTGAAGCTTGAAGGACAGTGAGTTAACCAGATAGGACACCGGATGTGTTACCAGAGGTATGTGCAGAGTGCTGTGGGTACATGCAGACAGGGACGTCTGATTTGGACAGCGATGAGGAGTGGGGATGTGTAGATAATTGTAAAGGAAGCCTTTACATGAGTGTTTGAGCTATGTCTGATAGGATGACAAGGAGGTTGTCATGTGGACATAAGTATGTGGTAGATGGTGCTAAAAATGTTCTTGAATTTCAGCTTCAAATGAGGTCATTAACTCTGCCAAGAGTAATTTTGAGTAGTCGTATATTCAGTCCTATAAAATAGCCACACACATAAAAGACTGTATATGATAATAACAACTGATTTATATAGTAGGTAGTCATCATATTTCTAAAAATAGTATATTTAAGTAAATAATAGTTGCATGGATGAATATATGATGATATTCATTGCATTTTTGTTTAATTTCCAAATTTTCAGGAGTTTTCCAGATATATTTCTCTTAATGAGTTTAATTTAGTTCTGTTATGGTCAAACTAGACACTTGGTATAATTTATATATTTTTAAATTTGGTAATGTTTGTTTTATAGGCCGGAATATGATTTGTCTTATTGAATATTCCACATGCACTTCATTGAAATGCTTACTCAGGTGGTGGGTGGAGTGTCTTTTAAATGTCAATAATATGTTATGATACTGACAAATTCATTGATAGTATTGCTTATGTCTCCTACTTTTTTACTGATTCCTGTCTGCTTGTCGCAGTTACTGAGGGAGAAATATTGAAATGTCAAGTTATAATTGTGTATTTATCTTTTTCTCCTTTCAGCACTATTGGTTTTTGTTGTACATATTTTGTATGATGTTAGATGTATACACTTAGAATTGTTAAGTCTTAGAGAATTGACCCACTTATTATTACATCATTTTCCTTTTAAACAATGACAATATTCCTTGTTCTTAAGTAACTTTGTGTGATAGTATTGTCAGCTTTCTTTAGTTGGTGCTTCCATATCTTTGCTATCCGTTTACTTTTACATACTTACATTTTTATATTAAGGAAATTTCTTTTTTTTTTAATATTTATTTATTTATGCACACAAGAGCTGGGCTACAGTCCAGAGTCATGGGAGGTGAGAGGAGTCACCAGAGACAGAATGGGGAGCAGAACAGGCAGATCGACTGAAGTATACTGCTGAGGGGAGCAGTGGGAGACCAGAGAGGTCTGCTGTGCCCTGTGGGTCACTCCCTGGCCAAGGATCAAATTCATGCTGCTGTGCTATGGGTGCTTCACAGTGTGGCGCTCAATCTGCTGCGCCACCAGGGAGGCCCAAGGTAGTTTCTTTCTTATAAATAGCATATATTTTTAGAAAATCAGATTTGGTAATTTCTGTTTTTAACATATATGTTTCAATCACCTACACTTTGTCATTGATCAAGTCCAATTAAATTCTGCCATCTTGCTTTCTATTTGTTCCCTTTGTTCTTTGTTACTTTTATCCTCTTTTTCTTTGGTTAATTGAGGACTTTTCTAATGGTTCCATTTTATCATTAGTATTGACTCATTTATATACTTCTTAAAAATTACTTTTTAGTAGTTCACCTAGGGTTTACATATATAACTTCAGTTAATTAGAGTATGGCTGTATGCCTTCAGATAATATTCTGCTTCACATGTAGTGTTAGTGTCTTACAACAACTACTCCATCCATGTTTTGTGCCTTAGTTGCAATTCTTTTTACTTTTACATAAGACATAAGTATGTTACTATGATTTTTTTTTTTGCTTAGGTTGTTAACAAGTAGAAATTAGACAAAGAATTTTAGTATGGTTTCATTTATTTAATTTTATTACTTTTATTTACTGTGTAGATCCAGTTTCTAGTTGCTAACATTATTTTTGCCTGAAGAAATTTACCATTTTATGTAGTATATGTGAACTGGCAGTGAATTTTTCTAGTTTTTGTTTATCTAAGGATTTTTCTTTCAGTTTGAAAGATATTTTTGCTAGGTATAGGATTTTGGATTGAGAGTTCAGCACTTTAAGATATCATTCTAATGTCTTCTGACTTGCATAGTTTCTCCAGTTGCTACTTTTTTCCCTCTGTATCTAATGTGGTTTCTATTTTACTCTTGCTAGCTTTAAGATTGTTTTCTTGTCTTTTGCTTTCAGTATTTTTAAATATGCTATACTTAGAGTGCATTCATGCACACTTGTGTGTATATGTGGTATATTATACTTAGCATTGTCTGAACTTGGATCTGTAGGTTTGGCATCTGTCATCAATTGGGAACATACTTCTTCAAGTATGTTCCATTCTTACCTTTTCTGCAATTTTGTAATTTGATTTGATATCATATAATTTGATATCCATAGTTCTTGGGTGGTCTCTTCCATTTTCTTTTTTTAAAGATTTATTTATTTATGCATGTAAGAGCTAGGGTACAGGCCAGAGTTGCGGGAGGTGAGAGGATCCACCAGAGACAGAGTGGGGAGCAGAACAGGCAGACTGATTGAAATACACTGCTGAGGGGAGCAGCGGGCGAGGCAGGAGAGGTCTGCTACACCATGTGGGCCCACCTCCCTGGTCAGGGGCAGGAATCGAACTTGTGCTGCAGTGGCTGCATTTTGCCTCAATGTATTGCTTAACCCACTGCGCCACCAGGGTGGTATCTCCCATGTTCTTTTCAATTTTTTGTCTTTTTGTGTTTTGGTCTAAATGGTATCTGTGACCCTATTTTCAAGTGTACCAATTCTTTGTTAAACTGTAGAAAATCTAATGATACAGTCTCTGTTTTTTGTTATTCATTTCTAGCATTTCTGTTTGACCCTATCATGTTTCCATCTTTTTGCAGAAATTAATCCACCTGATTTTGCATGCTGTCAGCATTTTCAATTAGAGCTTTCAATAATATATTAATTATATTTACTTAAATTCCCTGTCATTTAGTTTCAGATCTGTGTTTGATTCGGGTGATTGTTTTGTTTTCTGTTTTTTCCCTTCACTTTTTGTATATCTCATAATTTTAGGCTGAGTGCTGGACATCTTGTCTGGTGCAGTAAAGATTGAGGTAAATGGTTTTTATAGCTAGATACGGGCTTTCTTTCCTTCTGCTGTGACTGTAGTGTCTGGGTTGGATTTTTCTAATCAGAAGTCAAGCTGGGTTAGAGATTTGTTTTGCTATGATCATCCTCAGTACATCACATGCTTCAAAGTCCTCTAAGGTGCCTTGTGTTTGGGGTGGTGACTGGATTGCCCAAAGGATTTTCTTCAATGTCTGCTCCACCCTTAGCTTTAGATCATCCCTTTGAATTGCACTTCAGAGAAGGGTCTGTCTCCACATTCTCACAGCTGTCCCAGTAATGTTCCATTATGACTTATTACTCAATGTTTGTTAGCTTGGGGTTATGAAAGGATAGATGGGTTAAGGGAGTGGTGGCATTTTCTGTTGTTTTAACTCTACTTCAATCTTTGGCAGGCACTATGTCCCTGGATATCTAGGCTGTGGATTCTTAGTGCTCCAGCCTCTTTCCCAGCTATAATTTCAGGTGCAACACATATTTCTGCTCCATCCTGCACAGCAAAGATATTTTAAATTCCCTTCTACTAGATACCATCTATTTTCTCCAGAATACAAACGTGACTGTGGTTTTAGGCCTCATTCCTTTCTTAGTCCCTATACCACAGATTAAGGTTTTCATTCTTAAGGGGGTAGAGGAAAGGATCTAAATGAGGTTTCTTTCTCTATCTATTACAGAATTCATTCTTATATAACCCTGTGAGTGAGCAAAACCTAAAAATTTTAACTACAGGCACCTCTCTGCCCTCACTCTTAAGCTTGGTCTATTTTGAAGTAGCTTCTATCCCCCTGTTTCAGGACAGCACCAGAAGGGATACTTTCTTTGAACTCATGTTAATCTTTCTCATGTCAAGTGGGATTTATGGAGAAAAGGTGAGAATTTTCACCTATACTTGCAGTTCCCATAGGTCCATACCCTCTCATACTCAACCTCCAATAATCTGTTAACAGTTCTACTGAATTATTCTTATCTACATCTGACTTCATCTGCAGTAGGTAAGCAATTGTGTCTACATCCCATCTCTCCCTGCTGAATTATCTTTCCTTAGTTTTCAGCCTAGTTAATTATTTAGGACCTCAGCTCTCTGATAGATTTAAGAAATCTCATGATTTTGCAATTTGTCCAGCTTTTGTAAGAATAGGGATGGTGCTCTTTTCAACCCTTAGAACCGCAGTAGAAACCAAAGTCTCTTAGACTCTATTGTTGCTTTGTTACACTGATATGAAAGATGATCTAAAGTAAGTTTGCCTAAGGTAGAGAATATTAATGTGTGTTCACTCAGAGATTGATTGAATATGTTATACTACATATAGTACATGATACTATTATTGGCCTCATTTTATAGAGGAAAAAGCAGAACTGACAGAGGCTAAATGAATTTTCCAGAATTATGTGGGTAGTAAGTGGAGAGCTGGCATCTTCTATGTTATAATACCTCTCTTATAGTTACCTATTTTTTAAAAAAATTGTGATAACATAACACAATTTATCATCTTAACCTTTTAAAGTATACAGTTCAGTAATGTTAAGTACGTTCACATTCTGTTATCTTTTTTGATATAGACCCTACCACTAAACTTAGAAAATGTAGAAGTAATACACACCCAGTACACACTGACAGCCATTGTGAAATGGAAGAAAAAAGGGAAGAAGAAAACTGAAAAGTGAAAAACTAGACTCATTCATGGGAACATGGATGGATCTGGAGGGGATTATGATTAGCGAAGCAAGTCAGAAGGCAAAAGAAAAATACCAGATGGT
>JAGFMF010011622.1:715471-728593 GCA_019455555.1 Galemys pyrenaicus
AAGAGAGTTCCTTTTTCTCCACATCCTCGCCAACATTTGTTGTTGCTACTTTTTTTGATATGTGCCATTCTCACTGGGATGAGGTGGTATCTCATAGTGCCTTGAACATTGTTAAGCTCAAGTTTTTCTACGGTTTTCCAGAAAGTTTTGTAGCCACTGTTAGTATGTACATCAAGGGATACCCCAAAGTTGCATGCTGTAAAGGGGTTCTGTCATCTGCTGCATAAAGACAAAGCACACTTTTAGTGTGAAAGTATTTTAATAAGACTAGAGTATGTAGAGAGAGAATAGAAGAAAGGATAATAGTTTTCTAATAAAACACCCAAAGTTACCAATCTTCTCATGAGTAAACATTTAGTCAAACTGGGTTGGGTCAAAGTGGGGCTGCTGAGGCCTGGAAAGTTGCCACATGTCTAGGGCATCTTATGGCTGGGGAACCATAGGAAAGGGGCAGAAGGGGCCGGCCAAGTCTGGGATGAAAGTGTCAAAATTAAAGTACAAATCAAGATAAAAACTGCTGTTGTCAGGCTCCGTATGTCTGTCATCCATATGTCTTTCCCAAGTGTTTCTCCATGTTTTGACTCCATGTGTTTCCTTCCATGTTTCTCCTCTGTGTGTCCTTCTTTGTGTTCTCTCTAAGTCTTCTCTAGCTTCCCTTCATGGCTCAGTTCCACCCTTCATTAGGTGGAACAGGGAACATAGAACATCCCCTTTTTATGGAAATCCCTCTGTTAAGATTTCTGTTAAATCCTCTCTATAACACCAGCATCATCTGAGTCTACTCAACCCATGACATCCTTGTTTGGCGTATTAATAGGTATCCCTCAATTTCATTTCTAATTGCTACCCGCTGTGATTCTCAAATCTTACATGATTCATAATGGATTCTAACAATAAGCTGTACAATTTTTGTTTTCATTGTTGTTATGATTTATATTTCTCTAAGTATTTTTCTTGGAAAATATAAATTATTGACTTAATCTGATAACACTATCCAGACACAAAGTGAAGCCTTTTATTTATTTATTTTAAAGATTTATTTATGTATACAAAAACTGGGGTACAGGCCAGAGACAAGGGGGAATGAGAGGATTCACCTGAGACAGAGTAGAGAACAGAACAGGCAGATTGACTGAAATACACTGCTGAGGGGAGCAGTGGGTGAGACAGGAGATGTCCTCTGTGCCATGTGGGTCCCCTGCCTGGCTGGGGATCCAGCTCATGCTGCTGTGCTGCAAGTGAGTGAAATCTTTTATTTCTTTTTTTATTTTAAAGATTTATTTATTCATACAAGAGCTGGGGTACAGGCCAGAGTCCCGGGAGGTGAGAGGATTCACCAGAGACAGAGTAGGGAGCAGAACAGGCAGCTCAAGTGAAAATACACTGCTGAGGGGAGCAGTGAGTGAAGTAGGAGAGGTCTGCTGCACCGTGTGGGTCTCCTCCCTGGCTGGGGATTGAACTTGCGCTGCTGTGCTGTGGATGCTTCACAGTGTGGCGCTCAGCACGCTGCACCACCAGGGAGGCCTGATGAAATCTTTTAAATGAATTTTATGTAGATTAAATTGATGTCACTTCTTTAAATAAAGTATAAAGTTCGAAGACTAATGTTAAGTGTGGCAAGTGGAGGATGGTCAGCTAGGGTGGTCAGTTGTGGTCATTGAATTGGTTTCTGATCTTGTATTATAAGGACATCATGGCTCACTCTTCTAAGGTTAACTTACTCTTGGGCTTTGAATCATTTTCCTTTCTGAGGAGGTATCATGAAAACTTACTTGAGGGCAGAAACAATTGTCAATGATAATAAGCATCCTACTCATTGAAAGAATGAGTTCTGGGAAGCAAAGGCAGACAAAGCCAGTTAAAGAGAAGAAAAGTAGCAATGTCAAAAATTATCCTTTTATATATTTTCTGGGTTTTTTTTACAATTACCAAAGGATGATACACATTTAAAATAAAGTTTAAAGAATTACAGGAGAAAAATTCCAGGTGTGATAGGCAGTTCAAAAGGACAGAAATTCAATGTTATGCACGATGCAGGAGAGAGATTAGGAGTGCCTTGGAGGAAGTCAAGTGCCATGAGTTATAATTCTGATTTAGTTTTGAAGAGTTACCTGACTTTTCTGAGAATTAGCTTCTTTGACTAAATGAATCATACCAAAGTGTGATCATTCAGTGAACTAACGTGGTTCGTTTAAGTAAGGACCTTTGGGTAATAAGCTTTTAATAAAATTTAGCAGTTACTGTTATTGTTATCAATCATATTTGTTCAAAAGAGACAACATAACCTTCTGCTAACTTGGTATAAGAGCATTAGATAGCAGAGGCTCCGTGGTGTTTCACGGGGTTAACTGTCCGCACTTTGAAGCATCCACAGCCACTACAGTGCCAGTTCCATCCCCACCTAGGGAACTGATGCACATGGTGCAGCAGACCTCTCCTGTCTTGCCCCTGCTCCCTCAGCATTGTATTTAGGTGGATCTGCCTGTTCTGCTCCCCACTCTGCCTCTGGTGAATCCGCTCACCCTTCACACCTCTGGCTTGCACCCCAGCTCTTGTATGCATAAATAAATAAATCTTCAAAATAAAGAAGAGGGTTAGATAGCACACCGCAGCAGCTACACCTTAGTTTTGTGATCCTTCCAAATGGGAGTTCAGATGCCTGGTGAGTCAAGATTCTCAATGCAACCAGATTTTAGTATGCAGATTTATTTCCTCGAGTCAAGTAAGGTGAAATTGATTATAGCTCCACAAGTCAGTGCAACACCAAGCAGGAAGGGCTAAGACTTTCCTTTTTTTTTTTTTAAAGATTTATTTATTTATGCATACAAGCACTGGGGTACAGGCCAGAGGTGTGGGAGGTGGGGAGCAGAACAGGCAAACTGACTGAAACACACTGCTGAGGGGAGCAGCGGGTGAGGCAGGAGAGGTTTGCCACACCATGTGGGTCACCTCCCTGGTTGGAGATAGGGATCAATCTCGTGCTGCACTTCATAGTGCACTGCTTAACCCATTGCGCCACCAGGGAGGCCCCGACTTTCCTTTTTAAGCATAAAGTGATGGTGGTGTGTTGGGATAGGGTGGTAGGCAATGTGGAAAGAGCATGATCAGGGGAGCCCTTGAGTGGCATTTGAACAATGGCTTCATCATCTCTTATCATACATGGTCTCATGTTCAAAAGTGGCAGCCAGATGCCGCCTGTAGGTGGGGCTTTTAGTATGATAATGAAGGTTTGGGTCATAGGGAGTTGTCTTAGAGCTAAATCTGGATCTGGCTCCAAGACAACTCTGATTTAGGCTGGGTTCCTTTGTTGCAAGTTCCTGGAACAAAAAGAAAATAAAGACTATCTGCAGAGAGGTTTTTACTGGTTTGAGCGTTGAGGTCTTTGACTTTTGCTCTGTCTTTTCCCTTGTTACAATTTACAGCACTAGTCCAATTGTTAAACCACAAATAAGAAACACAACCATGTTGTCACTCAGTTCTTAGTTTAAAGGTGGAACTCTTTTTGTTCCCCTTATCCTACACTGGTTATTTCAGATATTCTATTTAAAATTTGACTCTTTTTCTTTTACGAGTAAAAGGCTACATATTTGACTTGTCACATATATTTAAAACTCAGCACTCAGTTATGGTAGTGATAATCCTTGAAACTTTCACTTCTTAAAAGATGTGTAGTTAGAAAGCATTCTTAAGGTTGGATGAGAGCAGTCCAAATTCTACTCCTTGAGAGAATTTGGAGAGGATTTCAGGCCATATTCAGTTAAGTTTGTGATATAAAAACCCTTATTTCATCTGAAGCGATGTTCTTGTTCTAGTCTCTATTTCTCTTACCTCTTGACCTATTGTTTGGCATAACCATCCAAGGCAAGGCTTACTATATTTTTGACTAAGAAAAGAGAAGCGCTTTTGATTATAAAATTGCTTTCATATGGAGAGGCATGGGTGTGGGGCAGGGAAGACGGGAGGCTAGATGTGAAAACAAGGAAGAACTGAGTCATTTTCAGAGAATTTACTTGAGTTATTAAAGGAGAAATGTGACATACTTTTGATTTTTTTCTATTCTGAAACAAAATTGAATTTGATGACCTTGGGTCTGGGTAACAACAGATGATAACTACCCTCCTTTATTCGCTCTTCACACTTGTAGGATGCGAAAATGGAATGGTCCCTTTCTTAGGATTGTGTGTGTTTGGAATGTTTCTGTGACTGTTTTGGGCTATTTACTCAGGCTGTCACTGGAGGCAAGATGCTCACAGACCCCACATTATGATATTATTATTAGTTCTCAGGAGGCTTTATGCCACAAAAATGCAAATATGTTCTAAATACAACCCGGGAGCTTGTAAATGCTTAAATACTTCTGTTTCTCTTCTCATGCAAGGAAGTAAAGTAGCTTTTGGGTAGACAAAATAAGAAAATTCTAGTATTTATGTAAACTGTTGTGATTTATTTTGTATTTTTGTTGCTTTTTTCTTTAATGTGACGATGCTACAGTTTTCCTGCTGTTTATAGAGAACAAAATGTCCTCCAGTTTAAATCCATTTAGCTTTAATGCGAGTGTTCAGTTTCTTGCAAGTAAATGCTACATTCTCTCTAACCAGAAAAAATGAAACAAGTAACATAGGAGTTTGTTTATAAATACACTGTAATCTAAGAATGAGCCTTTATGATTGCAATCTAAATGGGAGACAATTAGGCTTGTTTTTATTAGAGATTAGTGCATCATGTTGGTTTAAAAAGTAAAGTGGAAATCATAAATATCAGCTGTCTTAAAATAAAGCAACCATCACTGTTCTCAGCCTGACTTCCCTGTAGCATGTCACAAATTCCTTGAATCACCAATAAATATTGACCTGTGATTTTTTTTTCCGAAGGATTTTATCAAATGTCTGTCAATCATTGCACATATTTAGTTGTTGTGGTTGGAGGGTCCTCAAATTTCTGAATTAGTTTAGGCACTGGAATACTATAAAAAAATACATAGCTCTTTGTGAGCATTATTATAGAGAAGTACCTTGAAACGTTCTAACATTTATGAAAGCCTGAGTGACCTTTTGTCTCAATGTCTTTTGCAGCACCCTTGTATCGAAAGATGTCATCTCCTATGTTAGCTGCTAAAGTAAATTAATAATTTATTGGTTGGGCTGTAATTTTGCCATCTCCATGTAATAAAATGAACCATGGTTTTGTTGAGGATTTTCATAGTCATTGTACAAACTCCCTTTCACTTCTCCTGGGTCTGCTAGAAAACCAGCTTCTTTCATAGACCATATCTAGGGAAAACACAGTGAGGAAAAGGGAAATTAGGGAACTTCTTGTGTATTAGTTTAGTGTGTTTTATAGCGAACTACATATCTCCCTGCTCGTTGGGTATCAAGTCCTCCAGAATAAGGAGGATAGACGGAGAGAGAAAGACACAATGACAGCAGCTGTTCAGGAGGATGTGGATCATGGGAGGTAGGTACCCTTGTCCCTTCTTCATCTCATTTAATGACCTTCCCATTGCTCAGGTTAAAAATGTTGGCAATAACCTGAACAGTGTTAATCTTGCCTCACTACTAATCTCTTAGAAACCAGTTGGCTTTAGTGATACATTTATGCAACATACGAAAAAAAAATAGAAGATATGGACAACAAAACAACAACTTCATTTAACTGTACTCCCTAGAAAACTAAACAAAAACTTGTCTTCTTTCTAGTTCAAAGCCTTACCCATGCTGCCATCACAGCCTAGAATTTGTCTACCTTCTTATGCACATACATGTTTAGCAAAATGGACCAGATGATGGGTCATACAGTAAGTTGTATACATTTTAAAGGATTGAAGCCTTTCAGGATTTATTTTCAGGCCACAGTGGAATTAAGTTAATGATTCAAGAAAGAAAAAATTTAAGTCATTGTGATGCCAACCCTGTACACAATTTGAGTGTGATACATCTCATTCATGCTAATAATTTTTAGTTTGCATTAGTAGACTCTTTGTAATTTAATTAGATATTATCATTGGCTATCCTTAAAAGAAATGCTTTTGAAAAGTAAATTCAAATGTCAACAGTTAAGAAACAGCTCAAGAGGCTGACTGATTTCTCTGTAAATAAACACATTAGATATGATTAATGTAATTACATTTGGAGTGGTATTTTAAAGCTAAATTAACTGTTAATTCAAAAGCTAGTTTAGAATCTAGCAGTCTGCATTCTTTTGAGACTGTAGCAAGATGCTATAGAGACAAATAGGAAGACATTAGGTTGCTAAGTGATTACTGTAATTTAGGTATTTTCTTTAAAGTTCTCTTTGCATACATTACAATGTATTTGCTTTGGGGTCTTATTATAGCTAGACCCAATTAAATGGAAAATCAGAGTTCATACCAAGCTAAAAATCAGCAGAAGTCTGTAACGCTGTATGTCCTGTGTTATTTCTCTATTGTACTTATTGAATTGCTGGAATCAAGGATTGCTAATTAGTGATGATTTATGACTCCAAAAAGCATCCCTCCAAAGTATCTCCCAACTGCTTCTCAAGTCAGCACCTGCTCTTCATTCATCCTAGCTTAAATATTCTGAGATTCAGATGAAAGATTACATTTAATATGCTCACACCCAAGAATATCAATTGTCATATAACTTTTCAGTCTATTTTTGACTGTAGCACCAATTTCTCCAAGACTAGGAGAGAGGAAATACAGTAGGGACAAAATGTGTCTGCTGGGTGGGTACATACAAGGTACATAGGATCCTGGAATACCATTTTGATTCCTTACTTTTCTTGTTGTAATAATTCCATCATCATAAAAATGCAGTTATAATTTTAAGATATAGCTATTTTAAAATACAGAGTTAAGTGGTTGACTTCAATGATTTTCCTTTGATCTTCTCACTCCTATGATTGTGATTTTGATTTTTTATGTTCCATGCACCAAATCTGAATGTTAAGACCTTGGAATGCTACCTGGTTTAAGGTTTTAAGGGGAATTTTCACATGACATTCATTAATTCACTTAAAATATTTTAGTGTCATAGCAATATGACAGACATTGTACAATAGGTTATAGATTGTAGGTATGTCAATTATATCTTTGAAATCCAGTGACTTTAAAAAAAATCTTTCAGGCCCTCCCTGGTGGCACAGTGGGTTAAGCAATGCACTATGAAGCAAACCGCAGCCACTGCAACACGAGTTTGATCCCTGCCTCAATGGGAGGTGACCCACATGGTGCAGGCAGACCTCTCCTGTCTGGCCTGCTGCTCCCCTCAGCAGTGTGTTTCAGTCTATCTGCTTGTTCTGCCCCCTGCTCTGTCTGGTGGATTCTCTCACCTCCCCACCCCTCTGGCCTGTACCTCAGCTCTTGTATGCATAAATAAATAAATCTTTTTAAAAAAAATCTCTCAACACTCAAAATGAATTTCTACATTATTTCTTTTTCTGTCACTGCTCACCACCAAGATATCAATATACCAATGAAAAACTTTTACATCCCCTTAGTTGTTTGTTAAGTGTCTTTTTAAAAATCGTGGTGTTTGTGAGATCATGATTGTTACCATGGTGATAAACTGCAATATCAAACTATTCATAAATCATTCCTAAGTCAAAAGAATGAGATTAGATAAACACAGAAAGTTTCTTTCATTTAAAACAGGATCCATATTTAATAATAATAACATGTTAAAAAAATTGATCATATGCCTGCTATATGCCAGGCCTCATACCAATTTCTTGTGATACAGAAATAAATAATACCAGTTTAATAAATAATGCCAGCCATTGGCACAAATTATTCTTTTTTTTAGCAGTTCACTAACAAATTTATGGTTTGGTTTGTTGTAAACTTACTGTAATGTATAAGCTAATAAATTAAAAATTTAAGTTACAACCAGTCTCCCATCTGGAAGGAAGCCAAGAAAGAAAGGGTGCTTGCTCTAATTAAAAAGAAATAGAAAAGAATTTTAGGTGGTAACAATTAACCAGATAGCAATTAACCAGTAGTTAATAGTTTGGGGAGACCTAGATCTAGATAAAAAATGGCATAGAAATCGAAAACTTTAAAAGTCAACTATTTAGATCTAATTTCATTTCAAAGTACTTAGCTTCATAGAACAACCATTACATGCATAAAACTATCACAAAAGTATATTCGATAAACATGGTGTGTGATTTATAGTACAAAATATATAGGAATATATAGTACAAAATACATATAGTACAAAATATAGGAATAATCTAATAGACCTAATAGGTAAAATAATCTAAAAATAATAGTAATCTAATAGATAAAAGGGAGACCATTATAATAAATCTGTATAAAGAAATACTCAGTAAGTTTCATGAGGATGAAAAATTTCTTCATTTTGTTTGCTGCCTTACCCCCATAAATGCTCAACAGATGTTTTTTAAATGAATTTATGAAGAAGGAAAGTTATTTATGTGATCATTAAAAATAATGTTATTAGATAACAATCTGTTAAAAAGGTTTCACAATGTGTTTTTATATTTAAAAAGCAGACTACAAAATAGTGTTTATTGTTTGGTCACAATTTTCTCTTCAGTTTTATTATGTTCTCCACTTAAAAGGGTATGATTCATAGTTTAAGAAAAAGTTGCATTTTAAAAGTCAGTATGCTAAGAAGTTAGTGTTAGGTTGACATAATGGGAAGTCTTCAAATCATACAATGTAAAGATTAGCGAACCCTACTTGCCGAAAAGTCCTCCTCCTCTTTAGCAGTTTTCCATCCTAGAAAAAGCTTATTTGATGAAAACTCTTCATCAGTTTCAGTCAATTGAAACAAAACAAAACAAGAGAAACAGCTTCAACGCATTTTGAGTTCAAATCTGAAAACATGCCCCCACTTAATAAGACTACCATTGTAATGAACGTCTTCTTGCAAATTTTTTGCTTAGCTATGTTATCAAGAAAGAATTTTCCAAAGACCAGGACTCCAAACAACTACTCCAGTACTTTCCTTTCATAGCACTAAAGCTCAGAAATGTTCGCTCCAGGATCGTAGGACCTAGCAGGAGACCCCACTGTGACTTTTCTGCAATCCTCAGGTTTCTTTTTTAACAAGGGAAGGCAAGGGTTAAAAATAGTATGTGTTTTTCTAGAATCCTAATGGAGTGACAGCAGACCCTAGATTTTAGCCCCATGTTTTCAGATCCACTAAAAGTTTATAAGCCATCATTTCTTAACCAACCACAATTGGTTGTGGTGATCATTGTGCATCTCTGTGAATATAATGAAAACCTTTGATTTGCACTTTAATGGATAAACAATAGCACTTGAATTAAATTGCAATAAAGCTTTTTTTTTTAAAAAAAGATATGTTATGAAGAATTTTTTTAAAAAGCTTGTAGATTATTTTAAAATTTAAATTTATTAAATATATTTAACATCAATTCCCTGGAAGCCCATAGGGAATTCCCACCACCATTTTATCCGTGCACCATAACCTCAGTCCCTTGTGCTCCTTCTACCTTCATCCTGGTCCTTCCTCCCCAACCCCCCAGAAAATTCTTTTGGTTTGTCTTTGTCCTTTTGTTCTTCTTGTGTGTGTTTTTTTTGTTTGTCTGTTTTTTATTGTAATTGCTTTTTTCCTTGAGTCCCTTTTTTTGTTCCTTTACATTCCTCCTAAAAGTGAAACCATCTGATATTTTTCTCTTGCCTTTTGACTTATTTCACTGAGCATAATTTCTTCTAGCTCCATCCATGTTTCTATAAATGACTCTAGTTTATCTTTTCTTGATTGCTGAATAGTATTCAATTGTGTATATGTACCACATCTTCTTGATTCAGTCATCTACTTTTGGGCATTTGGGTTGTCTCCAGGTCTTACCAATTATAGATAGTGGTCCAATAAACATGGCGGTACAGGCATTCTTTTGGATCAGTGTTTTTGTGTCCTTTGGGCCCCTAAGAGTGGAATTGCTGGGTCATATGGTAGTTCTATTTTTAGTAGACTGAGGAACCTCCATACAGCTTTCCACAGTGGTTGGATTAACTTGCATTCCCACCAGCAGTGTAGTGGAGTTCCTTTTTCTCCACATCCTTGCCAACATTTGTGGTTGTTTTTTTTGATATGTGCCATTCTTATGGGTTTAAGGCGATATCTCATTATGGTTTTAATTTGCATTTCCCTGATTATGAGGGATGTTGAGCGTTTTCTCATGTGCCTGTTGGCCATTTGCATGTCCTCTTTGGAGAAGTGCCTTTATACTTTTCTGCCCATTTTTTGATTGGATTGTTTACTTTGTCTTTCTTGAGTCTTGTGAGTTCTTTATATATCTCTGTGATCAGTCCCTTGTCCATTGTGTGGAGAGCAAAAATTTTTTCCCACTCAGTGGGATGTCTCTTTGTTTTGGTTATTGTTTCTTTTGCTGTACAGAAGGTATTTAATTTGATATAGTCCTAAGTGTTTATCTTCTCTTTCAATTTTATTGCTTTGGGGGATGCATCTTAAAAGACATTACTGATGTATATCTTGTAGTGTTTTACCTATGTTTTCTTCTATATACTTTATGGTTTCGGGTCTTATGTTCAGTTCATTTATCCATTTTGAGTTGATTTTTGTATGTGGTGTGAGGTAATGGTCAAGTTTCATTTTTTTGCATGTGGTAAACCAGTTTTGCCAGCACCATTTATTGAATAAGCTGTCCTTGTTCCATTGCATATTCTTTGCTCCTTTGTCAAAGTTCAGGTACCCATAAATGTGTGATTTTACCTCTGGACTTTCTATATGAATCCATTGGTCTGTCTTTGTTCTGGTACCAAGCTGTTTTAATTACTATTGCTTTATAATAAAGTTTGAAGTCTGGGAGTGTGATCCCTCCATTCCCCTTCTTTTTAGTTAGGAGAGCTTTGGCTAATAGAGGTTTTTTGTGTCTCCCTATGAATTTCATCAGTATTTGGTCTATTTCCTTGAAGAATGTCATTGAGATTTTTATTGGAATTGCATTGAATCTGTGAATTGCCTTTGGAAGGATGACCATTTTGATAATGTTGATTCTTCCTATCCATGAACATGGGATATCTTTCCATTTCTTCATGTCCTATTCTATTTGTTTTAACAATGTTTTATAATTTTCTCTATGTAGGTCTTTCACATTTTTTGTTAGGTTTATTCCCAAGTATTTGGATTTTTTGGCTTCAATTGTAAAAGGTATATTTTTCCCTCTTCAGATTCGTTGTTTGTATGTAGGAATGCTACTGACTTTTGTATTTTGATTTTATATCCTGCTACTTTACTAGACTGGTTGATTGTTTTTATTAGTTTTTCTGTAGAATTTTTAGGGTTTTCCAAGTATGTTATCATATCTGCTATGAAGAATTTTAATTGAGCAGCTTTTCCTCTGGAGCTCTACTGCCTGGCCATATTCATTGAGTTTCCATTCTTAACTTTCCTCTTTGCTCTCCTTCAAAAAAAACAGACCCTCTGATTTGATAAAACAGAAAGATTGTGCTTCTTGTAGCGCTTGAGGAGGTAATTGGATTTACTTGTTCAGAGAAAGGAGGCCTAGGTTCAAATGCTAGCTTTGTCACTTTCAAGTCTGTAACAGTGATGCTTCTGGTTACTCTCTGAAGAGGAGTCTGACAGTAACTCTTCCATAGGGTTGTGATCAATGTTAAATAAATTAATCTAGCCTGATTATAACAGTGGCTGCCATAGCATGGCTGATATTTAAGACCTACTCTTACGATGATGATGCCAATAACTATACTTCTACCTTCCAAATTGCCAAACTCATAAAGCTATCCCTGAGGACTCTGGTAAACAAAGGCTCTTCCTGAAAAATCGATCACTTGGCAGTTGAAAACATGAATAGAAATTTCAAGATGAAGACTTTTTTTAATAATCACCCAGTCAGATTTTCGTTCAAAAATTTCTTTCAGTTTCCTATAGAAGGCAGGAGCAGCTGCTGTCCTTTAGACAGTGTTTACTTTTGTATATAATGTGTGATGGAAGAATGTGTGTAGGGGTTAAATAACACTTTTTTCCTTCTTGAACTGTTGTGTGCATCCCAATGAGTATGCCTGGCACATAGTGTTCAATAATCTTTGTAAAACTAAATGAATAAATGGGTTCAGATAATTGTTTTTCTCCTAGTGCTTCACAGTAAACTAGCTGTGATGGTATCACCATCACCTTGTGTTAATATATGGCATTTTGCCCTCCATTTTTTCAAGTATAGAAATAGAAATCCCATGTTCCACCATACAGCACTAAACAGAATGAATATTTAAGAAAGACTGTTGTCATATGGCACAGAACTGTTTTATTTCTTCTATGTTTTGAGATAAAGTATCATGTTTTTTCTTTTTCCCTGAAAAAAAAATATGGCATTTTGCTTCCAGAACACCTTTACATTTATTTTTATAACAACATAATATGTATTGGACATAATTTGTTTATTCCAATTACAATGTTGTTGCATATTTTTGTAATGCAAAACTGCTTAGAAACAGTTTCATGTGTTGTGTATTAAGTCATTTTTTTCTTCAGACAATTTTATGAGATCTATCAGATGATAATACTTTTTATTTTCAATGTGAAAAAAATAAAAGCTGTGCAACTTTAAAGAACTTAGACAAGTTGTACAGTTGAGATAAAAATAGAGACTTAACACTTCATTTTGTTTTGGGTTATATGCCTATGCTGGTACCAACCTTTGTAGCCTGAAAGAAGTGGTGTTTAATTGGCCAAAGCACATCCATTCCCCATGGAGTTTAAACTACATGGACTAAGATGAAGGAGGGAGAGTACTTCAAACCATAAAATGGTACTGTTTTTGGAAGACAGATTGGTTACTTTTTTCATAAAAACAAATAGCTGAACATTGTGCCTTCCTTTTATCCAACTGTTTTCCATATTTGCTTGTGATTTGGCTTTCTAAGTCTCTGTCAACATCTTTTTATAAAATGATTAGTTTCAAGTTGTTTTTATCACTCATTTCTTTCCTCTAATGTTGCCAACTGATCCTATTAAAGATTTGGAGCAGTCAAGCATGCTAAACCTTTTTTTATGACTTAGGAGATTTTTTTTTTTTTAAAGATTTATTTATTTATGCATACAAGCACTGGGGTACAGGCCAGAGGTGTGGGGGGGTGAGAGGAGTCACCACAGAGAGCAGGGA
>JAGFMF010011622.1:733316-763873 GCA_019455555.1 Galemys pyrenaicus
GCACCATGTGGGTCCCCTCCCTGGCCGGCGGCAGGGATCGAACTCGTGCTACAGTGGCTGCGGTTTGCTTCATAGTGCGTTGCTTAACCCACTGCGCCACCAGGGAGGCCCTGAGCAACAGTTTTATAGTAAAATTTGTTTACAACAAATTGAGGTAGATGAACATTTTGAATGTTTGCTCTTTATTATATGTCATATATTAATACATATTATGTATTTTAAAACACTATAAATTAAACTATGTATGTTGTACTTTATGGATAATTGTAAGGTAAATGAGAGGTTATCAGGCTTTTCCGCCATCCCACCATTAATGTCGATGATGGACACCTGTGGTCATGCACGTGTGCCTAAGTGGGCATGCGCAAGTGGGTGCACCTGGGCTGATACACGGGCGTGTAAGGGTGGCATCACAAGGATGCCAGCGGAAGAGAAAAAGAAAGAGCCCAGAGAGTGAAGATGCACGGGGGGCTAAGAGGCCTGCCAGCCTCCTGACGCCTGGCCCCCCTGCCTGCCATGTACCTGGTCACCTCTGATATAATGAAGCAATAAAAGCCTGAAAAAGGCACCGAGGGCTCCAGGACTCCTCCTTGACCCGTCTGCTTGGAATCATCGAGAACCTGCTCTGTGCCCTTGCTGGCACTACAATAATAGGAGGTTTTTAAGGTATATTTTTACTACCTCCTCTTTTTACTACTTAGAAATTGACTTTAGATTATAAACATAGTGTGAGCTGGAAAGAGCTGCAGCTGATTTATATTAATATGATTTAAAAGACATTTTTACCACTCCCCCAAGGGCAGAAGTCTGCGTTATTCTTTCTATTCTTCAGATGTAGAATTCAATAACTTTTTATTAATAGAAATATAGGGAAATGAGTTACAACTGAGAGATAACTTTCATATTGCAAGCTCTCCTAGATTAAGTGAGCCCACAATCATTTGTGTAAATACTCAGTTTTCGCAGGTGGGTGATACAAATAGTTAAACTGCAACATTCATTTTCACCTAGATTTATGAATGTCTAATTATATTTGTATTTTGTTTAACAGTTTAAAATTTTATTTTTGCTTTATTTACTTCTTCTGTTTGTTTTCTCCATATACCATATCTGAGTGGAATCTTAAGTTGTTTGTCTTTTCTAGTATATCTCATGAAGCATAATTCTCTCTAGTTCTTTCCATGTTGTTGAATGTCAGAATGTCATCATTTTTTTATAGTGGGAGGGGAGGGGGAGGGTTGAGGGAAGATGGGAACACGAGGGATTGAGGTGATGGTGCACTGGTGAGATGGTGATGGGGAATACATGGGGATTACAATTAATGGCAAGTATATGTAAATTTTAAAATATTTTAATAAAAAAAAAGAAAATTTAGAACTCAAAAAAAAAAATGGTATTGCATTGTGTATATATACCACATCTTCTTTATCCATTTGTCAGTCTGTGGGCAAGCAGATTGTTTCCAGTTGTTAGTATTGTAAATAGAACTGTAATAGTATAAATTACATATAGTGTTTACTTATTTTTTAATTTTCAGGTAAATACCTGAAAGTGAATTGTATGGTATATCTATTTTAATTTTTGTACAATCTTTATCCTGATTTCCATGATGCTGCACCAAATTATATCCTCACTTGAGCATTTCTCAGGTAGTCCAACTCATTAGGCACTAATGGCCTTATAACATACATAAGCAGTATTGCAAAACTATATAAAATTGTATCTTTTTGCACATGAAGTCATTTCACTGGTGTAGGAGAATCAACACTCAGTAAACTAATTATGTAAATGTCTAGAACTGGGTGATAATAGTAGCTGGTTAATATTCATATATGAAATAAGACGTACACGAGTCAGTTTCCAGTTGCTGGTGATTTGCCTGTATTTGGTACCATGAGAAACTTAGTAACTTGGAGTCATGGAAAAGGGAAAGAACAGTCATAAGGAAGGGAAAAAAGTGAATAATGGACTTACTATTATTGATGATTACTCTCACCAGAGAACAAAGAGATGTGGTGTTACTCTAAGAGATTTAGAGCTGGGAATTAGAGTCTACTGGGTTATATGTGATTAATAAGAAAAAAAAAAAACTGGTCACATGTTAGCTCAGAGATGATTTCAGTTAATGATGCAACAAATTTAATAGGTCATGGGTGTCCCATTATCTTCCATTCAGCTGACTTTTTAAAATGAAGAGCAGAGTACTGATGGGGCCTTTTAAGGATGCATACTTAACCCTTGTTTGGAATTTCTAGGGACTATGTCCCTATGTCTAGGGACAGCTTGATTGTTTTCTGTTTCCCCTCATGATTTCAGAAGAAAGAAGTTTATAGCTAGAGCTATTAAGAGTAAATTTTGGGCAGGCATTGAAAATCTTGTTAAGGGGTTGTTTTGATATGCAATATGGTCAGCACTGGATAACTTCCAGATCTCTGGGTATTTTTCCCTAACTGTCCAACCCCTCCATTGTCCTATGAACTCCTATTCCTCTGTGCCCTGGGAGTTTGACCTTTTTGTTTAGAAATGTGTTCAACTAAGTGTCTTAAAGGGAGCATGGTGTGGTTCTGGAGGTATTGCTTTGTTGTGGGGGTTCTCTTTTAAATCATGTATCTGTAAGAGTCTTAGCATGGATTTTATTACTTAACCATCATGGATGCTTTAGTGGTAGGCATGCTGTGGTAACATATATAACATATAACTTATATAAACAGATATGAACCTATATCCCTATATCACATGGTGTTGTAAACCGACATTACCTCAACGGCAACAAAGTGTTACAAAAAATAGATCGAAAAAAATTTTCCACAGAATTTCTATTCAAATCTATAATGTGTGATACACAACCTTTTTGCTGTTTACCTTAGAAAAAACCATGTTAGATCTACGAATGGCTTCTGTAACCTGTAATGGTCTTTGTTTTGGGAAGGATCAACTGAATGTTTTTTTTAATTTTTAATTTTATTTTTTATTATTATTTTTTAAAGATTTATTTATTTATGCATACAACGGCTGGATTACAGGCCAGAGTCGTGAGAGGTGAGAGGACTCACCAGAGACAGAGCAGGGAGCAGAACAGGCAGATGGACTGAAACACACTGCTGAGGAGAGCAGCGGGTGAGGCAGGAGAGGTCTGCTGCACCATGTGGGTCCCCTCCCTGGCCGGAGGCAGGAATTGAACTCATGCTGCAGTGGCTGCAGTTTGTTTCATGGTGCTGTGCTTAGCCCACTGCGCCAGCAGGGAGGCCTCTTTTTAAAAATTTTTTTAAAAAAAGATTTTATCTATGCATATAAGTACTGGGGTATAGGCCAGATGGTACAGGGAGTGAGAAGAGTCAGAGACAGAGTGGGGAGCAGAACAGGCAAATCTACTGAAATACACTGCCAAGGGGAGCAGCGGGCAAGGCAGGAGAGGTCTGCTGCACCATGTGGGTCACCTCCCCAGCTGGCGGCAGGGATCGAACTCATACTGCAGTGGCTGCGGATAGCCTCATAGTGCCATGCCTCAACCCCTTGAACCACCAGGGAGGCCCCCCATTTCTTTTACATATGTAGGTATGAAAAAATTAGGCACATTTTTGTTTTGGAGAATAAATGCTATCTCAAATTATTTAATAAGTTGAACTCAAAATAATTTGGGGGGTTTTCTATTCAAGAAGGTGGTAAATTTACATAAGAGTCAAGTGGGCCTTGAGAGGGAAGCTATGAAAACATTGACTTGCTTTTTCCTTAAATTTAAATTTTATTAAAATCTCTGAAAGGTTCAGGGAGCTTAAATGAGAGAGATCATCAAGAATTAGACAACATGATCTTCAAGGGGAATTCATATGGCAGGCTGTCTGACTTTTGGTCTGGGTACAGCACTAGAGCCTGGGTTGTCCTTGAAGAAGGCAGGAAGCTGGACCTGTAGATACCTATTGTGTTGAAGGAGAGAGAGATTGAGAGAGAGCACATGCTGAAAGATCTGTTACTAGAGAGCTGTAATATTGGATGCCCAGCCTCTCCTCAGACACACTGAGAAATTTGCTTTGTGTCAGGGAAAATGGAGAGGTAAATCCTTTATTAGGCACTGTCTTCAAGATTCTGGGGCACCATAGATTCTGGGTCCCTAGATATTCGTGGCAGTGAATGTATCAGTCATTATAAATTTGAACAAAAAATCAGCACCGTGTTGGACTCTAGAATGCTGTGTTGGGGATCAGGTAAGATCAGGTCACTGCTGAAATTTCAGCAGGGAGCAAGGCTTGTGTTCACTTGCTGCTCTGCTGCTTCCCAGAGTACGAGAGACAACAAAGGGCAGGTCTCTAGAGCTAGAAGAGCTGTGCGTAACTTTTGCTCTGAGCTTCAGTGTCTTCATAAGCAAAAGGAGAATGATGACAGCTCCTTCTCATAGGTTGGTTGTGAAGATTAAATATGCTAATACTTATGAAAGACTATAGCAGTATCTGTTATAAATCAACACTCAGCAATATGAAGTAAAGAAACCCTATAGAGAATTGATTTTTTTTCCTCCATGAGTAGCTAAAATCACAACTGAGATAGTTTATTATGTGATTCAAGACTGTGAAAGGTGAAAGCACCTTAGTCATTTGATTTGTGTATTGAAAGGAAACTTGTATAATGCTACTTTTTACCCTAATATGGTATGGTTGAGTATATATTTTTTTCATGCCTCCACATAGGTGTTCTTCTCAGTAAAAGTACATCTCAAATAGTCTTCTTGGCTGATACTTCTTTCTATCAAGCCACAACCATTCCCAAACCATTCAGGCTAAAAAAAATCTGGAACCTGTTTTCAGTCCTTTTTCTTTCTTGGCATCCCTATCCAGTCAGTCACCAAGTATATAGTCTCAATTTTTCCTTCATAATAATCCTTCAATCCATTCTTCATCTCCATTTCACCATTATTTGTCCAACTAGTTCAGAAAAATTCCCAATAAGCTGTATATGCTCAAGAGGCACAGGACAGAAATAAGTTTTATGAGCTTGTGTTGAGGTGGGAGAAAACAGGGTTGTGCTTCAAGTAGGTAAAGTTTGGATTTGGTGCTTCAGTCTTTGCCAGCTGTTTCCCAGAGGTGAAAAAAATCTGACATGGTTTCTGGCCAATATGGCTGTCAGCAAGGAAATTCTTCATGAATTCAATACTAGCTAATATGACTTCTTGCTCAGTTGCAAAAAAGTGCGAGAATCTGAGATTGGTTTCTAAACTTCCTTACTAGACTGTAAGCTCCATGAAGTTAAGGTGTATGTACTGCTGTAGCCTAACATACATAGAGGAGAACCTGATGGAATTATAAAAAAGCCAGAAGTATCAAGACTGTCAATGTCTTGATAAAGAACATTGAAATCTGGAAAAAAGAAATTTGACTAACTTGGCTTAGGTGGGTGTGGTTTCTACCCTAAGAAAAGTGGTTGAATGAAAAGGCTTCCTCCATATCACCCTCACCCCACCTCTGTACCTCCACTTTTCCATTACCAGATCTCAACTTTTGGTTTGTTCATTTGATTTTTAAAGTTCTGTGGAGAACATCCTCCGCCAGCTTCTGATCCTTCAAATCTTGATTTTTCTTATCTGTGCGTACAACAGTTGAGAATCTTCTCCAGCAACTTGTCCTGTAAGTCCAGAGTATATAACACAAGTATACTTGTGAAATGTAGATATAAAGTCATTTTATAATATTGAATATGCTTTTAAAAAGTCCATCCTATCACTCTACATATTTTACTAACATGTGCTTTTGTCCAAATACATAGCAGACAAATCTAAATTTAAACCCCAGCTTCATTTGTCTGAAGAAAATGAAAATGAAAAGAAACTAACATAAGGAGATGCACGCACCCACATTCATTGCAGCAATATTTATAATTGCTGAGACATGGTAACAACCTAAATGTCTACCAGTGGATGAATGGATAAAGAAGAGTTCTTTTAAAAGTAGTTTTTTTTTAAAAGAAAAGAAAGGTAAAAAAAGAACAGCATTTCCAGTGTACTTAAAGTCCTCTCCCAGTTAATACCTCTCACTAAGGGTAAACAGTGCCCAGATTTCTAACACCATAGATGTGTTTTTCCTGAGTTGGAACTTTATATAAATGGAGTCATTCACCGTCTAGCTTTTTTCATTTACTCTGTTTGTGAGTCATCCATAAAAACACTACTGGTAGTTGTAGTAAGTTGTTGCAGAGTTGTATTCCACATGTAGAATGTACTTTATTCTCCTGTATATGGCAGGTCCATCCATTCTTGGTCAGGAAAATAAAGATGCTCACAGATTACAAATAATAATACTACTAGCAACAGTAAGAATAGTACTAATAAAATAAATCCCAGCCTCATCGTTTGCCAGTTTAAGAGTTCCTTCAGCATGCCGTTTAACACCTCTGATATGTTTCTTTACCTTCAATCACCACAGTTTTTTATTTAAAAATGAGTAACAGGGCCTCCCTGGTGGCGCAGTGGGTTAGGCAACACACTATGAAGCAAACCGCAGCCACTGCAGCAGATGGTCGATCCCTGCTGCATGCCAGGGTGGGGACCCATATGGCTCAGCAGACCTCTCCTGCCTCGCTCGCTGCTCCCCTTAGCAGTGTGTTTCAGTCAGTCTGCCTGTCTGTTGCTGGTGGATCCTCTCACCACCCATACCACTGGCCTGTACCCCAGCTCTTATATGCGTAAATAAATAAAATCTTTAAAAAGAAATAAAATGAATAACATATGCAAAATACTCAGTTCAATTATTGGCCCATAGAGAGCACTGAAAAAAAGAAAGCTCAATTTTTTTTTTAGATTAAAAAAGGTATTATCATTTTACCTAATCTTCCCATTTACAGCTCAGGAACATGAAATTTGGGACTAGAATTCAAACCTCACCACTCCCTAGAAACTAGTTGGTATCTGTTAGAGAGTGTGTGTTTTGGAACTAGTTGGATCTGAGTTTAAATCTGGACATTTTTATTACCTCACATACTTTAGTTAACTTTTCTCTACCAGCAGTGTAGGAGGGTTCCTTTTTCACCACATCCTCGCCAACATTTATAGTTACTAGTTTTTTTTAAATATGTGCCATTCTTACTGGTGAAAGGTGGTATCTTGTAATTTTAATTTGCATTTCCCTAATTATGAGGTGTGTTGAACATTTCTTCATATGACTGTTGGCCATTTGCATAATTATCCATGTGTACTTGAAAAAAAATATGTAGTCAGATTTGTTTGGGTGCTGTGTTCTATAGATGTCTGTTAAGCCCATGAGGTATAGGTCCTTGTTCAGAGTGTTAATATCTTTGCTTATTTTTTGTCTCATTGATCTATCCATTTGTGAAAGTAGTGTGTTGAAGTCTCCTACTATATATGTATTATCTCTGATGTCAGTTTTCAGAGATGATAATAATTGTCTTATATATTTTGGTGATCTTACATTTGGTGAGTATATTTTGATGAGTGTTACATCTTTTTGATGTATTGTCCCTTTAATCATAATGTAGTTACTGTTTATGTCTCTTTTTACCTTTTGTAGTTTGAAGTCTATTTTATCTGGTATATGTATAGCTTTCCTGCTTTCTTTTTGAGTTCATTTGCTCATAGAATTGTTTCTCAACCTTATACTTTTAGTGTGTGTTCATCCTTTGTAGTTAAATGTGTTTACTGAAGACAACAAAAGATGGACTTGCTATTTTTTAAATAGTAAATAAATTTAAAAGGAACATTCAAATATATGACTAATCTTTTCAAAGGTTAGAGGTTGACTTTCCTCTTTGAAATACAGATTATCATATAAAGTAGAAAATAAACAGTGAAATCTTCACATAAGAGACACACCAAAAACAAGTGGCAAGAGAGGAAAAAAGATGAACAAAGACCTATTTGGCAAATTTTAACAAAATGTCACAAATTTTTTTATGTCAAATAGGAGGTAAATTTAGTATGTCAATGTATTTATTGCATGGAACCAATATTACCTTGTTAAAAAAAGAGACATAAATTAAATAAAGACAAAATAAATATGAAAATTTAAAAAAGTATTGCATGGAAAAAAGTCAACATTTAGCAGTGAAGGGCACAGTTTTCCCCAAAAAATGTAAACTTAAGGATAGGAGGCAAAAACTGTTGAATTAGAACCTTATTGGGCATTCCTAAGGTATTTATCTCTAAAATTATTGATTAAATGGAAAAAGAAAAATTAAAAATGGAGAATTTGATTATTACTACAATTAACAAATTAGATGTGTTATATGAACTGTATATGTAATAACAGGCTATACCATATACATATATACACATATAGATTATATTTTCTCCCTGAATAAACTCTGAGTTGAAGAGGACATCAACACAGATGTTTCAAATCAGCAGTGAGTAATATAAAAATTAAGTATTCAAAAGCCTAGCATAGTTTTGAGTGAAGTCTAGAACTCCATTTCAGAGAGATTAAGTTTGCAATAGTCATTAAGCAGGCAAGTTAGCAACTGGCTCTGAGACCAGAGTTCAGTTAGGAAGTCATGGTTAGAGTTAAAAAGAAAAATTGGAATCATTAACATTAGTATATTTTTCCAAGCCATGGATTAAGCATACCATTTAGAATTGTGGGTGATAATCACTAGGAAAGTAAAATCAGAATTAGGTAAAATATACTTCATGCAGGCTAAGAGAATGGGGTTTGTGGGATTGGGTGGGAGACTTTAACTTTTCATTAGGTATCTAGACCATAGAGAGGAGTATAATTTCTCAAAGTAGAATTTCTTAAAGACATTTAAGCCAGTATCTTAAATGAAACATTTAAATTTCATATACATATTTAAAGAAGCAGAATGTGAAAGAACAATGATATAGAAAGAATAAAATATGAAACAAAAACCAGATAATATATGCTTTGGTATATCCATTTGCACTTTTCCTTGTATTGAGCGAATATTCGTGATAATAATAGAAGCCAGTGATCAAGGACAAACTAGAACATTTGATTTTAAAAAAACACTAAAAAAGCCACATATTTTAGTGTTCAGTACCCTAAAATTAACAATTTTTTTTCATAATCTGGGCTAATTTTGGAAACATTTAGGATCCATCTTTCTAAACAAGGAATTTTGATTCAGATGATCTAAGTAACACAAAATGTTTAAATGAATTTCATGGGATCTGAGGTCCACTGAGTGCTTCAGTGTCCTCACTTCAGTCTTCTGACATACCCTCTCTCTCCTTTCTTAAAAAGAAACTTACGATCTGAAGGAACACATCAATTCATATATATAGAAATAAGCAGATTTTATTATGGAACAAAGCAAATACCCTGAATACTTATAGTAGCCATCAAGTGGTTACAAAGCTGTATTGACTTTCTAGCTTTCTTTGTATAATTAAAGTGATAGTTGTTATACATCACCCTCCCTTTATAACAATGAGAAAATGTTCAGTTTACATCAGTAGTACCATTGAACTTACCCCAACATTATTTTCTCATTGACATCCTGATTTTCATAATTCTTCATCAGTACTATAGTTGTTGCCCACAGCATATCTTACACATATGGTTAGTCATGTGCTTTTATATTCTTCAGTGCCTTCAGTTGAGAAGTTTGGGTATAAAACCAAACTGTCTTCTGACACGCCCCAGACTTTTTGGGTCATGGGTACAGGACAGTTAACAAGTGAGAGGTATGGGAGGATGAGGGCAAAGGAGGACATTACTTGGATATTCTGGTTTTAGGTTTTTCTATGAGAAAGAACATAAGCAAGAATGGCAGGCTCAGATTATTTTGCAATTATATAATTAAGGACCAATACTGGATTTTAAAAAAGTATAAATGTCAATTTCCATAGTGATATCTAAGTATCAGCTATAATATCAAGTACAGCTATAAAACCAGTCATCTTGTCTATACATTTGATATACTTCACTGTCTGATTTGAATAATCTTCCCAACTTTAAACCCTATAATCCATGGTTTAAGGCTGTGATGAAAGGAGGAGAGCATGCACCCACCTTTGAATGCCACATAGCTGGGTCACTTGGGAAATTTTCAGACAACATTCATAATCTTAGAAAACTGTTATACTAGAATTGAATTTCATCATTCTTAAATAGTATATACTTACTATATAGCCTTCAAATATATTGCTTTAAGAAATACAGTGAAAGTTTGAAATATATTATTATAAGGGTGACTTTTTTTTAAGATTTATTTATTCATGCTTACAAGAGCTGGGATACAGGACAGAATCGTGGGAGGTGAGAGGAGTCATCAGAGACATTGGGAAGCAGAACAGGCAGATTGACTGAAATACACTGCTGAGGGAAGCAGTGGGTGAGGCAGGAGAGGTCTACAGTGTCATGTGGGTCCCCTACCTGACTGGGGATCAAACTCATGCTACTGTGCCATGAGTGGATGCTTCACAGTGTGGCGCTCAACCAGCTGTGCCACCAGGGAGGCCCCATGGGTGATTTATTTAGCAAGGCAATGACATTTACGAAGTTATAATTAAAAGCCCTGTGCATGGAAGCCAGTCTTAGATTCCTTAAAAAAGTGTGAAAGAAACTAAGTCTTCTGTGTATTTAAAATATATTTGTTGATATATCAAAAGTTTCTAAAAGATTAATTTCTAATTTTCTATTGCTGTTTTCCCTTGCATATTATTTTTGAAAAGTTTATGTTATTGGGTCCTCTGTGGTAGTGCAGGGGGTTAAGTCTCAGCACTAAGAAGCTATCACCAGCCACTGTAGCAAGAATTCGATCCCTGGCCAGTGAGCTGGCCCACATGGTGCAGCAGACCTCTCCTGCCTCGCCCGCTGC
Organism: Galemys pyrenaicus; assembly: GCA_019455555.1. NCBI lineage: Eukaryota > Metazoa > Chordata > Mammalia > Eulipotyphla > Talpidae > Galemys > Galemys pyrenaicus. Next base: position 744,099 of record JAGFMF010011622.1, read on the forward strand.
TCCCCTCAGCAGTGTATTTCAGTCAGTCTGCCTGTTCTGCTCCCTACTCTGTCTCTGGTGGATCCTCTCACCTCTCCACACCTCTGGCCTATACCCCAGTTCTTGTATTCATAAATAAGAAAAAAAAAGTTTTTTTTTAAAAAGCTTATTTTATTGAAGTAATGTTATAGCATTGTATGTGATTCACAGGTTTAGAATCATACTGCTTCAGATGTTATCAGTTACTACCACCACCAAGGCACTTATAGTCCTCCACCAAAGTCCACAGGACTCCATACATGCTCTCCTTCTCCCTCCTCCTTCTGGTAACTCAGTTTTACAGTCAGATTCCTAGATTTACTATTGATTTGGTTCTAGTGGATCTTTTGTTCTATTTCTCTATATTCCATATATGAATGTAACTCTTATATTTGTCTTTTTCCTTCTGACATACTTTGCTTATTTGCATAATCTCTTCCAGTTCCATCTATGTTGTCAAAGTGACAAGATTTTTTTTATAACTGAGTAGTATTCTTTTGTGTAGATATACCATATATATATTTTTTTATATTTATTTATTTATGCATACAAGAACTGAGGTATAGGCCAGAAATCTGGGGTGGGGGTGAAAAGATCCACCTGAGACAGAGTGGGGAACAGAACAGGCAGACTAAACGAAATGCATTGCTGAGGAGAGCAGTGGACAGGCGAAGCAGGAGAGGTCTGCTGCACCACGTGAGTCACCTCCCTGGCTGGTGGCAGGGATTGAACTCGTGCTGCAGTGGCCGTGGTCTATTTCATAGTGCATTGCTTAACCCATTTCGCCACCAGGGAGGCCCCAATATACCATATTTTCTTAATCCACTCATCTTTCCTTAGGCACTTAGGTTGTTTTTCACAGCTTGTCTGTTATAAATAGTGCTGTCTTGAACATAGGAGTGAATATATTCCTTTGAATTAGTGTTCTTGTATTTTTCAGGTATGTACCTACGGGTGTTATTGCTGGATCATATAGTAGGTCCATTGTTGATATATTCAGAAACTTCCACAGTATTTTCCATAAGGACTGAAGCACTCTACATTCCCACCAACAGTGTATGACAATTCCTTTTTCCCTGTATACTCTCCAGCATTTGTTTCTGTACTTTTGGATATGGGCCATCCTCACAGGTGTGAGATGGTATTTCATTATGGTTTTGATTTGCAGTTCCTTGATAATAAGTGGTGATGAGCATATTTCTTCAAATGCCTGTTGCCATCTATATGTCTTTGGAGAAGGTTAATTTAACTCTTTTGCCCATTTTTTGATTGGGTTTTTTTTTTAATTGCATGTGTTCTTTATAGATCTTGGATTTCGGCTTCTTGTCAGATGTATGATGTATAAATATTATCTCCCATTCAGTAGGGTGTTTTAAAATACTCCATGTCTTTGGTTTCAGTGATATCGTTGGTGATTCATATCCAATAGCAAGAGAAACAAAAAGAGAATATAAAAAAGTGGGAACTGAAAAGCTTCTGCATAGAAAAATAAACTATCATTTTCCTACATATTAAATCTTTTGAATGATGATGCAACAGTAGCAATTACATTTTTTTGTTAGAGGTCTTCATGTGATGTTCAGATGCCTAAAATGTAGAAAGAAAACAATTAAAAATAGAAAATACTCTTTACTATAATGTATCTGTAGAGATTATTGTGTACTCCTCTTTATCAGAATTACAAAAATAATGTTCCAATGATTTCTGTTTAAGAAAATATTAAATAGCTATCAGATCCTTTGAAGTGTTGAATTATATGTTTCTCTTGTTTAGATACAGCCTGAATGTTTTATGAGTTGTTTTTAAAAAGAGAAATTATCTGTAAATTAAAAAAGTTAATTTGTGCATCAATTGATAAATCATTAGATAAATTTTAGAGTAATGAAAAAATTCATGCTTGCTTTGGCAGCACATACTAAAGTAATAAAAAATTAAAACTAAGTATCATGATTTTGCATTTTTCATAATATAGGTTATAAATTAGTGAGTTATAAGATCAATTTAGTGGGTGATAATACTTAAAAAGATAGATGACTGGATCCAGCATCCAGATATTGTTATCTGACCAAGTTGGTCAGTTTTGCTTTACCTTAACTCACAGGCTCTATACCTGTCAAACTGTGAATCGGAAAACCCAGCATTATAAATTCATAGCATCCTAGGTTATAAAATCCAAATGACTGATTGTATTTTCTGTATCTCTGAAGATTTGTTAAGATCTACCTCACACTGAATATCCTGTTACTCCTCTATAACATTGTGTTATCACATACACACACATGCACATACATGCACACAGTGACCTCATTTTCAAGCTTATGTGTTCATTCAGCAGTCCAGTTAAGTCTGAACATGTTGGGGGTTTGGTTTTGTCAGTCTCAGTTAACATCCTGATAATGCTTTTTGCATTTCCTGCACACATCGTAATGAGAACAAAGGCATAGAAATAGTAATTCAAAGAACAGCAATTCAGGAAGCCTCTTCACTTTTGTGTTATTCTGCTTTTCATAATAGTTTCCTAAATAGAAGTCAAGGGCAGCACTAGACACTTGACAATGAGGGAAAAAATGAAGGGAGAAGGGAGAAACAGCAGCTAAATGAAGGAATGTAATATGCAGACAGGAAATTGTCTAAGTGTGGTGGGACAAATAAACAGATTTTTAATGTTATAAATTCATACATGATTAACCCTGTGTACTGGAAATTCAGGGATATATTTGTTTATTGCCATCCATTCGTGCAGTAAATAATTATTCAGCAATGACTTTGTCATAGACACTGTATGCTTGAGATACTTGAGATGAACTAAAAAGGAAAAAAAAAGTGGTGTACAAAATGGTCTTATATCTCAGGGGTGGTATACAAAATAAATAATGAAGTCAACTGTTGGGTTAAAATGCTGAGAACAAAAAAATTAAACAGGGTAAGAAGAGAGAATCAGGTTGCAGAATTAATTATGAGGCAACAGGGCAGGACTCAAGATAGTAGTATTTGAACAAAGATTTTAGGAGATAAGGTTATCCAAACAGCTTTTTCTTTCTTTCTTTCTTTTTCTTTTTTTAAAGATTTCTTTATACATTCAAGAGCTGGGGTACAGGCTGGAGTCCAGGGTGGTGAGAGAATTCACCAGAGACAGAGTGGGGAGCAGAACAGGCAGACTGACTGAAGCACACTGCTGAGGGGAGCAGCGGGTGAGGCAGGAGAGGTCTGCTGAGCCATGTGGGTCACCTCCCTGGCTGGGGATCGAACTTGAGTTGCAGTGGCTGCGGTTTGCTTCATAGTGCGTTGCTTAACCCACTGCGCCACCAAGGAGGCCCTGACTTTCATTCTTGACACAGAACTAGATGGTCTAGAAGTAAAACAGCACACACACCTTCCAAGTAACTTGTGTTAAAATATATCAATTAATATATGGACCATATAGTAAAAGACTCAAAATAAAACAAAATAAAACAAAGGGGCAAGAAGGCAAAGCACAAAATGAAATCTCTTAATGTTATTATATGTAAATGGGAGCTCCCAGTGAAGTAGAATGGAAAAGTGCTACAGGTTAGCAAATTCTGTTTTAATTTTGTTTCAAATCTCAGATACTATGTCAGGTGAAATATCATACTCACCTTTAGGTTCTTCTTTGGGTATTCACTCTTTAATGAAGGTAAATTTAAGGATTCCCTGAAAAATATTTTAATTTCATTCTCACCATCCAGTTCTAAATCCCTACTAATAGAATGGATTCCCTCTTTCCATTAATAGAAATATTTTCTAGAAAGCCATCAGACATTTTCCAATTTCATCTTAAATCAGTCTAATTTTTTTGCTTTCAAATATATTTTAGTGTCTTTATCCACTTATCAACTTACCCAAGCCTTTGCTGAGGCAGTTTATCAGATTGTTTCTCAACTTAAGTGAGATCTAGATAGCATCCAGACACACCCCACATAAGTGTTGACAGTCAGTATATCTGGAGTAATTTTCTTGTTGACATTTCAGGAGTATGACATAAGAAAACTGTAATAATTTGTAGAACAGTGAAACATACTCGCTCATTTCCGATGTACTGAATTTCTGAGTGGATTTGGAATTAAAGATTCCTTGTTTTAGGAAATGAGTTAAGACTGGGTAGCAATTTATTTAAATATCCATGCTTGATAAATGTATAATTATTACATAATTATGTATTAATGACCCTATATTATTTTGCCCTTTTTTACTCTTAATCTTTTACTGTAAATTAATGTCACAGATTGTCCCAGTCATTCATTTATTTATGCATTGAATGTACTGAAATCCTGCTATGGGTCAAGTACTGCTCTAGATGCAGAGCCAGAAGTGTTTGCTGTCATGGATCTTAAATCCTGGTGAGGGTGGAGTCAAACTATAAGCAGATAACTTTATTATAGTGAGAGACTACAGTTGCTAAGAAGAAAGTAAAGCAGAATAAGACAGTGAGTGGTGACGTGCTATATTTAATGAGGCATATTTGAGCAATAGCTTAATGAAGTTAGGGAGCAGTCTGAAGGGCAGGGGAAGTTACCTATTTAGCATATTTAAAGAAAAATGAGGCAAGGAGAGCATGGTGGAATGTGGTGGAGGAATGTTGGCACTTTGGTGGTAGGTGGTGACTGCACCTGAGGGGAGAAATCCTATACTGTGAAAAAAAATAAGCAAGGCTGTCTTGAAAGATAAAAAAAAAAAAACAAAAAGCAAAACTAAACAGTATCAGCCAACATTGAACAGCAATAACAAAAATTCTAAGGAAGCAGTTAGCAAAAGTAGCAGTTATATATACATATATATGTATGTACGTATATAAAATATGTATATAAACTCAAACATTTCACACTTTGAAAGAAAGTGTTCTCAGGCTTAAAGTAAATATCTTGTTGAGCACAAGGGACTGAGGTGATAGTGCACTGGTGAAAGGGTGGTGGGAAATGGGGACCACAATTGATGTCAAATATATATAAATAAAGAAAAAAAGTAAATATCTTGTTTTTCCACATAAAAAATTATAAATAATACACTTTCTAAATTCTTTTATATCCTAAAACTGTGTTAAAATTCTTGGTGACAGTTGTTTCTTGTCTATCAGTGACTTTTGGCTATTTATTTATTATAAAGAAATATAAATACATTATTATTGAATTTAAAATAGCAAAAATAGAAAACTTGAAAACATGCATCATTTTTGATAACTCATTTTTCTTTTCAAAGATTGTGACTTTATAGTGTGTGTGTATGTGAGAGAGAGAGAGAGAGAGAGAGAGAGAGAGAGAGAGAGAAGAAAGGAATGAAATATCAAGAATTTAAAATGTGGAACAAAAATAATGGCATCTGAAAAGATCCCCATCATTGTTTGTAAGTTATTAAACAATGTGAAAAAAACAGCTATTTTTATTTAGGTTGTTCCAAGACTCTTGTCTATATCCACAACATATTTAATTGCTAAAACAATACACCTCTCTTTGTAAAATTATTGTACAATAAGTAGATTTTTTTCCCCAGGAGAAGTTAAATCTCCAAACATAATTACAAAGACCAAGCAAATAAGAAATTCTGGATTTTCAAGGACCTCATTAAATGGTGTTGTATTGAGTAAAGGTGCTTATAATAATGAAGAATTATTAAACATTTTCCACTCACTAGTAAAAAATTGGAAACATATTATTATATATCCTCTTAGGATGTGCTCTTTAGCCCCATCTGTGGATCAAGAGTTTTGTTTAAGACCTTATGTGTATTGACAGAAATTCCTGACAAGCTGGCTTTTGCATTAGTTGGTTCTAGGAAGCATTTCTTTTTCTACTGCGTTAGAGTATCTTTAGAGTTGACTAAATGTGTCAGGTCCTTATGGATTTACATTGAACATGGGGATGATACGAAATCATTTAAGAAAAGACTTGCTTGTGGAATTTATGGAAACATCCCCAGAGTTCTAAATTTTACTTTCTCATAAATTTTGGGTGAATAGTTTTCTTATTTGAGTTACAGGTGCATTTTTTTAAACAAGCCAGTGTGTTAGGTAAGAAATAGTTTCACATGGATCTTTCATTTCTTTCCAGTTTCCATGAATGTTCATGTTCTACACATGAAAATTTTTGAAATCTTTCTTTTTAAGATATAAAGCACAAAATATCAAACTTAAGGGTAGGTACAACATGATCAACTCAATAAAGACAGAATTTCTCTAGCCTTTCAGAACGTATGCTTCTGTTAGTATTGCACCCTGAAGTAACCACCTCTCTGAGGTAATTGATGGTTCTGTCACCATAGATTATATTTACCTGTTCTTGAACTTTGTAAGTGTTGTCATGCAGTATGTAATCTTTGGGTCCGTTTTCTTTAGGGTCCATAATTGCTGTAGAGATGGCAGAGTTCATTTCTTCAAAGGTCAAAATGAGATTGAAAAATTAATATGAAAGAAAAAAGAAAAACATTTTTTTTTTCTATTAGGAAGGAAAGCCCACTGATAAGATTCTGGTGCTCTTTCAAGACTTCCCTCCTAGAGAATTTAGGCCACACGTGTGGTCATTTGTGCCGTTTCCTCAGCTTCTGGGTACTGGCTAGATGGCACTGCCTGCCATCTTGTGGTAGGGTGAGGTCGCTGACTGGTTCTGGAAAATGTGTATCCTGTGCTGAAATGAGGTGTCATTTTTCTCCTTATTTTCTGGGATTCACAGTCTAAGAATAGATATGGAAGATATAGTACCTCGCAACCTCAAACACTGCCTCAGAAATGGGATAAACTGACATGAATGTTAGAAGAAAGTTCTTCTGTCCTAGGTAAGAGATAAAACCTGGTTACTCTTTGAATTACTATATGTATTTTTTCAGGTTAGCTCCATTTGTGAACATTCTTCCCTAACTTTAGCAGTAGATAATTGGCCTTTGTTTTCATTGTACTCATCTCTCTGTGAATTGAGTGGGAGCTTAGGACAAGTTGTTAGTAGCTGTTTCTTTGAGTATGTGTCATTTGTGAGCTGAGGCATTTTTTGCTGTTTGACTCCTCTGAAGTCCCTTGCTGACTAGCATGTTCCAGACAGGGGAAGCTTCATTAGTTGGGTCTTGAGTGAGGATGATACAGAGCAAAATCACAAGCTGGTGGACATTCATGTGACAAAGAAAGAAACCTTTGTTGTATAAACTGTTAGGATTTGGTGGGTCTGTTACCAAAGGAAAACAGTCTATGCCGGTAGATTCAAAGGGCAAGAAGGAAAACAGGCCAGGAATGCAGCTTGTGTTCTGGCTAATACGAGTGTCATATGTAGTCTTTGACTTAACAGACAACTCACCAAGGGGAGCATGTCTCTTCGGTTGCTTTTCATGTGTTTCCCAAGCAGAAGTCTCCTCAGCAACTACTTTATTCAAAACCCAGTGGCATCTGATATTCCTTTCTTACTTGTGCTATGTCATCTGTCTAAGACAAGAGGATGAGATGATAATTGCTGCCTTAAATCCTCTAAATTCCTTCACTAAGCAGTCTCACTTTTTCCCACAGCCAGGCTGATTTCTGCACATTACTCTAAGGCTCTGTAGCTTTGATATATTTCAAGGGATTGCATATTACAGATTTTTTTCATCTTTTAACTGATGGGAATAATTGCTTTTGCTTTTCTGTTCATCAGTTAAATAATTAATTTGTTCATTTGTTTACCAGACATTTATTGAATGCCAGAGACTGGGTCAGAAACTGTGGTTTCACTGATGAATAAATTACAGATTGTGTCTTGAATAAATTGCAGGATCTCATCTTCTGGGCAGGAAGATCAGGAGGTGATAATAGGACAGTGAAGTCTGTTAAGTATGGTAAAGGTCATTTGCAGAAAAAGTGATTAATGGGTATTGTTAACTGTTGTGGTAGAGAGGTCAGGAAAAGTTACACAAAGTTGGTGTTTTTTTTTAAACTAAATCTTGAAGTTATGAACACTTTGTTAGGATAACAAGGATTAATAGGTGTTAAGTTGAACACACGTTTCAAGACTGGCAATATCAAAATTCGATTTCTCAAAAGTCTCAAAATTGGGGCTTCCCTGGTGGTGTAATGGGTTGGGCAACACACTATGAGGCAAACTGCAGACTGCAGCACCAAGTTCGATCCCTGCCCTTGGCCAAGGAGTGACCCACATGGCATGGCAGACCTCGCCTGCTGTGCCTGCTGCTGTTCCCCTCAGCAGTGTGTTTCAGTCAATCTGCCTGTTCTACTCCCCACTCTGTCTCTGGTGAATCCTCTCACCGCCCCCCACCACACACCTCTGGCCTGTACCCCAGTTCTTATACGCATAAATATATCTAAAAAAAAAGTCTCCAAATTGAGTAGGGAATAGACTACCTTTTGAGGAAAACATCCTTGAGAATGTCTAGTTTTGACTTGAGTTCTTTTTATTGTAATAATGCTAAAATATGTGTTTAATATAGAATAAACTATGGTTATGGCCCTTTTACTGCTTTAAAATCAAAGCAAATTTATAGTGTGTCATACTTAAAATATAGTTTAAAAAAATAGGCAAATTTGGGACAGGGTTAAAAGTCTACAGAAATACCCAAACTTACCAACAGAAACTCCAAAATTAAATTCAAATTAATTTGCTAGCATGATATTTTAATTATTGCTAAGTTTGAGTTCAATGGTATAAAATGTGGTTATATTTTATTTTTCCTGTAGTTAGTGTGATTCCTTAAATTTTACTGATGAGGGAGTATCTTTTTTTAAGATTTATTTATTTATGCATACAAGAACTGGGGTACAGAGCAGAGGTATGAGGGGTCAGAGGATTCACCAGAGACAGAGCCGGGAACAGAACAGGCAGACTGACTGAAACACACTGCTGAGGGGAGCAGTGGGCGAGGCAGGAGAGGTCTGCAGTGCCATGTGGGTCACCTTCCTGGGCAGGGGTTGAACTCGTGTTACAGTGACTGTGGACAGCCTCATAGGGCTTTGCTCCAACCCCTTTGCCACCAGGGAGGCCCTGAAGGAGTGTCTTCCAAGTTATTACTATTTTCTTTTAAATAGTAAGCTCCTTTCAAACTACTCTTCGATCATTTTAATGAACTAATCAATTTAGTAATTGTCCTCCAAATTATAATACTGAAGAAGGTTTAACAGTCCACTAACAAAATGTTCTTCACATTCTTACCATTATATTCACTGCCTATGAATGGTTGCAAATTGGCACTTATAGAGACAGAATCATGTACCCTCATTTCAGTTTATGTGGGTGATTACCATAATGTCAGTCTTTTCAGTAATGCATGCTACCGAAGAGTACCCTCTCATTACTTCGTTGTCCTTCACTAAATTCTATTCATCTCTGTTTTAAATACTTTAAAAACATTGTTTTCAAATTTGTCATTTCATTTGTTAAGTATATGTTAGCACATGAAGTTTGCCTCTGTTCTTTGTCCACTAACCTGAAATAATGAAGTTGATACATTATCCTGTTGTATATACTGTTTCTTCATGACACATCAAAGTCTGAATTTATTAAATAATACTTTCACTAGATGAAAATGTCATGTAAATTATCAATGCAACTGAAACATGTGACTTTTTCCATCTAAGAGCCTATTTCAGTGAGTACAAGGTCATGTGTGAAGTGTTGACTGTTATTTTCACATTAGGAAAATGTCCACTATTAAAAGACTTCTTGGGGCTAAAATTCCAGTCATGTAAATTAAGTATTTAGTCACATTGGTGGCTTTGTCCTTTTGTCCTTCATTACTAAGCAACTGAAGAAAGTGGTTAAGTATCATGAAGAGTGTGGCATAAACTTTCAAACATGCCTGGGAAATTACATTTATGATTGAAATAATTATGGTTACAACATAATTAATCACACAAGTCAGAAACTTCACATACCTATTAATTTATTTAACCCTCACTTATGAGGGTCAAGTCACACATCAACGTCTTACTAGGTTTTTAAAATTATTTATTTATATAAATATATTACATCATTGAATATCTCACTAGATTTTTTTATGGTCTTAAGTAGTTAGCAAGGTGTAAGGATTGTGCAGAAGATGCTGACATGTACTACCATGTCCTCCCGTTAGGACTGAAACACTCATTCCTTCAGTTGCTGGGGCTGTTGGCTGCTGACAGCTCACTGCTAGTCTCTTTCAGACTTGCTGAAGTCTGGTGCCTTGCCTTGCTGGGAGCAGCCTGATCCAATATTCATTGAAGCAGATTTGGGACAATTCTGAAGAGACATCACAGCTCAAGTCCTCCCCAATGAGAGCACTAGTGTAACTGCATCATAGTTCCACTTCTTTCTTAAACCAGTGCTTTTCAGCTAAGGATAATATTCCCACCAGAGAGGACATTTAGACAAATTTGGAGACATTTTTGATTGTTATAAATGGGGGAGAAGTTTGCTGCTATCATCTAGGGGGTGAAGTGCAAGCATACTGTTAAACTCCCTACAATGCTCAGGACTTTTCCCCATATCAAGTAACCATTTCACCCAAATACCAATAGTACTGGAGCTGAGAAACGCTGACTTAAATCCTCAGGTGTTTTTCCTATTAGCCTTCCTGATAAGCCTCTTACATTCAGTTCTCAGAGTTTCAAAATCTGAAAATCACTTATAAGGCAACTTATATGAGAACTGTGAGAAAGCTAAGAAGTAATTTCAGTGCCCTAGCTAGTGTTCGTGGTTATGATATCACTGATCCCCTGTCTTCTAAGCATGCCTGACTGGCAGGGGGAGGTTTACTACCCGTAGCATGTATCATTACTTCTTGGAAACAAATCAAAATTAACCAGAAAAAGATCTATCAAAATAATAATGATAGACACCCAGGTCCTGAGTGTGTTAATTATATGACTTTTAAACTTTAAGAGAACAAATAAATATTGGAAGGGAAGTATATTAAATACCTTTGCCCCTTTAAATGTAGTGAAATAACAAAAAGACAAGTGGGGAGAACAAAACTCTTGATTGTCAGTGAAACTACTAGCAACTAAAATAAGTCCTTCATCTGAGCTGTTGAAGAATGTGTGCCAGAACCAAAAGAGGGTGGATGCTGATTGCAGATAATTTCTTTTTCAGATCTTTCACATACAGGAGAAGAAAATAGGATGTCGTTTGGCTCTGAAAGGCCTAACCACAGGTCCCTCACTTGGAATCCAAAGTCAGAGTCTGTGCAGGGTTTGAAGGAGAGACCTTGGGCCAGTTTCCAAAGTGCAGAGTAATAAGTAGCAGGACAGAGAAATGATGCAAATAAATCAACTATAAAAGAAACCGTATGCCAGTGGGTTGATGAGGAAAAAGATAGTGGTAGTAATCAACATGATAACTGTCAGTTGAAGAGAAATAAATATGTTAAATCACTAAAATTATCCTTCTCCTCCAAAGAAATAAAAACAAAATTCTATGACATACTGGTTTGCACAGTAAGCAAAGAAAACCTCTTGCTTGCCCTAAAGTGAAGAGTATGTATATGCATAAATTCATTGATTGTGATGTGTCCCAGGCCAGAGTATACAACAACTTTGGAAGTGTTCTGAAGCAATATTCACAAATTTTAGCTGTTTGCTATTCCATTTCTCCCCGTTCTTCCTAACACTAAATTTTAGGTTTTGGTTAACCAAGAAAGACTAATGTCTATTCCAAAATAAGTAAAAATGTTCAAGTCAGAAAATTAGCTAAGATGAAAAAAACTTTGTAGATAGGGTCAAAGGCCAAATAATTTTATGAAGCTTTTCTTTTTATCTGGAAAGGAAAACCTTTCCGAAGACTGACGCTTATTCTTATTGGCCAAAGAAGGGTTACATATCCACTTGTACAGGTCAGGGAAGCTGAGGAAGAAGGGGGTTAGAAGAAGTATATTTCTGTCATACAACTCTAAACAAGGCTTGGCTGCAATCATATGCCAGCCCTGTGACTTACTAGCTTTGTGGCGTTGAACAAATCGCTTAACCTCTCTGTATCTCAGTGTCTCCATCTTTAAAATAATGTTGATGATATTAGTGGTGTCTGCTTCAGAGAATTGTCAAGATTGAATGACTGGTGCATAGGAAACACTTACCTGGCATACTATATTATGTATTATTGTTATCTGTACTCTGGGGAACTATTTGGCAGTAAAATGCTATAATTTCATAAAAAATTGTTTGATGATAAAGATTTTCAAAAGTCACAAATAATTTATGTTTTCAGTTAGATCATCTTCTACTTAAAAAATATTAAAATGTTCACTTCTCTTAGAAGTGAACCAGTGCCAATAAATACTTTCATTGGCGTAAAAGTGTTTTTATTAGAAAAGAAATACGACTTGTGGAGTTGGATGACCTCTTGAGCAAGGAGACCAGTGAACATTGAGTGATTATAAGGATTTAACTTTACTTTAAAAACATCTGGAAAGAATCTCTTAAGGGAGTTGTTCTACCTTATTTTCCTTCAAGTTTATAAACTATATTTAAATTTTCCTACGCACGCAGCAATGTGTCCTGAGGGGAATTGTCACAGCTTCTTTCTCCATTAGCCAAAATTAACTCCCCATGAACTGCAACTTTATGAAGACTCTCTTTGTCCCATGACCTAAAACTAAAGTTTAACCTAAAGAAAGGAGTCAGCTAATAAACAGAAAGACAAATTCATTCTGGATTGGAATGTACTGATAACTGAAATGAACTCATACCTGGGTTAGCAATTTATCTTTCAAAGCTCATACAGTACTCTGAGACAAAAGGGAAGGTCACAAATAACAAAGCTAGAGCAGGCAGGGTCTGACGTGTAATAGAAGAATATTGGTAGGCATGCTTTGGTGGAGGTTACATGCCACGGGATGACTGGAGAAGGTCCCAAAGGACATGCTATTTGGGCATGGTATTCGTGGATAAGCATCAAAGAAAGGGGATGACAAAGGAAAAGAAGGAGCAGGTGCAAGGGGAGGAGACTGTAGGACAGATAATCACACTAGATATTGGGAATAGTTATGTGCAAGCTATGAACAATCCTCTTGGAGATTATCTTTCAATAAAAAAGACAACATAAGTTAAAAAATAACTACACAAATAGAATGAGGGTTGTGAAGCAAATAAAGTAGAATGTGGTGATTAGAGACAGGTTCAAGCACAGGCAGAGATGGAAGTGGCAGTTTTATACATGATTGCCTTTCTGAGAAGATGACATATGAGAAAAGAATTGAAGGTGTATACTTCCCAGTTACTTGTGAAAAGCTTTGAAAATTGTGAAAGCTTTGAAAAGAGACAAAGCAGGAATACCTGTGTTGCTGGAACACTGTGAAGAAGCATGAGGTTAAAGAGAGGGGCAGTATCTTGTTTGCAAAGAGAGAAGTAAATCTTGATAGGAGTTTGGATTTGATCTAAGTATTATGGGAATCTGCTGAAGAACTAAAAGAGGAAAGCACTATGGTGTGGCTCACATTAGTAATACTGCAAAATCCCCTTGCCATCCTGTAGAATAGGCAAGAAGGGTACCAAGGAGGCTGCTGCAAGAGATGGTGCTGCATTGTCCCAGAGCAAGCTGTAGGTTCCACATGTTACAGGGTCAAAACCTGGCCTGAGCCCTGCTGTGCCAGGTATTGACCCTTTAGTTTCTATATTGGGGCAGCTATGGGGGCTCTCAGGAAGACGGGCAGGGGCACTTGGCAGGCTCAGTGTGGTGGCTATGCCACTGCGTACCAGCTGATCAGAAGTGGTTCACTGTTTCAGTAACCTGTATAGTTGTACTTGTAAGTCTTACCAAGTTTTGGTGGAGGTCATGGAGGTGATGAGAAGTGGTCAGATTCAGGATTTTTTGGGGAGACAGAAATGATAAATAAATAGACTTGCTGATGAATTGTAAATAGACCCTACACCTCATATAGGTGTGATAAAGATACAGTATTTATAGTATTTGTTATAATGTAAATCTTCTAAAATATATCACTTCATTTTAAAGTATCAGGAAAGAAAATAATTTAAAAAATAGTTTGTAGATCCCAGTGTCTTACAGGGCTTCAAAATTCTCTTTGGAGGGTCTCCCTGGTGGCGCAGTGAGTTAAGCAACACACTGTGAAGCAAACCGCAGCCACTGCAGCACGAGTTTGATCCCTGCTTCTGGCCAGGGAGGGGGCCCACATGGCACAGCCGATCTCTCCCTCTCCTGCCTTGTCTGCTGCTCCCCTCAGCAGTGTGTTTCAGTCAGTCTGCCTGTTCTGTTTCCGGTTCTGTCTCTGGGGAATCCTCTCACCTTCCTGGACTCTGGCTTGTACCCCAGCTCTTGTATGCATAAATAAATAAAATCTTTAAAAAAAATAAAAATAATTATTAAAAAAATCTCATTGGATAATAATGTGGGGAGAGAAATATGAAATACTTGGATAAATGGCAATTAACTTTAGGACAAAAACTCAAATATTATTTTAACTGAGTCTTGGCTATTGACTTCATTTCTTGTGATTAATTTTTTTCTCATTAAGGCAAATATAGAAAGGAACTTTGTTTACTGAAGACTCATCTTTTTTGTTAAAAGATAAAATATGAAGTGAATGTAAAGAACTCTAAAAATGGAAGTACTAGACTTCAATTTTTATAACTTTTAAATAAAGCACCATTTAAGATTCTATTTTTCCTCTTAGATCTAATCCTCATTTTTACATTGCAAACCACAGAGCACTACAGTGTATACCAGACATTGGCAATGAATTCCAGGATAAATCAATCTGTAAGTAAAACTGAAAAACTTCAGAGCTTCATAAAGAAGTTATTTTCCAAGCTGGGCTACAACCCTGAAAGGCACTTTTAAACTAACTTTCCCTCTATTTTAATTTTAACACTTTATTCATTGACTTCCTTGGCAATACTGGATCCTAAGAGCAGAATACCAAACTGTGATAAGTAATTCCATCTCAAATTGATCACAATATTTCCCTTCTTTCAGAGGTTGTTTACCAAGCAGGTATCTTTTAAATAACATAACATTGCCAGCTTTATTGCTGTCATTCTCTGTAGAACCAGTGTCTACATGAATTTGAAAAATGTAAAGTGTGACTGATAGTTGCCAAGAAGAAAATTTGAAACCTTTTAATATTTGTGTCTTGTTTTATGTACTGGATAGACACTGAAAAGTTGCATGTCAGTCAAGCAACATTAATGAAGTAATATTTGGGCTAAGAAAGAGAGACTATTATTCAGACATAAATGCTAATCAGTTCTTTCTTTAAAGCAAACCAATAATATCTAAGTTGGTTGTTTGAACTTTGTGTAAATCTTGGTTTGGAGTATAACTCTAATAAGTGATAACATTCCCCAGAAGATAGTTCCTGGAAGGATATGACATTATTATGTTTGAACAGTTAGTTAAAAGCTGAAAAGCAATTATATTCTGTAATATTGTTTTTTTTTAAAAAAATATTTTTTTATTCATACAAGCACTGGGGTACAGGCCAGAAGTGTGGGAGTGAGAGGATCCACCAGAGACAGCGTAGGGAGCAGAACAGGCAGATTTGACTGAATACACTGACTGACATACTGCTGAGGGGAGCAGTGGGCGAGGCAGGTCTGCCACACCATGTGGACCACCTCCCTGGCTGGCAGCAGGGATTGAACTCGTGCTGCAGTGGTTGCAGTTTGCTTCATAGTATGTTGCTTAATCCACTGTGACAGCAGGGAGGGCCCATATTCTATAATATTGTAAAAACAAAAATAATAATTGGGGTTTGTGATTTCATTCAGATATGTTAAAGGTTTGTTTTAGGGCTGTTTGAGATCAGGAATCCATTGCTTTTATTTCATATTGCTAAAATATTAATTGATCACCACTATGAGGGGATGACAACAAAGGTTACTGTGTTAATATCCTGGGTTCAGGGAATAATATCATTGCAGACTCCATTATACATTTCAGTTCCCTCATTTCAATAGTGGGAAGAAGGTCGAGGACACACACTACTGGATTCTATTAAATTTCCTATCCCAGATCTTACCCATTCACTCATGGTCTAACCAATACATGCGGAAATGTCTACACACACAATACTTAGTTTAAGTGCAGTACCAATTTAGTGAATATTTACTTCAGTTTCTGCTTTATAAACTGGAGGTGTTATTCATTTCTACCTCTTGTAAGTACAGAAAAGATTTGTGAAATACTTTGCATAATACTTTGGCATATGGTAAGATTCAATAAATGACAGTTGTTGATATGGTAATGATTACTATTAGTATCTTAAAATTAGTTTAATGTTCACCAATACATTCTTCTATTTTTTTAATGGTTTTACTATTTTCACTTAACTGTTCAATCCACTTGCAGTGAATTTTAATATATTGTGTAAGATGAAAATCTTTCATGATTTCCCCCCATATGGCCCACTCTTCCAACATAATCTATTCCTTACCTTGCTAGTTCTCAAACTTTCTTATAAAAGTAATATATAAGATACAATATATTATTATATTACATAATATACAATACATATTACATATTAAGTAATATTAATACATTAATATTATTAATATGTTGTGTATTAAGGTTCATTTTTCAGGGCTGACCACATCCATTTATCATTAATTCTTGTGTCAAATTATAACCTACTAATTTTACTTCATATTTTAGTGTCTGCTAAGGAGATAGTAATCTCTACATAGTAATCTCCTTGAAAGTTTTCTTAGCTATTCTTATCAATTTTCTATTCCAAAAATGTTGGAATAATTTGTAAAGAGCTATAACCTTGATACAACTGTGGAAAGCTTAAAGGTTTATTTAGATCTGACATGATATTTAGTTTTCTTATTATGAAACATATCTGATGTCAGAGATAATAAATCCAAAAGTATCTCAGTAGGAATATTCCTTGATTATTTGCTATTTTTCTGGCTTTTGTGAAAGAAATACCATTCAGCCCATTAATCATTCTAACTGGATACTGGGATACAAGAAAACTACTGATTATTTTGATAGTGGACACTTTACTGAACTTTCATATAAATTTTAACAGTTTTGTTGTTGAATCTTTTGAATTTTGGATTTGTAAAGCTATCTTAAGAAGTGAGCAAACAAGCTCCTTCTCTCAGTAATAATGGTGATGGGAGGTTGTTGGGTTTAGATTGATATCCTTAGTTTTCTGAGCACCTTAGATGTCAAAGACTATAGAACATATTTTATCTTTCATCACTGTATAATTTTCTTAGGGGTTCTATTTTCAGTGAGCATCTGCTCCCCATCCCCCTTCTTCGATGTGGACAATTGAGATGTTGCTCAATCTAAGGAAAAAAATTAGAATCTCTGACTCACCTCTTTGGTTCATAATGTCAACCTCTAAATTACTGATGTGTTGTTTTCTAGTTAGTTGCTTTCCATAGCCACTTCTGAGTAAAGCAATATATTTATAGTCCATATTTCCACACTTCTTTTACTTGCTAGCTAATTAATGAAATAGTTATTTTTCAAACTGGAGTAAGAGTTGAAAACATACTATCGTCTTTTAAGTCATGGGAACATAGACACAAATACATACTATACTAATAACCTGGACATAAAATTGCTTTGTTTAGAAAGAGCCAAAGTGGTCATTAAAGCACAGTTTTTCTAAAGTTTTTTTGAGATATAATTGCAATATATTATTGTTACTTTCTTTTATATAACATATTTGTATATATTTATATATAGTGATATTTTTACATATCCTGAAATGACCACATCAGTCAACATTAGCACATATGGTTACAATATTTTTTCTTGTGATAGGAGTTTTTAAGGTCTTTGCTCTCAGCAACTTTTGAATATACAATGCAGTATTACTATCAGTAGTCACCATGCTGTCCATCTTACTTATTTACAGCTGTGGGTTTGTCTCTTTTGGCCAACTTCACCCATTTGGTCACAAGTTGGGGGGGTATTAAATAAGAACACCAAGAGTCTATCCTGGGCAAAAGTGTAAGTTTCAAACATTGGTGAAGAGTATGCAGGTTACAAGTAGGAGGAAAACCAGAAGAGTATGATTTCAGGGAACATAAAGGTCAAGAAGAAACAAGGCTAACAGTCGAATGCTGCACAATGGTAAGATGAGATCAATATGGGAAAACTGAAACAAGGAAGTAGTTAATAATTTTGAAACCAATGATTTTAGAGAAATGAGGTGTCAGTGGGTAGAACCAACATTCCAGTAGAATGAAAAGTGCCTTGGAAATACGAAATGATGAGGCTCCTGTTTGTCTGTGGGCAATTCTCTGAAGGAAGAGCTGTGAATTGTAATGAGACAAAACTCATACAACCTATGGAAGGGATGCACTGGACAAGTATAGGGGGTCCTATAGCATCCACCCCAGTTTAATGGGTTAGTAGTTTAAGGGAGATCTAGGTGAAGACAGTTTTTGGGATATCTGTTCATTATTTTTATTTGTTACTGTAATTGTTACGATTGTTCATAGTAGGTATGTGGGTGTTAAGATGGTGATTGTGTTTAGTTGTTCTCAAATTTGATCTCATCAAACTCAGGAAACTTTTTTTTTTAAATCCCAAGGTTTCTAATTAAATTGGTCCTGCATATAGGCTGAACATTTTGATGATTTTGGTATACACCAAAGTTAAGAATCACTGATTTGAGCATGTGCAAATACTAAATCTAATTGGACCAGAATAGAGGGAGGGTTTGCAGATGATTGTGGACTACCGTTGGGAAGGCACTGAAGTACACAATACAGGTATGGTGATGGGGCCACAGGGAGGAAGAAGCAAGGCAAGGAAGGATGGAAAGCAGAAAGAATGAACGGCTATTTTGATAACGTTGAAGGTTTAGTATCAAAAGTTGACTGAATTCCTTTCTTATGTAATCTTTTTTTTTTAGGAAGTAGGATGGGTAGGTTATGGGGAAGGAGATTTGAAAAGAATCCTTCAATGAAAAAATAAGAGTTAGTTAGAAGTTGGAAGTGAGAGCATGTCACCCCCCAACTACAGGCTCATTCAAAATGACTGAGGGAACAGTGGCTATGGACGAAATGAATATATTTGAGGTTGCTAACTGCAAAGTCCCATATAATTAGGACCTTTCTGAACTAACAAGCTCCAGCCATTTTTCTCAGAATTTTATTAGAATTGATGGTTGCCTGGGACTCCCATGGACTGTTAAAAGACACAAAACCTCTTTTGCAGTGCGGTATTATATTTATCTGAACTAATTTAATATAATATCAGTTTGCCTAGAAAAGGTACAAAGAACAGTAAAAGTTATTAAACTTAGAATTCACAATTTACAACAAAAACTTTCTTTATAAAGAAAAATAAGGTGTATTTACTTTAAAAGAGATATTATAGCTTGCAGCCTTAGAAGACAAACATTTAGTCTGCTCTTGAACCAGTGGGATTTATTCCCAGCTGTGCCAGTTACTAGTTAGGTAACATGGGTAAGTTCCTTAACCTCTCTGTACTATGAAAAGTTTTTATATAAAAAAGTGAGGTAATTATGTCAAAATAATACCTATTTTGTGGCATACTTTGCTAATTAAACTTGAAAACAAACAAAGCACTTAGAATGATACCTGGCATATATTAAAGATCATATAAGTGTGAGCTGTTATTTTTTACCAGAGTGGCAAACACCTACCTTATAGTGATACAAATGTGATATGACTCAGATCACTCACTTTTATTTTTCATGCAAGTATTTCACTTGGATTTTAGCACTTAAAGGGAGCATCAAAATGCTTATCCCTTCAAGGAAAGGAATAAGAACAATAATAATAATAACAATAACAGCAATAAAGACACAGAAACCAAAAATGAGGAGTCAAGGACAGACTGGGGACACCT
>JAGFMF010011622.1:767398-789209 GCA_019455555.1 Galemys pyrenaicus
GATATGTGCCATTCTCACTGGGGTGAGGTGGTATCTCATAGTGGTTTTGATTTGCATTTCTCTGATGACAAGAGAAGTTGAGCATTTTTTCATATGCTTTTGGCCATTTGCATGTCCTCTTTGGAGAATTGCCCTTTTAGCTAGCTCTTTTGCCCATTTTTTGACTGAATTGTTCACTTTGTTTTTGTTTAGTCTGGTTAGTTCTTTGTGGATTTGTGTGATAAGTTTCTGTCATTAATGCTGTGTGCAAAGATTTTGTTGTTACTTTGTTTTGGTTATGGTTAGCCTGTCTTTTGTTGTACAGAAGCATTTAAGTTTGATGTAGTTCCAACTGTTTATCTTTCCCTTCACTATCTTTGGTTTAGGTGCTATATCTCTAAAGATGTTATTGATGTGTATGTCATGTAGGGTTTTGCCTACTTTTTCTTCAACACATTTGATGGCTTCAGGTCTTTTTTTTTTTTTTGATACAATACTTTTTTATTGTACCAAACTGAGGTCATCCTGATTTCAGAAATGTTAAACAAACAAAAAAAAATGTCCTAGAAGCAACAAAACATATGAAAAAAGATTTTTGTATTTTTTAGACATCATTAATTTGGGGTTTTAAATACATTTCACATTGAGTATGTGTATCCTAACCAATTCAGCCTAGTTAATTTTTTCTGCCTGTTTTGTTTTTTTTTTAGCTCAAATTTCATTTATTTATCTAAAAAATAAATTTATTTAATTATACCTGACATCATTTATATTCCCCAGGGAGTTCCCACCACCATTCCACCCGTGCACCATCACCTGAGTCCCTTGTGCTCTTTCTGCCCTCATCCCTGTCTTTGCCCTCCCTTCCTTCCCCTCACCAAAATCTTTGCGCTCCACACAATGGACAAGGGTCTGATCACAAAGCTATACAAAGAACTCATAAGACTCAAGAAAAATAAAGAAACCCAATCAAAAAAATGGGCAGAAGAACTTAAAAGACACTTTTCCAAAGAGGACATACACATGGCCAACAGGCACATGAGAAAATGTTCAGCATCCCTCATAATCAGGGAAATGCAAATTAAAACCACAATGAGGTATCACCTTACCCTGGTAAGAATGGCACACATCAAAAAAAACCAACAACAACAAATGCTGGTGAGGATGTGGAGAAAAAGGAACCCTAGTACACTGCTGGTGGGAATGCAAGCTAATCCAACCATTATGGAAGGCCATATGGAGGTTCCTTAGTCTACTAGAAATGGAATTACCATATGATCCGGCAATCCTGCACCTAGGAATCTACCCAAAGGACACAAAAACACCGGTCCAAAAGAGCACCTGTACTCCTATGTTTATTGCAACACTATTTGTAATTGGTAAGACCTGGAAACAACCCAAATGCCCAAAAGTAGATGACTGGATCAAGAAGATGTGGTACATATATACAATGGAATATTATTCAGAATCAAAAATGAGAAACTAGGGACATTTATAGAAACTTTGGTGGAGCTAGAAGGAATTATACTCAGTGAAACAAGTCAGAAGGCAAGAGAAAAATATCAGATGGCTTCACTATTAGGAGGAATATGAAAGAGCAACAACTACAACAACAACAAAAAAGAATAAGCTCAAGGAAATGGGCAGTTACAACCAAAAGCAAAAAAAAAACTCAATAAGACCAAAAGGCCAAAGATAAACCAAAGGGACCATAGGTTTCAGGTCTTATGTCTAATTCCTTAATCCATTTTGAGTTGATTTTTGTGCATGGTGAAAGGCAGTATTCTAGTTTCATTCTTTTGCATGTAGCAGCCCAGTTTGCCTAGCATCGCTTATTGAACAAGCTTAGACTTCACTTTAAAGATATAAACACCTGAACTTTATTTCAAATATTATACTAAAATGCCTTCTTTGCTACAAGTAAATTGTTTAATATATATCCAAAAGGACAGGTTATTAATCCAAAAGGGCAGGGAAAGGAAAGAAAAGGACACTCACACAGACATTGGGGGGGTGGGGCAGAAAGAACTGCTCCTGAAAGGGACAGGTTGTTGGAAGA
Source organism: Galemys pyrenaicus (assembly GCA_019455555.1). Taxonomy (NCBI): domain Eukaryota; kingdom Metazoa; phylum Chordata; class Mammalia; order Eulipotyphla; family Talpidae; genus Galemys; species Galemys pyrenaicus. The sequence continues at coordinate 769,437 of JAGFMF010011622.1, forward strand.
GACGCCTGCCTAGTCACAGGCAGGCAGTCTTGGGAGGAAAGCTGGCACCACAAATAAATTCATTTCTTCTATTTGAATGCTGCCATTTCAGTAGATATAATTCTGAAGGACTTGAATATTTAACGTGCTTAGAACACTGATTGCCATTGAATTGATTGTTTAAAAAGCTGGTCCAATATAGTAAGATTATTGGAGACTATCTCAGTTGCAATTGATTATTTATATAGATTTGGTCAAATCGTAGCAAAGATTTTTCCATACTTGTTGCCCTGTCAGTAAGTAGGGAATTCTTCAGTCTGTTTGCAACATTATGGTCTTGTTGTGTATTAAGTCAACTATGTGTCTCATTTTTCACCATGTTTATATTAGAAGCCCCATGTTTATATTAGAAGCCCACCATTCTGTGAGCTTTTATTTCTTGAATTTTCATGGCTGGAAGTATAAAATGAATTTAACTTTGAAAATCGTCATCAGTGTTAAGTGAACAAGTCAGGTCAACAAACAAGATGTACAAACCATTAAATGTTGGAAATCAAGGTGATGTTGACCAGCTATTTGTTCTGCTTCTTGGTGAGTTAACCAGCAATGTTCCCTGTTTAAAACCCAGGACAAATAATAATGATTTTAACCGTAAGCTCTGGCCTGGCCCTGAGATCATTTTGCACAGATAAAATTTTGTTTTATTGGCTATTAGCAAGGAACCTCCCCTACCAAGCTGTATTCATCTTAGTGAATAGAGTTGGTCAGAATCAAAACAGCTCAAAAAAAATTACATAAAAGGTAAAGATTTTGTTTGCTACCAAACTAATGAATGATTTAGATGTTATAGTCCTTCTGGGGGAAATGGATAAAAATACAAAAAAAAAAAAAAAGCCAAAAAATGACCAGGACCTCGTAAAGACCTTGCTATAGAAAAAAATCATACTAGTATCATCTAAATTGATATGCATGCACAGAAAAGGAAATAGAAATAAAAAGGAATAAAAATGATTCAGAAAATAAAGCGCTGATGTTGAGGGAAGAGATGTGAATAGAGGATAAATTAAAGGAATATATGTTTCTATTTTTTTCTTAGATATAATTTGTGAGTCCCAGGAAGAGGACAATGTGCTCGTTTGATGTTTTGCTTCATGGATCTTAAAATATCTCTGCGATAGAAACAAAATGGTTTTCTGTGAGCATCCAGAAAAATTAAGTTGGTATACACATAGCCAGCACTTGACTTAATTACAAAGGACTTATCATTTGTGTTTTATTTCCTCCTTCCTTCTAATTCTTGCTTTCCATTGTGAAGGCCTGCTCTGGAACCCCTTAACACATTCTTACCACCAGAAGTGTTGCTCTATTTTCAACAGTTTTTCAGAGCTAGATACTCTCTATAAGTTGAAGGTGGAAGTGGTTTCTGGATCCAAGGTTAAAGAGTGAGGCTGAGGGATCCTACTTTTTTTTTTTTTAAGACATCCATGTTTATTTCTCACCGGTCTCAAGACTGGCTGTCTCAGATCAAGGTGCTGGCAGATTTAGATCCCACTTTTGAAAAACCTTTTTCGGCGATTTGATATTTGATTTAAGATTTGTGACTCAACAAATATGTCATAAAAAGAGGAAGGTAAAATGTTAGAGGTTAAAGGAGACTTAAAAGAAACATTGCAACTCAAAGGCAACCATGGTCCTCATTTGCATCCTAATTTGAACAAACCAATAAGCTTCTTTCTGTGACAATAGAGGAAAGCTGCACAAACTCTATACTATAAAAGATTAAGGAATCTTTTTTTTGGGGGGGGGTGAAGTTCCTAATAATATTATAGCTTTGTTTAAAAAGGAATTGTCAGTTAAATATCAATACTGTAGTATTTTTGTTTATATAATATGATTGTGGGGTTTTACTTAAAATACTTGAACAGAAAAACCCCACAGGCATATATGAAGTAAAGATATAAATGCAATCATTGAAGTTAGGTTGTGGTATGTTAATGTTCATTATGTTATTGTGTTGATGTTGTGTGTGCTTGAAATGTTCCATAATGAAATATGTACCAAATATGTAGCCGTATTTGACAGAAAAAAAAAGAATGTACTTCAGTACTTTGGTTTTATACACCTTTAAAAAAACAAATATTGGAGAATTCAAATTTATGTCTTGAAAGATCTTGCTTCTTTATCTTGTCAAGTTGTTTTTAACTATAAATTTGTAGGCATATCCATCACAGTCTCCACATTCATAATTTGTGCTACTTGTAGTACTATTTATTATATCATTTTATCATATACTCTCTGATAAAAATTTGGAACGTTACATAGTTTTTGAGATTTGGCCTAATGAAGGAAATGGCTTCAGGTGTCTTTTTGTTCTCAGATTCATGGCATGGTTTTTATTATGTGGTAAGATGTCACTTGTAGGAAAACTACTCAACAGAGATAGGCCTGCCCTGGCAAATATAAAGGTATGTTTGCTTCTCTGTGCTTGTATTCCTAATCAAGAACATGAGCCCAGTTAGATTCTGGCAATAATGTCAAAAGTAGAAATGAGATAAATGGGCAAGAATTTCTGATATATTTCCATGATTTCTTTTTAAAGATTTTTTTATTTATGCATACAAGAACTGGGATACAGGCTGGAGGTGTGGGTGTGAGAGGATTTACCGGAGACAGAGTGTGAAACAGAACAGGCAGATTGACTGAAGTACGTTGCTGAAGGGAGCAGTGGGCAAGGCAGGAGACGTCTGCTGTGCCGTGTGGGTCACCTCCCTAGTCAGGGATTGAGCTGGTGGTGCAGTGGCTGTGTATGCTTCTTAGTATGGTGTTTAACCCCTTGCACCACCAGGGAGGCCCCTATTTTCATAGCACTTACATTTTTCTGATGGGATCAAATCATGCAATGTTTTGTGGGTCATGATGAACATTGGATTTTATTTACTTGAAATGAGACACCACTGAAGAGTTTTAACTAGAGGGACACAAGATTTTGTAAAAAATTTTGTTACAAAATCATTAAGAGTGGAGAAGGAATTGAAGGAGGACAGGAGTAGATGCAGTTGAAGGCCTTTAGTAGTCAGTGCAAGTTTTATTGTTTGGATTGTGATAGTGGCATTGAGAGGAAACATTCTGGAGGTAGAACCAAGAAGACTTGTTCTAGAATTGGTTTTATTCACTCTAGAGGAGTGAAGAAAAGAAAGGAGTAAAGGATGATTCTCATATTTCTAGATCTAGGAACTGTGAATTGTGGTGGCATTTTCTGAGAAGGGGAAAAGAAGAGCTTAGGGCAGAAATAGGTTTCAAAGAATCAGGGTATAATGGTTAATTTCCATGTGTCAACTTGACAGGCCTAAGGGAAACTCAATTGGTATAACTTTATTTCTGGTGTGTCTGAACAGGTATTTTCAGAAGAGACTAACATTTGAATTTGTAGATTAAATAAGAAGGATCACATTCACCAATGCAGGTTGCCCTCATCCAATCCACTGATCGACTATAGAGGACAAAAATGTGGAGGAAGGGCAAATTTGCTATCTGCTTGAGCTGGACTATCAATCTCCTCCTAGCCTTGGACATGGTCTTTTTTATCAGGCCTTTGGACTTAGACTGGGACTTGCATGATTGACTCTCCTTGTTCTCCAACCTTCAGATTTGGACTGGAACTGTACCAGTAGCTTTCATAGGCCTTCAGCTTTCAGACAGCAAATATTTAGTTTCCATAATTATGAATAAGTCTTTTATAATAAATCTCAAGCTATATATCCATACTACTGTTTCTTTCTCTGGAGAACTCTGGATAAAAATTTTGAAATCTTCAAGATATAAATGATACTAAAGGTGTAGACTAGATGAAATCACCTGAGTGAAGTCTAGAGAAGAGAAAAAAAAAACAGAATAAAACCTTATATTATTCAAATATGTGTCTTAGGTTTCTTTTCGATTTAATTGATAATATATAAATAATACACTGTTTTATTATAGTAGCTCTATAATAAGTCTTTATATTTGGGCAAACAAGTCATTATTAGCTATTTTCCTTTAAATTCTAACTTGCTTCTTTTTATCTCTGTTTGACATGACTACTTTTGTATTATTTTACAAAATAAAAAGCTTCCTTTTGATATGACACTGGTTACAATTTCATGAAAGTTGGATAAAAAACACAACATCGGTATTATGTTGTTGTTTTTGAGTTTTTAATTTTATATATATATTTTACATTTTTGTACAGTGTATATTTCTCATCCCCGTGAAATTCCATCACCAATTCACCCGTGCACCGTCACCATAATCCCTTGTGCTCTTCTCACGCATTTTGTTCCTTCTTCCTCCTCCTCTCCTCGGGAATGTCTCTGTCATTGTCTGTTGATTTGGTTTTTTATTTCTTGAAATTGATTTTTTTTCCCCGTTAGTCCTTTGTTTGTTTCCTCTACATTCCTCCTATAAGTGACACCATCCAGTATTTTTCCTTTTCTTTCTGACTTATTTTGCTCAGCATAATCCCTTCTAGCACCATCCATGTTGCTGTGAATTGCATGAATTTATCTTTTTTGATTGAGGCATAATATTTCAAGGTGTATATATACTGCAGATTCTTGATCCACTCATCTGTTTTTGGGCATTTGGGTTGCTTCCATAGCTTGCCTGTTGTGAAAAGTGCTGCAATAAACATATGTATGCAGGTGTCCTTTTGAATTAGTGTTTTTGTGTCCTTTGCACAACATTGATATTTTATATGATATGATTGACTCAAATAATTTTTGAGCTAGACAAGTCATTGAATTTGTTCAACTTTACAAACAAGGATATATGGGACCTAGGACTGGGTGAGTGTTCAAAAATAGGCCAGGGAGAATTTTGGTACTGGGGTGAAGATATACCAGCAAATCATTGTCAGTTAATTCTGTCATATCTCTGACCTCCTTGGTTTTGCAAGGGGTTAAGTACTACATGATGAAGCATTCTCAACCATTAGTTCAATCACCAGCCAGGGAGCTGACCCACATGGCGCAGCAGAACTCTCCTACCTTTCCCGCTATTCCCCTCAGCAGTGTACTTCAGTTGATCTGCCTGTTTTACTCCCTGCTCTGTCTTTCCATGAAGAATGAAAATAAACAATCAATCCTACTGTGATCTCTAATGTTCTCAGGAACTCAGAACTTGAAGTTTATCTAAATATAAAATGTGGGGCCTCCCTGGTGGCGCAGTGGGTTAAGCAACTCACTATGAAGCAAACAGCAGCCACTGCAGCACAAGTTCGATCCCTGCCTTCGGCCAGGGAGGGGACCCACATGGCGCAGCAGACCTCTCCTGCCTCGCCCGCTGCTCCCCTCAGCAGTGTACTTCAGTTGATCTGCCTGTTCTGCTCCCCGATCTCTGTGGTGAATCTTCTCACCCCGCCCCCCACATCTCTGGCCTGTATCCCACTGCTTGTATGCATAAATAAATAAATCTTTAAAAAAATATATAAAATGTATGGTAGACAATTCTTGCTTTTCTTTTCCTGACTTTTTGTCATGTTGTAATGAAGGAGAGAATCTTTCGCACTGTAAAAGAGTGTCTTCTAATTGAGCCTGGTTCAAATATCAAGCCATACTTTGACATGCTGGAGAAGAATAGGAACAGCATTTTTTTTAATTCAGAAAAATTAATTGATCCAGTTAAGTTTATAAAGTGTCAAAGCTAATAGGAAATTTCAGTATCTTTTAATTTAATATGGAGAGCCATATTAAGCTTAGTGAAATAACTTGATCAAAGTCTCAAGAATCTTGATATTCTACAGGCATCAGATATGTAAACAAATACTATAAAGTCTGATGAAATAAATGATATAATTGGTTGAAAATAAACAATAGTTACTGACAGTGTGTTTTTATATTCTAGGGGAAATATTTCCTTATCCATGATAGCAATCATCCAAATGTTGTAAAATATGAGCTATATAATTTGCAAAATAGGAAATATTCTTAGAATATTATATTGTCTAGCACATAATAGTCTCAATAAGCATTAGAATAATAAAATACATGTGATATATGGTTCCCAAGCCAGATTTAAGGCTCCTATAAATATTAATTAAAAATGGTTTATTCAAGTATGTGAAGAAATTGAGGGATCAAGATGTAAGAATGAGAGGATAGTGAATCTGATGTTGACAATAAGATTGGTACATAGTATTCGTGAGAAAATGTCCTGTGCTTTGCTCTATACTAGCCAGAAAGAATGCTTTAAGCTTCCTAGCGATAAATATATGAAGGAAAACAAAGTTAATTAAATTTTATCAATGCTTCATGAGAAGACTTGGTTTCTCTAGACTGACCAATTAGTGGATTTTATCATTTTTGGTTATTTTGATGTTGTAAAAAATGCTTTCAACATCTTCCCAATGAATACAAATATAAATTATGTGGTTTTATAATATCTTTGATATAGGCAAAGGCACAAAACCAAAGTATATTTCATGACTGAGGGAAACTATGACATATACATAATTCTCTGAAGGCTTCTAATCCTCTCTTGGCCCCAAAGTTAAGATACTTGGATATATAGATGAACTCAACAAGTCTTCCATAAATATTATTTATCAAAATGAACTTTTTGAGATTATATTGCTCAGGACCAAATGAAAGTTATACTTTCTAAGAAGTATTTGGGAGTAGAGTTTTTGGGATTATAAAAAAAATCCACGAACTACAATTATTAAATGAGCTGAAAGTCGATTAAACACTTGTGAGGTATTTATTCACACAAATTACCATAAAGCACCTAACTAGAGAGAAATGTTACCATTTTTCTCTCAGATTTTCCAGAATCAAAAAAGCCTTAGTTAAAACAGTAACATGACCATTCTGTAAGACCTATAAGGTAAGGAACTCTACCCTATACCATCAGCTAATAATGTATGGTAATCATAAAAAATAATTTTTGTTTTTAAGTAATAAAAGAACCAATAGATTGTACCACTTGTCCTAAAGAAGAATCTGAACAACAGACACATTTGTAGGCATCAAGACCTGAAAGGAATTAACAAATAGATACAAAACTGAGGACATTAGTCAGTTTCCATAGAGAAATAATCATTTACATGTCATTGATGCAATTAGCAGTGCCGTGAATAATAATCATTTGCATTATTGTCAGTTTTCTACAACTTAATTGTAAATTTGCTCAAAAACAGTGATAGCCTGAGATAACCCTGAAGTAGGTGCTAGAAAGGAAAGTCAATAATCTTTTTGATCTGTTTCACAATTTTCCCCTACAGTAAGCACGCCAAAATATTTTAATTAATTTATACACAGATTTAATAATACATTTAAATTTGATGTATAGTACAGAGAAGTATTTAAAGAACTATAGATATGAAAGTATACTTTTTACTTCTCCCTAGTGTTAGAAATGTGAATATAAATTTTTAATTTGGTTTTAACAAATAACCTTAAGTCCTTTTGTTTCCTTGTGTAGGAATCTTCTGTGTAGGGCCTTTGAAACAATTTTATTGTTTCAACTACAGGTGCTCAGAGGGGTATGTCACTATAGGATTTCTTTAAGTGTTAAGGTCTTTTGTTATTCAACTATTTAGTTTCTGTTTACTTCTCTTTTCAGGGTGTGGGATGGGATGCTCTTCTTTCATGTAACTCAGTAAAAAAATGAAAGAGAACATCATGCAGGTGGCCACAGTCTATAACAGCATCTTTCCCTGCGTTAGAAAAAAATAGATTTCTTTTTCAGTGTCTCACATTTTTTCAAGCTTAATCTCATGGCTAATGGTTAGGCCTGACTCTTAACTTCCCTACTTTAGAAAATTATTTCTCAGTCTCAGGATTATTGCCATTTTGGGCCAAAGAGTTTTTGTTGTGGGAGGCTGTTTTCTTGATTAAAGGGTATTTATCAGCACGGCTGGACTCTGCAGACTAGATGCCAGGAGCACTTTCCCCTGTGGTGACACAAGAAATGTCTCCAGACTTTGCTGGATGTCTCCTCAGGACAAAGTCAGTCCTGATTGAGGACTACTGCTCAAGAAGAAATAAGAGCATAAACACAGGGTAGAGGACAGCTAGATGTGGGTTTTAGCCATTAATTCCAGGTCTGTAGAGGAAAGTAGGAACCAACTCACAAAGGACTTTAACATCAGTGGGAGATGATATGATTTTTAGTTTAATATCATCATATTTTATTTAGGAAAGACTATTCTAAAATTTAAAATAATATAAAATTATAATAATATAAATTTAAAATAATATAAAATAATAATAGATAATATAAAATATTCATAATAATATTATGAATGAAAATAGACAATTAGACACTGATAGAGTACCTTGGAAAGAGCAGAGGATAGCCTCTTCCATGTTAGGGACAGTGAGGAGAGGAAGTAGATAGAGTGAAGAGACATTATAAGGTCAGAGAATCATTGCAGCTTGATGGCATTTAAGGTTGAAGAGCTTAGAGTGTCAGCCATGATCTCTGATTTGTTGGCTTTTAAAATCTTTGATAGTTATTGAAATTTAGAGGGATAGAATATAGGAAAAGATAAATTTAAGTTTTGAAAATGTTGACTATGAAGTGCTAATAGGCCGTGTATATAGTCAGTAATTATCAGAAATTTATGTGTAGGTCTTTGCTGGGGATACTCATTTGGATGTTATCAGTATACTTATGGTAACTGAAGCTATGGATGGTTGAGACTGAAAATTCTGAAATGGGTAGAATGTGCAGTCAGACCCCCTTAAGAGTCAGATAGACTTTTCTCAATAGGCACAGAGTAGGACACTTGCCACTTTGGTGTGGGAACTAGAAGTCAACCGAGGCCCCATGGGCCTGAGGAGGTCTAATAGCTTTACTTAAAAAAGCTGATTGTGGGCCTCCCTGGTGGTGCCAGGGGTTAAGTCTCAGCACTATGAGGCTGCCCAGGGAGGTGACCCACATGGTGCAGCAGTCCTTTCCTGCCTTACCTGCTGCTTCCCTCAGCAGTGTATTTCAGTCAGTCTGCCTGTTCTATTCTCCACTCTGTCTCAGGTGGGTCCTTTCACACACCCCCCACCCCAACCACACCTCTGGCCTGTACCTCAGCTCTTAAATAAATAAATCTTAAAAAAAAAAAAAGCTGATTGTTTTGCCTGTGAACAGTGAGGGCCCTAAAGGCTAAGGAAAGCTTTTATTCTTGCTAGGTCCTTTGGGAAGAGGTCAGTATATCCTAAGATCCTGATCTTTTCCTAATTGAAGAAGCAATCACAGGTCTCCTTTAGGACACAAAAGAATGTGGTGCTGTGTAAGTGTGGGGAGTGTCATCCAGTTCCAGGTTTATCTTCTCTAAGAATATCATCTTTACTCGCAGAGTGAGGATAAAGTCATCCCCTCTTTTTGTCTGTCATGTGAAGTCTCCTCTGTCCTCCCTGCCACCCCAGTCCCAAAACTCAGATACATATTCTTGTCTGTTCCATACTTTAGAATTTATAACCATGTGAGTTCCCCACATGTGTTTTATTAATATGATTGTTTTTCCTTTGCTAACCTATGTGGTGCTGGTTTGGTTACTCATCCAGCCCAAAAAGAGCCCAGAGAGATAAGGGATGGCTTATTTTTCTCCCCCACAAGGGTAGGAGAAGAGACAAGTAATAGATAACTGAGATTGTCTATCCACCCTTGCACTGTGTGAACTTGGAGCCTGCCTCAGGCTAGATAAGGGTTATCACTTTGTTGCCTGGACTTCAACTGAGAACACCAAAAGTCTGGTTTTTCTAGGAGCTGTTACTAGTGTGCAGTAACCTTGGATGACCTGCCATAGGAGAAAGTTTATCATCAATGAGAGAATAAAGTCAATAGAAAAAGAAGTGAAGCATGGTTTCCAAAAGGAGTTCAAGATTCTAGTTCAGTAGTTTGTGAGACCATCTGTAAGTTGTTGAACAAATTGACCCTGTATTCTTGAGGTCACACACATCTTTTGATGTTTAAGTTAATTCAAGCTACATAGCTGGCATTGATAAGTCAAAACTTCCTAATACATATGTGACTGGCAATAGCTCTCTGAGGATCCCGTGTATATTTATGTTGTGGTATATTTAGTTTTGTCCCTGGTTTGTGGCATAGAACTAAAGCCCTGTAATTTCCTGAGTGATAGGATTGTCTTTTCTTATTAGTAACTAACCCCTTTTGATCACACCTGGATGTGGTCCCTAGATGGGTCCAGGATGGGGCTGATCGTCAGAAAGACCAAGGATGAATGAAAGGTTGGAACATTTGGTTTGGCCTGGTGAGCCGGAAGGGGAGGTAGGGAATGGAGTGGGACAGAACCCGATCAAAACTCTTTGACGATGAGATTTGATGAACTTCTGAATTTGCAAATGCACCCAAATACTTGGAGGGTGGCACAAATCAAGTCCATGGGGACAGATGTCTTAGAGTGGCCTAGTGCAGACAAGGGGTTGAAGTCTACCCTCTGGCATCTGGACACCACCAAAGTAGGAGGGGAGGCCTGCATAGTGCCTTGAACTCCATCCCTGACCTCCTGTTCAGGGGGGCTACTGGGAAGGAGATGGAGCTGTTTTTGAGGTAGCTGAGAAGAAAATTGACTCTAAATGCCTAAAACAGTTTCAAAATATAAACTTTAAAAAAACAATTTCTATATATATATTTTTTATTTTATTTTTTTTTAGACAATGTTTGCTTTCTTTTCTCAGGTGTAGTCACCATAGAATTTCCACCACCAATTCACATGTGCACCATCACCATAGTCCCTTGTACTCTTCCTGCTCTCGTTTTGATCACTTTCCCTCCCGTACAGAATGTCCCTGATTTATAGCTATCTGTTTATTTTTGTTTTGTTGTGTTTTTATTATTTTTCCTTGATCCCTTGTTTGAGTCCCCTTTATTCTCCTATCAGTGAAACCATGTGATATTTTTCTTTTTCCTTCTGACTTCTATCACTGAGCCTAATCCCTTTTAGTTCTAGCCATGTTGCTGTGATTGACATTAGTTTATCTTTTTTGATCGCTAAATAGTATTCCATTATGTATATATACCACATCTTCTTGATCCAGTCATCTAAAATATCATAAGCTTTTATTAGTCCTCTGAAAATAGTTTTATTTATTTTTTTATAAATGTTTTATCCCTGCAATCACAATTGTTAGCTACAGCCAAAGCACGAAAAAGGAAAGTTAGAGGTAAAGATAATTCTATTGATTTAGGTCCTCAGGTGGTGTAGATTTACAACACAAACGTTTTACATATGAGTACAGGTTCATATCTTTTCCAAATATATGTTAGCATACCACACCCCCACCAAAATGCCTGTATCCCTTCACCAACAAGAACCCCCTGCACCCTTTGCTCCTATACCCTCTCCTCCTGGTAGCCTTACTTCTGCAGTATCAGAAACATTTAAAAATTCCTCCTAGAGAGTCCTTACCCACTCACATTGAATGCAAAAGTTTCTTTTTATTCCATTGTTTTGTTTCTTTATATTTGTCTTTTAAATGAAATAATTGGTTTTTGTCTTTCTTCTTCTGACTACTTTGCTTAACATAAGCAGAGGCAGGGGTCATTTAATGAGGAAAACCTTTCATAGGCCTTGAAAATCCAGGAAGATATAAAAATACCAAAATAATTCATTTCCACAATTCTCTTATTTATCTTAATTCTCTTTCATGTATCAGAGTAGGTAATTAATACAGATATCACAGAAATTGCCTGTTAGGTGGCAGTTCTCCTACTTTTTGAACTAATTATTTTTTTTTTTAAAGGCATTTGATTAACATCCATTCTCCACAAATATCAAGTTAAAACAGCCGCTTCATATCCAAGTCATCCATTCCCAGAGCCACTTGAGATTGAAAGGATATTTTTATTTTTATTTTTTTCTTGCTAATTGAAGTGAATTGATGCCATGAGGTCTAGTTAGCTCAAAGTATGCATTTTTTTTCTTAAATGAAGAAATGTGTTACCATTTTAAACCATGAGTGGGTTTCATCCATTAACCTTTACTACTATGAAAGGAGAAGAAAACCTTAAAATCCAACTGATAATAGGTCTCCTAAAGCCACAACACTATTATAGAGGAAACCAGCAACTGTTTCAACTCACTGTTGAAGCAAAGGCAGTGTCTTCCGGTAGGAAAGCAGACAGCACGGTCTAGTGACTGACTCATTTTTTAATTTTTTTTAGAGGAACTACAATTTATGTCCGTTTTTAAGATTGGCAATTTTATAAGACTTAGGTTAGAGAGAATTTCACAATCCTTTTCATGCAATGCTTCCCAAAATAAAGTGCACTAACTGAGTGGGTAAGGACTCTCTAGGAGGAGTTTTTAGCTGTTTATTTTCATTTTGTTGATGATCTCTAATGTGCCATAATCACACTTGGAATCATGTGATGCCTTCCCATATAGTTTCTTCATTTTGGTGATCAGATCTTTTGCATCTGTGTTTTTGATAGTACTCTTGCCAAAGAAATTGCAAATGATGTCATAGTGCATATACCAGGAAGAATGTGGGACAGAAGCTCCAACTGCTGAAAAGCACAGCAGCATTAAATCTTCATGAGGTGCACTGAGCAGACGAACCAAACTAAAAAGAGTTGTCATCCTTTTGTCCTTTACCTGTGAAGGAGGCAGCTTTCAAACTTTATCAGGTGAGAACTCAACTACACTTGCTTGTGTTTGTAGAAAAGTGTTGCTACCTGGATTAGTTAAGAGTGATTTGATTGTCCTAAATTAAGGAAAAAAATCCTTATTAATGACATTTTGTAGAGACACCTTAACAATTATTGATATCAAAATATAGGAACTGATTGAATATGTAGAACCATCATTCTGTTAAATCCATCTTAGCAATTGAGTTACAGGAAAAACCAAATCTATCACTTTACATTCATGTCATAAATGAAAATTTAAATTTTTGTTTTGGTTCATTTAATTGACAAATTTGTTTGCTTATGGTTTTATTAGCATTAATAACATATGGAATCTATAAGGACCTTTATATCTGAGCATATTTAATATTAAAACAGGACTGATTTTGGTCAACAAGAGTCTGGAAGAAATACTTTGCTTTTAAAGGCATCTTGTGACTGAGAGAATTATCTATCAGATAACCCATTCATTGTTCCCTATCTTAAATGGGGCTTCCCATCTTAAAATTAAAAAAAAAAAACAAAAAAACAAAACAGCCAGGGGCTGGGACTCTTGTGCAAATGATTTATTGAGGAAGTGCCTTCTGGAGAAAAGAGTGTGAAGCTAAGACAGGCAAGGATAGGGTGAAGCAAGGATGTGGTCTCAGATGGAGACCATCAGGAAACAATTTGGTTCCCCTGGAAGCTGTGGAGCATGAATTCCACCATAGTTTCTCTAGTGTCAGCATGAGTTGCTGCCCCCCATATTATTATAGTGGCTCCTCTTAGGAGGAAGGTAATCGCTGTGAGCCACTGGTAACTGCTGAAGCACCGATGTTGGGGGATGGGTGTTCCAACCTCTCAGCAGAGCAACCACGAGTCCTGCATCTACCTTGCAATGCTCAGATCCACTTCTCAAATTAAGCTAGTTCCATCCAGTCACAGCTTTTCCAGTGTTCTTAATGGTTAATTATCCAGGAAATTTTAAAAGAAGGCGGCTATTTAGATAAATTGAAGCTCCCGCTGGTGCAATTGGTCTGAAATACTCATTAACTGCCTCCAGACCACTTTTCCAGGCTCCTCTTGCCCTTTCCCTCTGCTGGATTAGTCAGCTTGCCCTGTGGCATCTGAGATCCCAGTTGCCATGCTTTTAGCAGCCCATAGCTATTAGACTTACTTGTTATTGTGAAATTGGTTATGGCAATACAAAGGGAGTACCCAGTGAATCACCTTGCTCACTGTAGCAGCAGTACTCTGTTTCCTCATAATGAACAGGGTCGGTTACCCCTGCCGATATGGTAACTGTTCTTTGATTGTTTAGTGGCTTGAGGAAACCTCAGTGACCTGGAGTTAGAGTTTTAAATTTATTGGGATTTTCTCTTTATCTCCTGGTAGAGACACCCACCTTCTGAAAACCAGAAACCACAGGACCTAAAATTGCAGGAGTGGAGAAATACAGATTCCCTGGTGTGCGCAACTGGGAGTGATGGTAGGTGGGTCCTCTTCTATTTTTTATTTCCAGACTTAAATTTTACTTACTGGAAACATAACACTATCAGTGTCTGTTGATTTAGGGTATGTGCTGCATCTTGAAGAGCTCTCCATCCTTGCCATGTGTCCAGCAAGAAGACTTTCCAACTCTAAAGTCTTCAGCTGCTGGACAATCTAGACTATGGTGATAACAATAACTAAATCCCATGGCTGTTGCCACTGCTGCACACTCATTGCCATAAAGTGTAGCTCTTGATCTCATGCAAAGTTATGTGGGATTTAGAGTCTTAGACCAGACACTCTGAGTCTTTGGAGTGCTAACTGGGCAGTGTGGGCAGAGACTGAGAGTGGATTGACAGTCTGAATGAGCTATTGCCCATTATAATGTAGAAGAGCTTGATGCAGTAACCTTGCTACTAAATACTCAATCCTCTTTGAAGGATGATACTGTATAGCTGGTATATTTGATGTTCAAGGGTTGTAGCAGTTGATCAGCTGCTATGAGAGGGAATCCAAACTTGTTTGGGCCCTCACATAGCCTATATCTCTGCCACCATTGCTTCTTTGTTCTAGAACCCACTGCATGAGCACTGAGTTGGTCAAGAGCAGATGCTTGTTGCCACATACTGACCAAATCACCATGTCAACTTTGTTATTTCACTCCTCTTTCATAAAGGATGCTCTCTTGTGAGCACTGATTCATGATGAAAATATTCTGATATGTTTTACTCAGTCCCACAACTCCATCCAATTGCTTTCTCCTGAGACTTTTTTTATATCCCTAATCTAATCATGCTCCTTCCAAACTTCTAAGATATGTCATTTATTATAGAGTCAGTTTTTATCATCACCACAGGCCACTCTGACTCTCAAATTGGATGACCACATGCGCTACTCAAAGTTCCTTTCAGAGTGGAAGGTACCTCTCTGTCTTTCAGTGTCATATCTGGGAGGGTTATGGGGCAGTAGCAGTTCATTTTCAGCATGCACACACACATCAAGCCAATCCACCTGTGAGCCAAATTCAGGCTTTTTCCTTCACTACCACCTGGACAATCTACCAACTACCACCTGCCAGGACAATCACAGTGGTCATTAATCAGATAGTCACACTGCCTCACAGGCAATGTCCATGGTAGACTATGTCACTCCCAGTCATGCAGCCACCACTAGCAGCAGGTATATGAGCTGATGAGCACCATCGTCACATTCTCTGTAGATTTCAAAGTGCACATCTCTGTACTTGAGCATTTCTGAAATTAGGATTGACCTTCTAGTTTATAGTATCTTCATGTTGAGAAGTTCTAGAACTACTTTAGTCAACTTACTTCATTTGATGTGAACAGTGAATGAAAAATCCAAGTCGCAGACAGCTCTTTCACTAGGAATAAAAAATAAAAGCATTGGTTTAATCAACAACATTTTTTTCCTCTTTTTTCATGGTAGATAAAATATTGGTACATTTTATTCATTTATTTTTAATTTTTTAAAAAAGATTTATTTATTTATGCATATAAGAGCTGGGGTACAGGCCAGAGTCCAGGGTGGTGAGAGGATTCACCAGAGACAGAGTGGGGAGCAGAACAGGCAGACTAACTGAAACACACTGCTGATGGGAGCAGTGGGCACAGCAGGAGAGGTCTGCAGTGCCATGTGGGTCCCCTCCCTGGCCGGCAGCAGGGATCAAACTCATGCTGCAGTGGCTGCGGTTTGCTTCATAGTGCATTTCTTAACCCACTGCACCACCAGGGAGACCCTATTGGTGCATTTTAAATCAATGTTATCTCAGAATATACACAACAGTGCCTTCCACCTACTATGTCCTGGGAATACAAAGACACACTTCATCGCCTCTGTTCTCAGAAATGTCATTTAAACTTCAACTAGATAAATCATGGTCTGGCAGGAGTCTCTGAGTGTGCTTAAGCTTGGGCCCCAAAGAAGGGGGAGTAGCAGTGTGTCATATGCTAGACGTCAGGGTTATCTGTGCTTACATTTTAGCCTATCTTCACTTGCTAAAAATGCTCACTTTCTCCTGCCCCAATTTTCCTAATAATTTGTCTCTCTAGCCAATAATGCCTTGAAACAGCAACTATCACATGCTGATTGATTTTATGATAGAACCACAGTAGTTTCACATAATTAAGTGACTCTGAGAATTTAAAAACCAAATGGAGGATGAGGAAAGAAGGAACACTATGTGCAGATATTGCTATGATAACATGGAGCAATTTGATCGGAAGTATGATTAGCCTAATATTAGGTAACACCCTTCAGAGCCGACAGCTGGAAACCTTGATTCTGGCTGGAAGGGATGCTGTTTAATAAGAGATGAGTGTTTAGCCTGGGGGGACAAATTTGTTTGTCAAATGTGAAGAGTGAAAGAAAGAGTTTGTGTGTACACATGTGGAGGGGAGATAGGCCTGACAGGAATGACCATGTTTGAGTGTTCTTTCTCCATGCTTTTATATTAGTTTTTGGAACTTACTAGAACCTGGGATGCCCTTCTGAAATCCAGTTTATCTTTTACTGTTCACTAGTCTATAGAGAAGAACTGATAATGGTTACAAGCAAAGTGAAGGGATAGGGACAGAGAAACCACATGATTTTTAAAAACTTTCACTGAAGATTTTATTCCAGAACTTCATCACACTCTTTTTATTGTTGTTTTTCCTGCCTCCCTCATGGGAACATTCACACTGTGAGAAGCTTAATTGCTAAAGCTACTGATAAGATACTTTGGCCATGTCAACAAATAAATGCTCTTGAATCCAAGCCAAGATGGAATCTTCTATTATTGCTCACAACACTAGAATAGTGTTTGAGAATATGTTCTTTATTTATTAGGTGTATGAAGTGGAAGTCTGATTATTCAGTTCCTAGTTACTAAGGAGCTTTCTTACCCATTTATGTTAGTTAAATGCCATTTGAATGGATTTGGATAAGTAATTGACTTCAGAGAGTCTCCTCACCCTGTCGTTGCTTAGGAAGCTTGACTTCTCTGTTCATGTTTGAGACAGGACTCTTCTTATGAAATTACTTATTTCTTTGAGATCAAAACAAAAACAGGCAGGTATCAAAGGGAAGAAAATATATTTGGCATTCTAGAAATCTGCTGCTGTGAAAAGGGAGCATGATCTGAGTCAGCAGTATTACCTCTGGAATCTAAAAAGGGTTTCTGAACTAGCTTCTCACACTCTCCAATACAAATAGACAGACCAACAAAAATAGAATGCAAAAATTACAAACCCAAATTCCCAATATGCTACTTCTTTAAAGCTGAATTGTGTTTAATCTTCTCTGAATTAGGAAACTAGGTTCTAGAGAATATGGGAAGAAACATTGACTCAACTGTGATATGATGCTAAAATTCTCCCTCTCACTTCTGATGTGACCTTGAATAGATCATTTCACCCGACCAGACTGGTTTCCTTATCTGTAGTTAGAGGGTGGATAATCTTTAAGATTATTTTAGCTTAAATATTCCTCAATTTTATAAAAAGGATGGTGGTTGAAAATAAGGAAATATATTTGAAAAGATTTGTGTTGAAGAGATAATAAAACAAATCATTATAATGCAGTGGAAAGGAAAACTAATATTTATTGAGTGCCAGCTGTTGTGCTAGACACATTATCTTATTTAAGATTCATAACCACACAGCAGGCAGTGTTAGTAAGCTTATTTAACAGATTAAGAAAACAGAAGTTAACGAACTTACATAGCTAGTAACTGGTGGGAACAGAATTTGAACCTGGGAGATGTTCACCAAAGCCACTGATCTTTGTAGGAAGCAAGAAAGAATGAAAGTAAAAGATAGGTCCTTATTAATGAATAACTATGCAATATTTTTGGGAAACAATTTCCTAAGTGTGTTTACAATGTAGGAGTTTCAGTAGCTGGCTTCTGAACCTTCTGTAATCTGCACATTTTGTTGGAGCAATAGAACCTAAGTGATAGCCATGCTGCTTATTTCCACTAGGAACATTCACAAAATAAAAATGCACTCACCATTTTATTCATTTCACCCATGGAGCTCTCTTCTTATTTCATACATTAGAGGGAGGAAGAAGATAAATTTTCCTAATGAGAAGCA
Source organism: Galemys pyrenaicus (assembly GCA_019455555.1). NCBI lineage: Eukaryota > Metazoa > Chordata > Mammalia > Eulipotyphla > Talpidae > Galemys > Galemys pyrenaicus. The sequence continues at coordinate 787,604 of JAGFMF010011622.1, forward strand.
GGATATAAAAGTAAAAAAAGGGCCCTGAACCTAACCCATTGCAGTACTGTCTCTTTCCCTAAATTTTAAGGGTCTCAGATTCTGTGTCATTCTCTGTAGATTACAGGATCAGCCAATAGTAAGCACTTAGAAAATGAAGTATTTTTTACTTATAAACTAGATTCATATTTTAAATGAAAATGAAAAATAGAAATAAAGTCTCGTGTAATTTTCAAGATAAAATAATCCAGTAGCCATGCAAAAGACTTAAAACTTATGAATTATACAAAAGGATAAATAGAAAACAACTTTTTTTATATTGCAAAAATTTATATATGTTTGCAATTTATGTCAAGCATAATGCTTCTGATTTGTAGACATGTTTGCCAAATTTAGCATCTGGAATTTTGAGGCAGGCTCTAGCCTTTTTGAGATTCCCCAGCAGTGTTAATCAATCCTGAGCATCCCCATAAATTGCAGAGGAATTGTATTCCCATTTAAAGTCAAGGATCGTGTCCCAAGCTATTTTCTTGGCTCATGTTTTGATCAGAGACCAGAGCAGCTGCACAGGAGTCTTGGGCATCTACATAGTTCCTCCCTTGACTGATGTTTCTTCAATTTACTGCTATTTGTACCTATTTTTAAATCATCAGTATTTTTTCCTTGGCTCTTCTCATTGTCTGCACTTTCCTGGCTCTTCTGTACAAGTTGTTGCATGTCTTCTCGTGGATTTAGCATTAGTTTAACTGACTTGCACGTTTTGGTCAAAGGTGAGAAGAGTTCTTTAAAGCAGTGAGCAGATGTGGATTCTAACTTATCCAGTCAGTTATGCTGACACAAAAACCTGTTTATAGCAACTTTATTTATAATTGGCCCACATTAGAAGCAACCAAGAAATCCTTTAATAAATGAATGGATAAATAAACTATATCATAACTCCATACAGCGGAGCATTATTGTTTACTTATGAAAAGAAGTGAGCAATCACGCTATGAAAAGACATAAAGAAACTTAAATGCTTTTTACCAGATCAAAGGACTCAGAAGGAAGGAGGGAAGGATGGGTAGATGGAGTACAGGGCATTTTTAGGGCAGTATATACATAATTTATACTGGAATGGTGGATACATGACATTTTGAATTTGTCAAAACTTCCTACAGCATGGAGTGAATACTAAAGTGAATGAAAGACTTTAGTTACCAGTAGTGTATCCATATCAGTTCATACAGTGTAATAAATGTATTGCACTATTAGAAACTGAATAACTGGAGACTATTGGTAGAAGGCAGCAGAGGGGTAAAGGGGAACTCTGTAGTTTTTCTCTAAATCCAAAACCTCTAAAAAATAAAATCTGATTAAAAAATTCACAGACACTTATATTTTGCATCAGTTCCAAACAATAAAGGTATTAATTTCACTTTCATATCTATCACTGTTTAGCCGTAAAACAAAGTGCTCTTGTGAAAGAGCAGGGAAGAGAATCAGACAGACCAGTCTTTTTTTTTTAATTATTTTTTTATATAGAAAGATTTGGGCCTCCCTGGTGGCGCAGTGGGTTAAGCAACGCACTGTGAAGCAAACCGCAGCCACTGCAGCACGAGTTCGATCCCTGCTGCCGGCCAGGGAG
>JAGFMF010011622.1:789329-801734 GCA_019455555.1 Galemys pyrenaicus
TCTGTCTGTGGTGAATCCTCTCACCTCCCACACCTCTGGCCTGTACCCCAGTGCTTGTATGCATAAATAAATAAATCTTTAAAAAAAAAAAAAGAAAGATTTATTTATTTATGCACACAAGAGCTAGGGTATAGGCCAGAGTCATGGGAGGTGAGAGGATTCACCAGACAGAGTGGGGAACAGAACAGGCAGACTGATCGAAACACACTGCTGAGGGGAGTAGCAGGAAAGGCAGGAGAGGTCTGCCTTGTGAGTCCCCTCCCTGGCCGGAGGCAGGGATCGAACTCGTGCTGCAGTGGCTGAGGTTTGCTTCATAGTGCGTTGCTTAACCCACTGCGCCACCAGGGAGGTCCCCAGACCTGGTCTTCATGGCTCAGCTAGACCATCTGCCCTCTAGGTGCCATTTGGGTAATTGTAAGACCTCTGAGCCACTGCCGCCTCTGTGAAAGGTAGACATTCTCTCTAATGTGTGGAGTTAATAAGATATTAAATGTGATATGTGTAAAATTACCTAGCAGAGAACCTGGTATATATGAGGTCTCTCACATGGGACTTATCTTCACTATATTTTTAACATTATTTTAGTATGTGTCCAAAAACCTTAAGTTTTACAAAAGGTTGCTTTTGTAGTAGAGTAGGGGAAGACATAGTACTTGATGTATTTCAAATATTATGTTTTTATGGAATGAGGAAAGTTAAAAATCTTTATTCTCAAAGAAACCAATTGGTTGTTTTAGGGTTAAGAATACAGTGACTGAAAAAGAGAAGGTGGTAAGAACCGGACAGGTTTTCAACATGCTATTTTGAACACAATCAATAACTAATTGAGTAGGAAAACTGGTGGGAGGTGAAGGAGAGAAGAAAAAAATGATCCTTTCATGCTTAGCTGATCCCTATAGGTTAAAAGAAGGAGACATTCACTGACATGCTTCAAATGCTGGCTAATAAAGTTTTAAGATATCCATTAAATGCAATGAACAGAAATTTTATGACCATGCAATTGCCTCTAGTTCTCAGTCTTCTGAAATAAACATCTAGACAGTATTGTAAATTCCCTGTGTGGAGAGACTGGGCCCCCTGCTTCTATTTACCGACGATGTTCCTCAGGTTCCAAGTCCTGTAGTGCTATCCTCTCAGTCCTAGGGAACTGTCAGGCTGTAGAGTTTCAATCCTGATCTTTCCTGTTTTTCTACTGTGCTTGTTAGTTATTTCTCAGGCCCAATACCAGTGATTCGGATTCTTAAAGTCTGGATGGGTACAGGGAATTGGCATTTTTAACAGCTCCCCAAGATAATCCCGGTCCCAGTTTCTAAGCACACGTGGAGAAGCATGACCCCCATCCTCCACCCTGCTCAGGAAGAGTGCCTTGTGTCTCCACTTTGCACAGCCATCTTCATTAAGGAGCACACTCTCACACCACACTCTGGGCCAATTAATCTGATTTCACTAATCATAAGTGTTCTAATCGTTCGCTCTTCAAAGTGGCGAGGGATTTCTCAGAAACCACTTTAGTTTTTAGAGAAGTAGAGCGACTGCATCAACACCGATTTTATTTTTGTAATGTGGGCAGAGGACAAAGTTAACCTCTTATTCTCTGATTGGAGGCAGTCATTTAAGTTCAACAAGGAAATCCTCATTGTATTTTGTTTGCTTACAAACCAAATATTTTTAGTAACTGAGGTTTGGATCAGTCTAGACAATTCCAGTGTCCAAGTTGAATGGAGGCATCGCAGAGGAAGGACAGGAGAGGCTGAGAGGTTATTCAAGACATTTTATTCAGGGCTCACCTGCCATTATTCTTGATGTCACCTGGAGCACTCCATGAACAAGTGACTCATCATTTTGGGGTGAGTCCTGGATTCCCTTGAGAATCTGATTAAAATCTGAAGCCCCTCATCAATGTATATAAACACACACACAGACACACAAGTTATCCAATAACTTTAGGTGTGTTGAGGGCCCCCAAATGTTCATGTAGATTAGAATTTGTTTTCTGAAAACTATCCTTTAAGTTGTCTTTTTGCTGCTACCACAGCAAATATCAGTCCATTTGTCTTGACAAGTCATATAAATAAGAATCTCTAGTGGGTAACAGATAAGTGTGTGGTTGCCTGGCCTCCACTCTTAGAAACTGATCAGCAGAACTGGGGTCCAGCCTGGGACATTTCAGTCATTTAAAAAGCCTCAGGTGATGCTGATAATAAATACAGGTGCTACATGATAACTGATAACGTGAGAAACAATCACAATTGAGGAACTGGGCAGTAACCCAGAAAGAAGTGGCTCACCCAGTACAAAGAAAATATAGCAAATATAATCAAACCACATCCCTCTACCAGATAAAAACCTAGACAAAAAGAGTGGGTTGTCTGTTCGAAGACCCCGCTCTTTGTCTGACTCTGTTCAGTTGGGCTCTCTTGGAACTTCATTTTCATTTTCCCCAGTGACAGTTGCTTACAATACCCATTTTACTTTCGTATTTCCCACATAAAGGTTTGAGAATGGGGGTGTGTAGGGTTAGAGAAATCAGGTCTTTCCACCCTCCTACCACTGTGATGATGGACATCTGCGGTGCTGTGAGCTATTCCTAGGTGGGCATGCACAAGTTCGCACACCTGAGTTTGACACGGGCTTAAGTGGGTGGCATCATGAGAACCAACAGGACTGACCAACAGGACCGACAGTACTGACCAATGCGAGCAGCGGCAGCAAAGCAGCCGACAGTGTGAGATGTACCGGGGGCTGGGAGGCCTGTCAGCCTCCCGGCCCCCCTGCCTGCTATGTACCTGGCCACCTCTACTAATAAAAGCATGAAAAGCCACCGAGGGCTCCAAGACTCTCCTTCCTTGACCCGTCTGCCCAGAACCATCCCGAACCTTGCTCCTGTGCTGACCATTCTGGCCACAACAGGGTGGGTAGGCAGAGCAATTTTTCTCTGACCCAAATACTCACAAGGTGGCACTTCATTTCTCTTCAAGAGCCCTTGCTTTGCTTGTTCTTATGTTCATGGAACAGTATAGTTTGCCACTCAAACCAGATGAGAGAAGGGTCTACTGCATGGAAAGGCTACAGAGACTCGGAATCAGCCTCTGGGTGTTTCCAGACAGCAACTTGGCTGGAAACTTTGAAACAGTGGAGATGATTTCTACAGGTTGGCAGCAACTGGTGGTGAGCAATTCTCTACATTAGTTGAGAGTTACACTTTTACTAGTGGAAAAGATACTATGGAAGGAAACAAGGAAGTTTATACTCCCTCCCGCTTCAGCAGGCAGGATCATAATTTCCCACACTGGTATATCAAAACACTGGTCAGAATAAAATACAAATCCATCTACTCTGATTAAATAAGACACAGTCAAAAATTTTATCAAAATATTTAAATATCAATATTTTTTTTTCCTTTTGGGCAACTAAAACATATAGTTTATAGGGTACTAATCTCAGTTGATTTTCACAAATCTGGCTTTTCTTACTCCCCTCTTTCATCCCTTACTATAAATCAAGGTTGTTTTCAGGTCATATGAGAAGAACTGGGAAAAAAGATTGGCATTGACACTCATGCTCTGATGCAAGAGGACATTTCAGTGGCTCTCATCAGGCAAAAGACAAAAACAACACATTTGATGAATCTTTTATTGTTGACTCAGTGAGATGGTTCCCTTGGCAACTGACATGGGAGGTGACAGAGCTGGAGTCGTTGAGAGCTTCTAACTTTACCCATAGCTGATTAAAAAAAAAGGGGGGGGGTGGCTTTCAGGCAAACAGTATTGATGGCGCAGAGACAGTGTTGAATGTGAAGGTGGGGAGAAGTGGAGTTACAGGGAGGGGATGCAGAGCAATTGCTTAAGTGTCTTTGAGTTTAAATGAAACAAAACACATCAGAGCCACTGTTCATTAACATTCAAATCAGTTAGCTTCAATCAGATCCAGTTACTTTATGTTGCTGTTTGTTTTCTAAGTGATCCCTTGAGGTGAAAAGCACAACCATTTCAATTTAAAAAGAATTAACAAATATTTGTTAAATACCTAATGAAACTTGCACTGTGGTAGGCCTGCAAGTTTCAAAGAATCACAAAGATACTTTGGGATTTGGAAAAATTTGAATATTAGAGCTTCTAGTGAGTGGTATGCTAGAAGGCGTGGCACTCAGGAAAATGAAAGCCCTTGCTGGCATCTACTAAGATGTATCTGAGAATGAAGGTATTTGTGTGTTGTAGGTTAGAGATGGAAAATAGAAGGCTCCAGATGCCTCCATGTCCATGGCAGTCATAAAAAAATTTAACATGAATCTATTTCTTGCTTTTCAAGAACTCCTTCTCTTTCTTGAATTTAGCACCTAAATCTTGTAAAGCTGTGTGTTCTATAGACACTTCTTGCCTTGTACCTAAAGTAGGGGTACTGGCTCAACCTAGACAACTTTACTCTTGAAATCTCCAACAACTCCATTTGGTGGGTTTCTGCTGTAGAAATATAAGATGCATGGACTTTAGAGAGTGAAGATATAATTTTCCCACATACAAAAACAAAACAAAATCTATTAACATGTATTTAATTTTTGATAGAATTGAGTGTTTTGTCAGTGAAGACATAACAAGATAAAGAAAAAAACTGAAGTATGGTTAAAGTTATGTTTACAGATATTAAAGGTTGGAGAAACTTGCTCAATATTCTATATATTGTAAAGTAAAAAAGATTATGAAATAGTATAAAAGTAGACTATAAATGCTGTATTCATAAAAACTTAGAAGGGCATGCCATTTAAAATCTTATTTAACAATAATTTTCTGAAGTGGGTTATAGAATAATTCTGTTTTCTACTTCACTTGTCTGTGATTTCCAAATGTTTGACTATGAACATATGCTATATTTGCTCATTTAGAAAACTGGGTTGTTTTCTTATTTTGAATTGTTTATGTAACCTAAACAGAGTCCTTTATCAAATACACATTTTCAAATATTTCCTCCCAGTCAGTTGCAATGTTTTCAGTTGCATTTTCTTAATATTGTCTTTTATTTATTTATTTTTAAAGATTTATTTATTTATGCACACAAGAGCTGGGGTACAGGCCAGAGTCGCGGAGGTAAGAGGATTCACCAGAGACAGAGTGGGGAGCAGAACAGGCAGACTGACTGAAACACACTGCTGAGGGCAGCAGCGGGCGAGGCAGGAGAGGTCTGCTGTGCCATGTAGGTCCCCTTCCTGGCCAGGGCAGGGATCGAACTCATGCTGCAGTGGCTGCGGTTTGCTTCATAGTGTGTTGCTTAAGCCATGGTGCCACCAGGGAGGCCCAATATTGTCTTTTAAAGAGTAATTTTTTTTCTAGCTAAAGTGCTGAGTAAATTTTATTTTTTTTTCACCTACTGTAGTGAAGGGTAATTTTCTTTCTTTTTTTTTAATATTCATTTATTTTTTTCTTCAATGTTTGCTTTCTAGTCCCCATAGATTTCCCACCACCAAGTCAGCCATGTACTATGTCATGCTCTTCCCATCTCGGCCTTAATCTCAGTTCCTCTTCCCTGTAGAATGTATCTGTTTTGTACTTGACTGTTTATTTTTGTTTTCTTTTGTTGTGTTTTTTTTTCTTGGTCCCCTATATTCCTCCAATAAGTGAGACCATCTGATATTTTTCTTTTTCCTTCTGATTTATTTCACTGAGCATAATCCTTCAAACCCCATCCATCTTTCTATAAATGGCTCTAGTTTATCTTTTTTGATTGATGAATAATAATCCATTGTGTATATAAACCACATCTTCTTGATCCAGTTTTCTATTTTTGGGCATTTGGGTTGTTTCCAAGTCTTACCTATTATAAACATAGAGTGCGTGTATTCTTTTGAATTAATGTTTTTGGGTAAATCCTTAGGAGTGGGATTGCTGGGTCATATGGTAGCTCCATTTTTAGTAGACTGAGTTACCTCCATACAGCTTTCCATAGTGGTTGGAGCAGTTTGCATTCCCACCAGCAGTGTAGGAGAGTTCCTTTTTCATCACATCCTCACCAACATTTATAGTTGCTAGTTTTTTTTTTTTTTTAATTCATTCTTACTGGTGTGAGGTAGTACCTTATTGTGGTTTTGATTTACATTTCCCTGATTACAAGTGATATTAAACATTTTTTCATTTGCGTCTGGGCCATTTGCATTTGTTCTTTGGGAAAGTGTCGTTTTAGCTCTTCTACCCATTTTTTGACTTTGTTTTGTTGAGCCTTGTTTGTGCTTTGTAGATCTTTGTGATTAGTCCCTTATCATTAGCATTGTGTACAGACATTTTTCTCCCAATCAGTGGGGTGTTTTCTTTGTTTTGGGTAGTGTCTCTTTTGCTGGACAGAAGCTTTTTTTATTTGATGTAGTCCCAGCTGTTTATCTTTTCCTTCACTTTCTTTGCTTTAGGTGATGTGTCCTTAAAGATGTTACTGAGATGTATGTCATGTAGTGTTTTGCCTATATTTTCCTTTACATATTTTATGGTTTTGGGTCTTATGTCTAATTCTTTAATCCATTTTGAGTTGGTTTTTGTGCATGGTGAGAGGCAGTATTCTAGTTTCATTTTTTTGCAGGTAGCAGTTTAGTTTGCCCAGCACCATTTATTGAACATACTATCTTTGTTCCATTGCATGTTCTTTGCTCCTTTGTCAAAGATTAGTTGTTCATAAGTCTGGATTTATTTTTGGGTTTTCTATTCGATTCCATTGGTCTGTGTGCCTGTTTTTGTTCCAGTACAGTGCAGTTTTTATGATTGTGGCCTTGTAGTATAGTTTCAAGTCTGGGAGTGTGATACCTCCATTCCCCTTCTTTTTAGTCAGGAGAGCTTTGGCTATTCAGGTTTTTTTTTTGTGTCTTCATGTGAATTTCATCAATACTTGCTCTATTTCTGTGAAGAATGTCTTTGAAATTTTTATTGGGATAGAATTGAAAATGTAAATTGTGGGGCCTCCCTGGTAGTTCAGTGGGTTGAGTGCTGCACTGTGAAGCATCTGCTGCATAGCAGTGTGAGTTTGTTCCCTAGCCAGGGAGGGAACCCACGTGGTGCAGCAGACCTCTTCTGCCTCGCCCGCTGCTCCCTTCAGCAGTGTATTTCAGTAGATCTGACTTTACTGCTCCCCATTCTGTCTCTAGTGAATTCCTTTCACCTTCAGTGCCTCTGGCCTGTACCCCAGCTCTTGTATGCATAAATGAAATAATCTTTTTAAAAAAGAAAATGTAAATTGCTTTTGGTAGGTTGGCCATTTTGATAATGTTAATTCTTCCAGTCCATGAGCAAGGGATGGCTTTCCATTTCTTTGTGTGTTCTTCTATTTCTTTTGGCAATGTTTTGTAATTTTCTTTGTAAAAGTCCTTCACTTCTACTGTTAGGTTTATTCCCAAGTATTTTATTTTTTTGTTTGTTTCAATTGTAAAAGGGATGGTGCTCTTGATTTCTTCAGATTGATTATTTGCATATAGGAAGGTTACTGATTTTTGTTGTTGATTTTGTAACCCGCTACTTTAAACTGGTTGATTATTTTGATTAGTTTTTCTGTAGAGTTTTTGGAATGTGCTATGTATATTATCATATTATCTGCAAATAGTGATAGTTTTACTTCTTTCCCGATTTGGATTCTTGGTATTATTCCTCTTGTCTTATTACTCTGGCTAGGACTTCCAGTGTTATATTGAAGAGCAGTGGTAAAAGAGGGCATCCTTGTCTTGTTCCAGATCTTAAGGGGAAGGCTTTTAGCTTTTCACCATTGAGAATGATATTGGCTGTGGGCTTGTCATATATTGCCTTTATTATGTTAAGGTGTGATCCTTCTATCCTGAGAATTTCGAGGGCCTTCATTATAAATGGATGCTGAACTTTGTTGAAAGCTTTTTTAGCATCTATTGATATAACCATATGGTTTTTATTTTTCTTTTTGTTGGTGTGTTGGATTACATTAATTGGTTTTCAGATGTGGAACCATCCTGTGTCCCTGGAATAAATCCTACTTGGTCATGGTGAATTATCTTGTTGATGAATTGTTGGATTCTGTTGGCTAAGATTTTATTGAGGATTTTTGCATCAGTGTTCATTAGAGAGATTGGGCTATAGTTTTCTTTTTTTGTGTTGTCCTTGTTCGGTTTTGGTATTAATGTGATGTTGGCTTCATAAAACGTGTTTGATAGTGTCTCTTCCATTTCAATTTTTTGAAAGAGTTTGTGTAGGATAGGCACTAGTTCATTTCTGAATGTTTGGTAGAATTCATTTGTAAAGCCATCTTGTCCTGGGCTTTTATTTTTGGGAAAGGTTTTGATAACTGTTTCAATTTCAGTGCTTATAAATGGACTGTTTAGGTGTTCTATTTCTTCTTCATCTTACTTTTGGTGATTATAAAGTTGTAGGAATTTGTCCATCTCTTCTAGATTGTTGAACTTGTTTGCATATAACTCTTCATAGTAGTTTATGTTTATTCTTTTGATTTCTGCTATGTCTGATGTGATTTGTCCTCTTTCATTTGTGATCCTGTTTATTTATGTTTTCTTACGTTTTTTTCTTTGTCAGTCTAGCTAGGGATTTGTCTATTTTTTCAAAGAACCAACTTTTGGTTTCACTGATCTGTTGCTGTTGAATCGTTTTCTTCTATTTCATTTATTTCTGCTTTGATTTTTATTAATTCCTTTCTTCTACTGGCTTTTAGGGTTTTGTTGTTGTTGTTGCTCTTTTTTCAGTATTTAAGTTGGGAGATTATTTTGTTTCTTTGAGTTCTTTCTTGTTTCTTGATGTGTGCCTGTATTCCTATATATTTTTTTCTCTTATAACTGCTTTTGCTGTGTCCCAGATATTCTGTAGAGTTGTGTCCTCATTATCATTCATCTCAAGTTATTTTTAAATTTCTTCTTTGATCTTCTCATTGATCCAGTGGTCTTCTAATAGTGTGGGTTTTAATCTCCATGTGGTAGGAGGATTCCTTGCTTTTTAAAATCATGGTTTATTTCATTTTGGTGCTTTCATGGTCAGAGAAGATAGCTGGTATGATTTTGATCTTAGTTTATCTATTGTTAGTCTTCTGTACCAGTATGTGATCAATCCTGGAGAATGATCCTTGTGCACTTGAGAAAAATGTATACTCAGATTTTTTTGGCTGTAGTGTTCTGTAGATGCCTGTTAAGCCTATGAGGTCTAGGTCCTTATTTAGAGCTTTAGTGTCTTTGCTTATTTTTTAATCTCATTGATCTGTCCATTGGTGAAAGTGGTGTATTGAAATCTCCTCCTGCATATGTATTTTCTCTAATGTCTATTTTCAGAGATATTAATAGTTGTCTGATATATTTTGGTGTTCTTTCATTTAGTGAGTATATGTTGATTAGTGTTGTCTTCTTGATGTATTATCATCCCCTTAATCATAATGGAGTGACCATCAGTGTATCTTTTAATCTTTTTAGTTTGAAGTCTATTTTATCTGATAAAAGTATAGCTGTTCTGCCTTCTTTTTTGGTCCCTTTGCTTATAGGATTGTTTTCCAACCTTTTACTTTTAGTCTGTGTGTATCTTTTGTAGTTAAATGTGTTACTTGTAGATAGCAAAAGATTGGATTCTGTTTTTTAATACAGCCTTCTACTCTGTGCTTTTTTATTGAAAAGTTTTAGTACATTTACATTTACAGTTAAAAATGATACACTGGAATCTGTCCTTGCCATTTTATTTGCCTTTTTGTTTTTCTATTCCTTACCTTGTTCTATTCTTCCTATTCATTTCTCTGCTAGTTTTAGCTCTAAAGTTTCTTGTAATATTTTTTGGAGTGGGAGTTTAGTAGTAATGAATTTCTGTAGATTTTATTTGTCTGAAAAGTTTTTTATTTTTCCATCATAGAGGAAGGAGATCTTTGCAGGGTAGAGTATTCTTGGTTGGAATTTGTTGACTTGGAGCTTGTTAAATATGTCCCTTCATTCTCTTCTTGCCTGGTAGCATTTCTTTGAAGAAGTCTGATGTCAGCTTGATTGGTCTTCCTTTGTAGGTTATCTGTTTCTTTGTCCTCATTTGTTTCATTATTTTTTCTTTGTCTTGAATCTTTGAAAATGTTACTATAATGTGTCTTTCTGTAATTTTCTTTTCATTGTGTTAATTGGTTTTCTAGCTTCTTGTATGACTATTTTCATTTCCTTCTTCATGCTTGGAAAATTCTTTTTTTCTCCTGGAATAGGTTCTTGAAGTCTTTTTCTCTCACTTCATCTTATGGGGATAGCTATGATTCTTATATTTTCTTTCCTCATGGTATCAGATAATGCTTGAAGTATTACTTTATTCTTTTTCATTTTTACCTCTCTTTCCTTGTCTTTTTTGGTTCTTTTTATATCTGTGTCTTCAAGAGTACTGATTCGTTCTTCCATTTCTTTTATTCTATTTTCCTGGAATTCTTGAGCTCCTCCACTACTCTCTGGGTATCCTCCCATTCTTTCACTTTATTCTGTAGGGATTTCATCTCATTTCTCAGTTTCTTGATTATATTCTTATCCCTTTCTGTGTTTTCTCTTAACTCTTTGACATTTAACATTGTTCTTATCGTGGTACTTTGGAATTCTTTGTCTGTTAAGTGGGGATAATCTTCTGTGTCCATATTATCGGGTTCTGGATGTTGACTTTCTTTAGATGGTGTACTCTCCTGTGAGGGCCTGCTTGATCATTGGGATTTGTCTTTCTTCCCATTGTTAGCCTTTGACTTTGAATCTGTAGTATCCCAGTACTGCTGGTGCTGGTGGGCATTATTTCTGGTTTCTTTTCGTGAGGTGTGGGTGTGTCTGCCTGGTATCTGAGCCTCTGTGACTGGGTAGAGGTTCAAATACTGTTCTGTTATGGTAGATATTGTTTTGAGCTGTGCTTTGCTCTTGAAGTCATTGCTTTTCCACTCCACATCCACCCCACTGTGTAAGATAGGCTCTGACATCTCAGTTAGTGGCATTCCAGTGTCTTGTGTGGAGCCCTGCACCTCCAGAAACATGCTCAGGCCAAGTCCATAGGAAGGGGCCTACAGTCTGGGTGGGTTGTATTTCTCTGATGAGCTGCTAGGTCCCCTGAGGTGTGTCTCCAGTGATTACTGGAGTGAAAGAAAGTAAGGAACAAGAGAAGGGTGTGTGTGTGTGTGTGTGTGTGTGTGTGTGTGTGAGGATTTACCAGAGGTAGAGTGGAGAGCAGTACATACAGATCGACTGAAATACACTGCTGGGAGGAGCAGTGGGTGAGGCAGGAGAGGTCTGCTGTGCCATGTGGGTCCCCTCCCTGGCTGGGGATTAGACTTGCACTGCAGTGGCTGCAGAGCCCCATGGTGTGGCGCTCAACCCCTTGCACCACCAGGGAGACCTGGTCATAGAACTTACTTCTTTTTTTTTTTATTATTAAAATATTTTAAAATTTACATATACTTGCCATTAATTATAATCCCCATGTAGAACTTACTTCTTAATATTTGGATATGCAATTATTCCAGCACCATTTGTTGAAAAGATTGTCATCCTTCCAAGGAATTTGTACCATTGTTGAATTGAGCTGGCCATGCATATCTGGATCCATGTCAGGACTCGCTATTCTGTTCAGTTGGTCAATTCACTCTCCAGAACCACACTGCCTCGTTAACTATAATACCTATAATTTATAGCAAGTTTTGCAAACTGGTAATATACGCCCTCTAATATATTTTTTCTTTTTAAACTTATTTTCACTATTTTACTTCCTTGGCCTTTCAAAATCAATTTTAGATATCTGATATCTGCAAAATATCTTGCTAGTATTGTATGTATGTGTGTATGTATATATGTATATATTCTGAATATTGTCCTTTGACAGTCAGTCCCATTCCTGTCTTTTCTTTCTCATTTTTTCATATGTTCCATATATTAGAAAAAGTATATATCTCCAAGTCCTTAACTAATAGAGTGCTGGTGTAGATTAAATCCAATATGCACTGATTTGAAACATGAGAGGTGGGAGAGAAGAGCACATTATTATTTTTTTTCTTTATATAAATTTTTTTTAATTTACATATATTTACCATCAATTGTAATCCCCATGTATTCCCCATCACCATCTCACCAGTGCACCATCACCTCAGTCCCTTGTGCTCCCATCTTCCCTCAACCCTCCCCCTCTCCTCCCCACCAAGTGTCCCCAGTCTGTCCTTGTCTCCTCATTTTTGATTTTTGTGTCTTTATTGCTGTTATTGTTATTATAGTTCTTATCCCTTTCCTTGATCCTTATTTGGTTCCCTTATATTCCTCCTAAGGGAGAAAACTGCCTGGTCTTTTTCTTTTGCCTTCTGTCTTATTTTGCAGAGCATAATTCCTTCCAGTTCTATCCATGTTCCTATGAATGAGTCTAGTTTTTCATTTCTGATTGCTGAGTAGTATTCCATCATGTATATGTACCACAGCTTCCCGATCCACTCACCTGTTTT
>JAGFMF010011622.1:807330-830858 GCA_019455555.1 Galemys pyrenaicus
GTTGTTTCCTTTGTTTCTGTTTAGTCTGGTTAGTTCTTTGTGGATCTGTGTGATAAGTCCCTTGTCAGTAGTGTTGTGTGCAAAGATTTTCTCCCAGTTCCCACCTTTAATTCTAATCCTGGCATGGCAAAGAAATTATAAGTGACGGGCTATGTCTGATCCATGGGCCATGGCTGCCCAGAACACTGGATGGTGACAAATTCTAAGGCTGAGTGTGCGCTCAGCAAGCAAATGAGCCCTGCCCAAGTAGTGATGTCTGAGGAGTAGAGAGGAGGGAATTAAGATATATATGTTTTTTAAATTTTTGTGTAAAAGAACTGGGACTTAGGCCAGAGGTGTGAGGGGTGAGATTCACTGCAGAGTAGGGAGCAGAACAGGTGGGTCTACTGAAATGTACTACTATAGGGAGTAGCAAGCAAGACAGGAGAAGTCTGCTGTGCCATATGTGGGTTAGTTTCCTGGCCAAGAATGGAACTCAGGCCATAGTGGTGATAGCACTGAGACTTAACCCCTAGGCCACCAGGGAGGACCAGAATTAAAACTCTCATGTCACACTGCTGTCATTTCCAATTAAAAAACTGGGAAGTTTCTAATAATAGGGATTTTTAGTCATGGGAGTGACACAAGGGCTAAATTTAGGGGAGCATCTCCACGCTGGTAGTCTAGCTGGTAGCATTAAAACCAAACCTGAAGTGAGGTCATTTTTTCCACATCCCATAAGGAAACAGCATGTGAAGAATAGTCAACCAGCCAAAGTAAATGTCCATAAGAATTATGGAAATTATGACTATATTTTAGTGAAAGTAGTGTAGTTATTTATCATCGAATGATGGTACATATATGACTTAAAATTTAATTCTAAAATTATGACTATATTTTAGTGAAAGTAGTGTAGTTATTTATCATCGAATGATGGTACATATATGACTTAAAATTTAATTCTTAGGGAAATTATTGGTAAAAACACTGGCTAAATTTGTGGTTTCACATTTTGAGATTATTCAAACAATCCCCCCCCACACACACACTCAAAGAGCACCCATGAAATTAACCTAATGACAAATTTTCACTTTAAGATTTTAATTACTAGGTTATTTCCTTAATTACATGAACAACACCTCCATTTTATCACCTGAGGGATAAACAAAGGAAAACTCTTAACTCTGGACATTGTATAATACAGCCAAGTCGTGGGACAACTGTACTAATTATGTTATAATTAGGAAAACATTTCTCTACTTAAATAAGGATTTATGGTATAATTTTCCAAGAATTCATTTTCTCATAGGAAGGTATTTCTGGATGTGTATTTTAAATATGTTTGGATTTTCAGGAACAATATAGAGCATGCATGCAACTCAGACAGATTTTACAGTGCTCAATCTCATTCAGTAACTCACTCATCCTTGTCCCTCAAATCTTTAATATTTCTGATGTTACTGTGAGCTGAATAACTTAGAATTTTGGATGTGTAATGTTTATAACTTTAGAATTATGCTAGCCACAGATTTTCTGAAGGTAAAAAGTAGATGGTGTCCAGACTCAAACTACTTTGTGTAAATAGGGGTTGGGATTACTATCAACATAAGTGCAACTCTCCATTAAATGGTTTGAAAGAAGGCTTCTTACTGAGGGAGGCTCTTAATACAGTGAAGAAACCAAGAATTTGGGCATAATCATGAGAGAACTTCCTATAAAGGGTTTAAGACTTTCATGTTTTTTGTTGGCTTATTCAAGAGATCTATTTAGTATATACTCTTAAATGCACCTGGGCCTCATTGTAATTCTTTTAATGATCTCAATTAAACGGTCATCATAAAGATTTTATAGAAATCATGGGAAGTATACCCCTTCCTATATTTACTTTCCCACTGAGAATAGCAAATAGGTACCTACATCTTCTTATGGATGGGAGATTTTAGTTCAAGAATCTTGAACTAAATCTTCAGAAAGACTGAAGGGCAAAAGAGGCAGCCCTGGGAGAGCTGGGACTATAGGGAGGAATATGTGGGAAGGAATATGTAGTAGGATAAATATACACATGAAACGAACCTACACTTTCCTTAAATATTCAAAAGAAAGGAATAGAGATTTATGCTTGTCTTATAATTGGTGAACAAGCACAGCTACAGCTAGTAATCATGACCAGTTCAAAGTCTAATAATGACGCTGTCCTGATAGCTAAATTCATTATTGTCCTCATTCTTAAGATTTGCATGAGTACTGATTCTATACTAGAATACTCAATTAGAGCCAAGACAATTCTATTAATGAGTTAATTTTAGTTTATAAATGCAAAATTTTAGAATCCTTAAAAAAAGCTCTCTAATACATTTCTCAGTAAATATCTTATATATGCATAAAATTAATTCCCATGGAGTTGTATGCACAAAATTAACTCAAAATGGATGAAAGACATGGATGGATATGAGACCTAAACTCTCTTTTTTCTTTTGATAAGAACATTAATTCTTTAATCTTAGTACATTTCAGTTATATAAACACTTCCATTTAAACATTTTTATCTACATTACTCATGCACATGGTAACTTCATAGATGCAAAAATATTTGTTCTGAGGGTACAGAGAAGTAAGTAATTAATTAAACAGGCTTAGAGTCTGTTGTGTGTTTACAGTGAGGAGACAGTGAATAACAGACTGTGCCTTATGCTCCAAAATTTTTCAAAATGGAGCAGACTAGGGATAGTTTTAGAGGATGGGAGAAGGAAGACCATAGAGATTGGGTTTATTTGTTTTTGAAAATATCAGGTGGATATAGGTGGAAATCTGTAAGGAAGTTATTCTTCTAACAGCAAACTAGAGGAATAGGTTATTGCCTCTCCTATCTTAGACCCATTACACTCTGAGTTATAACTTCCTGATGTTTTTGTAGGGAGTGAGTTACAAATTTAGGATTAAACCCATTTTCAACTTCTCTGAGTGTCAATGAACTCTTGCAGACATCCATAGGCCTTGTATTTTCTAGCTCTTACTATAACTGTTAATGTGTCTAAAATCATTTTAATTAAACAATTTATATTTAACTCAAGCCATATTTTTTTTAACAGAGTTAACAAATACATATAGCCCACAGAAGATTTGATATATTCTTCAAAACTAAAACTTAATCCACTATTTTATTCCTCATGTCATAACATAGCAATATAATAGTTTTTCTCTTCATTTTCCATGATCACCTACCACGCTGTCAAGCAATTTTATGCAACAGTGCCAGATGAAAAAATAGGCATATAATGAAATGCCTTTACACTCAGAAATAGCCTTTCGAATAGAAATGATTCTATTCAGTCTTTTTATACCACTGAATACTCCAGTGTTTTGTTAGTTTCATTTTCCAAATAACAAAGCATTAATGCAGCTATGGACCATTCTACACTGAAACCCTTTTGATTTGGGTTCCACTGAACGGAATTCACATACTATTTTGTTTCCCTTGTAACAATATCATACATGTACAATTCACTTGATTGGTGCCATACACTTTTATGTATACTACTCAGTCTTTATGGAAAATGCCTTCAGTGATAGAAGAATTCAGCGGCTTATATTTTGTGCTACAGCTTTTTTCCTTACTGTTCTTAACACAAGTTTTATTTTATGAATATGTAAACATTTATTTTAATATTATCATACTAGATATTTATTTGAAAAATTAAAAACCATGTATGAGATTTTATGTTAATATTTTTTATATTCACAAATAATTTATTTTCTGAAAATAACACTTTTACATTAAATTGAAAATTGCATCCTTATTTCTTTATGGTATTATTGCTGTGAGGCTCAAGTTTATCTGGCATGTGGGAAGATAGACTGACATCATGTGTTGGTGAATTTAGCTCATTGGTGAGATTTTAAAATTCTATTTATTGAAGAGAGCTAATATTTCAGTGGCACAAATATTCCAGACACGACTGAAAGCATGATGCATATCTCAACCACCAAGATAAATTTAAATTATTACTAAAACAGTCATTTTAATGCAGAAGTCAAATCACATAATACAAATGAGTGGCCAATACAGATTCTTGCCACATAATGATGATGACACAGAAGTTGAGGAATGATAAACAGTGAAGAAAATTGCATTGCAAACTATTTCTTATTGAAATATAGAATATTTCAATAAGAGGGAAACTTCTGTTCTCCCCTAGATCTCACAATGTTTTAGGAAATAAAACAGAGGATCGCTTCTCGGCCTTTTGGCTAAAATCAAATGTAGGAAATAAAACAGAGGAAGATATTTTTATTTGGAAAGTCTAAATTCAAGATAAGGAATGAAAGGAAATGAAAATTTGCTTGGAAATAAGTTATGTAAATGTAGGAAGTTGTTTTCCATTACAAATTTTGATGTAATCTGCTTGGTATCTGTGGGTTAAGCCTATACTTGGATAATGATATTTATTTTTCTGGGAACACTGTGCTGCCTTACATAAATTATACCAAATCAATCTGGTACTTTTATGTAATGAAACAAACAGGAATAATCTAACAGTCAATATCAGCATAGCAATATTTATTTTATTGACTTCCTGCCTTATAGGGTATAGACACTGACTTGGAAATCTGTAATTTTTCTAATTTCTAGCTGATGGTTTCACTTAGAAGGTATAAAAATGCACACAGTGTTAGATTAAGCAGAGTAGCTCAAAACAACCTTGTTAGCAAGATTTTTGGCACTGGCTAACAAACATATTGTAGTGAATTTACTCCCAAGACTTATTTAACCTCAATGATCTATAGTACATAATGTGAAGAGAAAATTTATAATTCCTCCCTCTTCTTCCACTAAAATTGTAAATGTAAGTGGCTGAATAAGTGAATGAAAGTCATGAAGGCAGGGAAGAAAATACAAAATCTTAGAGTAATTCTTGAATGCTTTGGCTGGAAGAAAATAGATCACTTCTGCTCATGGAACATAGAATAGAGTAGTCAAATTGTTTCACATGATTGCAATGAGGCTGGATAATATGAAAAGTACATCTGTTCATAAAAATTTAATATCTCTGCCTTATTCCCTATCTTAATTTCCACAGCCATCATTGCTACAGATTCTTTGTAGCCTAGATATCTGTCCCAGAATGGTGTATTATTTTCTGAACCAACTCAAAACACCAGAAACAGACAGTATTTTGTGCTGCAGACAGGAGCTTTGTGTTACATTTTCTTTTAGGAGACCAAAGCAGTGTTACTTGTGAGCCAATGACACGATCTTTTTTTTTTTTAAGATTTATTTATGCATACAAGAGCTGGGATACAGACCAGAATCACGGGAGGTGAGAGGATTCACCAGAGACAGAGTGGAGAGCAGAACAGGCAGATCGATTAAAACATACTGCTGAGGGGAGCAGCAGGCAAGGGAGGAGAGGTCTGCTGCACCACGTGGGTCCCCTCCCTGGCCAGGAATCGAACTTGCGTTGCTGTGCCACTGATGCTTCACAGTGCAGCTCTCAACCTGCTGAGCCTTTTTAGGAAATGTATATCAGTGTCTGATTATAACCCCACACAGATGGGATTACCTGATGGTTAGCCAGAAGAGAAAAGCCAGTGTCTCTTCTGGTTATACATTCCTCCTACTCTAATTTTTTCTTCAGTCATTCTCCTCCCTACATATAGGACCGCTCATACAAGGCACATGGCCCTCTGTAGTTATGCCAATAAAAATATATCAAGGGCTTTTTGAGCTGGGAAAATACATGCCAGCCCTTCGCCCAGTTAGAGTTATAATGCAGATTAGTGCAAGGAGACATGAGAATGGGGAACAGTGTTCTTACTGCTTCTAGGTATGTTTGAGATTAATTCAAATAATTTTATGGTCAGTTCATGCCTGAAAGGGGCCACTATTACATCTTAGATTATTTTCCCCTTTCACCCAAACATCTCGCAGGCTTTAGAGGGCAAGCTCCTTTCTTGTACATAGAGAGCAAAGAGCAAGGGCTATGCACCACCTCAGCCTACTAGATGATTTGCCAGTTCTGGTTCCTTTCCACCAGCTCTAACTTCACCTCCAGTGTTCTTCACATATTTTATTCGTATTTCAACTGTAACTTTAAAAGATTGTTAGCAAGAGTGTTAAGTAAATATATTTTATCAGGTAGTGGATTTGATTTTCTGTTTTACTCGTCCATTTGGAAGCCTGAAAGCTTTTGACTGCAGTGCGTCCAGCTGTTGGAGATGTTTATCTCCAAGCTGCCTCTGGAGAGCTCCCGTGCTGTAGGTCACGGCAGGCTCTGGTCTTCTGTTTGAGGCACTTTCCTAAGACCACCCAAGAGGGGACCCATCCTAGCTCTGAAAGAGATGGAGCCAGGATGATCCAGTTTCCCAAACTGCCAATTTAAACAACACGTTTCATGAGCCAAAAATCTTACTTGTACACCATCAGGGGGAACAGACACAGAAAGAGTAATAAAGAGAGTTTCTGCTGAGTTAGAATCCATGCCTGTCTATATGTGTTATGCTCTTTCTTCCTCTTTCATTTTCAGAACATAAGCTCTTTAAAGATAGAACTTTTAACATTAGGTACACTTATCCTGATGTCCTTAATAAATGTTTGATGTACGATTAGCCCAGAATTGTCAGAAGTTTAAAAATGAGCAGCAGTTCTTCTTTGAACAGTCTAGTGCTACTTAACTACAAAAGAGGGAAGAAAGACTTTGAAATTTTCTTTGAAATCATTGCATTTACCTATGAGGAGCATGTGTATATGAAAACCCAGTTTTGTTAGTACAGAACAATTGAGTTCTCTCTTCCAAGGTACTAATGTCCCTGTTTCCATATAAAATAGATAATAAAGCTAATATAAATATATTTAGTAAAATTTAGTATTTTCAATGGTATTGCTTTTCTCATAACTACATAGGAACTATTCAAAGATTGACAGTCATTATGAAGAATTGACAAGACTGTCTCATAATCCCTATTTTTCAATTTGATATGAAATTGACTTTAGATCCTCTTACCTCAGAGTTTTTCATTTCGGGAGCTTACTTTTATACATTACCTGTCACTATAGAGACACCATAATTTCTGGCCTACCAGAAGTGCAGAGTGTCTACAGAGAGACCTCAAGAGCACAAGAATGACCTATTCAGCATATCCCAAGTGAGTTGGAAATTTAATAAACCATTGGTGGAATTTCTCTAGAAGAGAAAGTAAAATCACCTGACAAGTAACATACTTCAGGTCTTCATGCAAAGACAAAAATTATGTTCTTGGAGTTTGTGTTTCAAAAGAGCCTCTAGGACCATTCTTTTTTTTTTTTTTTTAGGCATTTGTGAGACTTTTCTATTTGAATAATTTTTTTCTCACTTTTTTTACTAATATAAAATATTTTAAAATTTACATATACTTGCCATAAATTGTAATCCCCACGTATTCCCCATCACCATTTCACCAGTGCACCATTACCTCAGTCCCTCATGCTCCCATCTTCCCTCAACCCTCCTCCTCCCCTCCCCACCAGGTGTCCCCAGTCTGTCTAGGACCATTCTTAAAGCTGAAGCAATCAGAAATGTAGTCATTCTTTATAGAATTAAATTATTTTAGTACATCTGAAGAGGCATATACTGACACAGGTCAAGAAAAAATACAGTTTAAAATAAAAATAAATGCATTGTGAGGTTTATAAGGTGTATATAAGTAAAATGCAAGGCAACTATTAGATAAATAACTAGAAGAGAAAATGGAAGAATATTTTTCAAGGATATCAAATAGAGTGGCATAATATTATTTGAAAATTGTCTGTGATAAGATCAGAGACTTAATAAGTACCAAGACTGTTCAATAAAATATAAGTCAATAAGGGTAAATTAAATTCCTAAAATATACACAAATGATCTCAAAAAAGCAAAGGAAAGAGGACAAAGTGCAAATGAAGCAACTAACACATGAACTACAAATGGTAGACTTAAAAGCAGCAACCATACTGGTAATTATTTTTAACCACATGTGGTATAAATATGATATTTTAAAAGCCAGAGCTGACTGAATGGATTTTTATATGGTACCTATAAGAAAATTAGATAGATTAAATTGAAAAAGAAGGAAAAAGATATTCTCTAGTAACTGTAAACATCGGAAAGCTGGAATTGCTATATTAATATTATACTAAGTAGTCCTCAAACCAAGGAAAATCATATGTAGTAAAAACTGACAACTAAAAAAAGTAGTAAAATCTGACAATTTAAAAAAATGAATAAATGAAGAGAGAAATCTGGAGACAGATGATCTAAGCAATACTGTCAACTAACTTAATATAATGACCATAACAAATGACAGTGTATATTCTTTTCAAGTATAAATGGAGTATCTAGCCAAATATATACTAAACTATAAAAGGCCTCAGTAAAATAAAAAGACTGAAATTATACTAATTTATAATTGGTATAATTAGTAATTTAATTTTATGGTCAAAATTAAACTGCATTAAATTAGATAATAATAACAAATATTCTTCAAGTGCCCATATATTGGTAAATTTTAAATTTCTAAAGTTTCTTAAGAAGGAAGTAAGATAATTTGAACTGAATGGTAATAAAAACATAAAAACTCATTATGTAGGTAAAGAAGTATTAGAGGGAAGTTAAATGTTTAAATTTTAAAAAAGATGAAAGGTTAAAAAATAATGATCTAAGCTTCTATATAATAAAGCTAGAAAGTAAAAAAAAAAAGCTAGAAAGATTAAAGCAAATAAGACTCAAAGAGAAAAAAGGGAAATGATAAAAGTAACATTACAAGTTATAAAATAGAAAATATGTAAGTAATGATAGAAAATTATTGTAACCAAAATTGTTTATTTGAAAAACACTGAAATTGATAGAACTCTAGAAATGTTGATCAAGAGAAAAATGACATAAGGGGCCTCCCTGATGGTGCAAGGGGTTAAGCACCACACTGTGAAACATCTGCGGCACTGTGGCTCGAGTTCGATCCCTGGCCAGGGAGGTGACCCACATGGTGCAGCAGACCTCTCCTGCGTCGGCCCCTGCTCCCCTCAGCAGTGTACTTCTGTTCCCCACTATCTCTGATGAATCCTCTTATCCCCCCAACCCCCACACCTCTGGCCTATACTCCAGTTCTTGTATGTATAAATAAATAAATCTTTTTAAAAAATGACACAAGTTATGAATATTAGGAACAAAAGGGATCCTATGAACATTAAGAGGATAGTAAGGGAATATAATGAAAAGCTATAGGCAAATAAATACAATAGATGAGATGCAGAGATTCCTTATAAACATAAATATACATAGTTAACTATTGCAGCAAAGTACAATAAGTATGGAATTTGGAACAAAGATGTAAAATTGTCTTTGTTTTCAGATACTATGATAGTGTATGGAGAAAAATCTTAATAAAGCTACAAAACAAAATTCTGTAACTGATGAGTAAATCTATTACAGTATTGTATTTTTTGACACACTATCTTATTCAAATACCATTCTAATCAGTTTACTTCAAGAACACTTAAATAATAAGCCAAATATAATCAAATGTTAAAGATGGTCCTCAAACACTATAACAGGTGATGCCATGCTTATCTGTGAACTTGCTGACATAATACCACGTCCATTTCCCAGGGGCCATTAAACCACTCAGCAAAGCTTCCTTAACTATGAACTGTTTGAAGTTTCCAGCTCTAGGACTATCAACTGGTGTTTTCCAGAGCTAAATAATTTGTAGCGATCTCAGCAGAGTTGGAGGACCCAGCTCAACCTTGGTATTGTGCCAAATTATCACAAGTGAATCCCCAGTGCTGGGGTCTTCTCTACAAAGTTAAAGATGTATGAGGCCAAGGTTCAGTATCCTAGTGCGTGAATTTAGAGAGATTGCAAGCTATAATGGCGATCTACAATAAACAGCTCATACTAGCAATAAACCCTTAGAAAATAAAAATTAAAAGCATTACTATTCACACGCAGTAGCTTTAAAAAGCCTAACTTAGAAAAATTACTATATACTTTATACTAAATGCTATGGAAAACTGCTGACAGAAATTAGGCATAGACAAATGTAGAGATAGACCATGTTTGTACACTGGATGACCATACTAATAAGTTAGCATTTCTTCACAATTTGGCTTGTATTTTTCATGTTTTTCCTGTCAAAACTGTAAAAGGATTTCTGGTAGAAATAGAAGTTTGCATGTAGTTCTATATATATTATATCACACACACACACACGGAAAGGTAAAAGATCTAAAAAAGTCAAAAAATTTTACTATAAAGTTATAGTAATCAATATGATAATATTGGTATAAAAGTTACAATAATCAAAATTGTAATGTTGTATAAGGGACTGGAGGAGTGTGTGTGTTTGTGTGTGTGTGTGTGTGCATGTGTGTGAGACCAGGAATAGATTAACTGATATTTAGTTCATTTTTAGGCTTTCTCAATTGGGCTGCACGCAAAACCCATCTTTAATGTGTTGCCCAGACACTACCCATTTTGTTGAGTTTAGTCTATTGTAGAGCTTTTTAAAAGTATAATAAGAAAAATAAACATGCTCCAGATTTCCGATTGTTTTCTACCAACAACATTCCCAACCAATTATGCACACTGACATGCCTTCCTAGAGATACCAGCTGTGACAGGGGAGAGAGGAAGAGTCTGCTGAACATTACATTTTAAGGGAAGGCAGAGGTTTGCAGGTCCAGGTCACGCTGTTTTCGCTAGACTGAAACTTTGCTCTGAATTGCACCTAAACTGCCAGTGAAAAACTGGTGAACTTTATACATTCTGTGGGGAACTCTGTCAACCTCGTGAGCTCGGATGTGATTTTCTTGCAATCCCTTTAGTTGGATCTGTTTTCACTTTCTCTTTGGCAACTTTCTATCCTGAGTCACATTGACCTCTCTCTGCCCTGAAACAAGGAGGCGGCCAGCTTGGCTCTTTAGGCTCCTGCTGTGAACATGTCAGGAGGAAGTAGTGACATACCTTGGAGGGCCCCTCTGGAGGCCTTCCTGAAGCGTCTCCTGTGCAGGAGACGTCACTAATCAACATCTTTGCATTCTGCCTTCTCTAGGCCATTATTTTTAACTTACTGATGGAAAGATGGTTTGAAGAGACTTTTTGTGGGAAGAGTCTGAACAGTCAGTGGGTTTCCTGATGCTTCCTTATGTCTTGAGTATGTGTTCTTCCAGTTCAGGAAGAGTTTATCACCTTGCTTTTGACTAAATTCCTTATTCTGAACCTAATAGCCAGCTCTAGTATACACCACAAAATGTCAATATCTTGTTATCCTAAACATTTTCCTTTCCCTCTGAAGAATTCTGAAGTCTTCTGAAGGATTCATCAGCTAGATCACCAGCTGTTCCAACTATGCTTAAACAATCAAAGGTTTTTTTTTCTCCTTTCCCTTTAAAAATGGGGCTGAGGGAGGAGAAGAAGATGACAAATAAGGTCAGCTAAATCATTTAATTTATTTGTCTCTTTATTCATCCCATATGTTTGAAAGAAGTACAGGAAGTTGATTGGTCTTATGATCGGCATTCACAAAATCACAAACATTTTCCCCTGAAACAAATGATTCCCAAGCAAACTTGGTTTGCCTTCCTCTGAAGGATCATGCTCCAATTCGCACAGAGGCCAGCCAACAAGCAGCTGACTAGGAGGAAGATTTCCAAAAGAGCAATCTTTGCCCAGCTTGCAAGAAACAGTCTATGAAGTGTTTCCAAACCAAGGCTGCCAAAGAAGACCTTGCCAGCTAGTTGTGGTCCCCTGGTGTCTGGGATTCTCAAGGTCTCTACCTTACAGCTGGCTAAATACACACTGGATCTTCTGAATTTTCCATGGGCAGGTTTAGATAGACACAGGATGGTGTGTGAAATAGAAACAGGGAGGAAAGGGGAAGACAAGAACAATGCAAAAGCACAGGAAATTCCATATTAACTGGAAAATTTTGCATAGATGTGAACAGTTTGTACTAGAATATAACATAAAACAAAGTTAGCTGCACTTTAGGCATATTTAGGCTGCAAATGGAGTGTGAGTAAGGGATTGTAAATTTTAGTTTTGCAGGACAATTTAGGATGGAGAGTCTTTAGGTAAAGATTGTATCTTTATGGGCCTGAGGTGAATAATACAAATTAGAGAAACATTTTGGAAAAAGAGTCCAAAGTGCTTTGAGTAGAGAGTTTGGGTACAGAGTTTGAGTCAAAAAATGTTCTTAGGAACTGACCAAAATGCTGGTATTACTGGACTCTTCTCTAATTTAGGTTTTGGAACGAAAATTTATAGATATTTGTCTAGAAACTATGTATGACTGATTTTCCACTAAATTAGTGTCCTTTTAATGTAGGCTATTACATTGTAATATGATATGAAAGTTAACATTCCTAAAAAGCCTTAGGAGAAAGGAGGATAAAAACTATATCCATTTTTTGAGGTGTAATTAACATAAAATTATATGTTTCAGGTGTACAAATTAATAATTATGCATACAGGGCCTCGCTGGTGGTGCAGCAGGTTGAGTGCTGCACTGTGAAGCATCCACTGCAC
This sequence comes from Galemys pyrenaicus, assembly GCA_019455555.1. Lineage (NCBI taxonomy): Eukaryota > Metazoa > Chordata > Mammalia > Eulipotyphla > Talpidae > Galemys > Galemys pyrenaicus. The sequence goes on from JAGFMF010011622.1 coordinate 819,849, forward strand.
AGCAGCTCAAGTTCGATCCCCGGTTAGGGAGGGAAGCCACATGGTGTGGCGGACCTCTCGTGCCTCGCCCACTGCTCCCCTCAGCAGTGTATTTCAGTCTGTCTGCCTGTTCTGTTCCCCACTCTGTTTCTGGTGAATCCTCTCACCTCCCACAGCTCTGGCCTGTGCCCCAGTTCTTGTATGCATAAGTAAATAAATCTTCAAAAAAATTATGTATACATATGTTACAAAACGATAATTTCATTATGTCAACTTAACATTCATCAGCACACATAGTCACAAAATTCTTCTTTCCTTGTAATAAGTGCTTTTAAAATATACTCTCAGCAATTCTCAAACATACAATATTATTAGCTATAGTTATCATGTTGTACTTGCATTCTCAGGATGTATTTATTTTATAAGTGTTTTGTACCTTTACCCACTCCCCCCACTCCAGGCAATCACTAATCTATTCTCTACATTCTATGAATTGCTTCTGTTGGTTTGTTTAATTTCCACATATAAACATATAAGTGAGAGCATAAAACGTATTTGTTTTATTCTGTCTTGTTTTACTTAGCATAATGTTTTACTTAGCATAATGCCTTCAAGGTCCATCCTTTTTGTTGCAAATAAAAAAAGATTTCCCTTTTATTTTATGGCTGAATGAAGTGTTATTCAGCCATTAATGGACACTTTGTCTCCATGCCTTGGCTCTTGTAAATGTAATGAACACTAGTGCAGATATCTTTTCAGGTTTGTATTGTCATTCCTTTGGATAAATACCCATGAGTGGAATTGCTAATCATGTGGTAGTTCTATTTTAATATTTCTTAGGAACTTCAAAACTGTTTTCCATAGTGGCTATACTAATTTAACTAATCCCCAGAGTTTTCTATTCTTGACCACCTGATATTTCTAGTGCATTTGCGATTCCATTTTCTATTAATCTGCTTACATAATTCTCTTTATCCAGTATAGATCCTGCAATCATTACCATTTCATACATTTCTAATTCAGTTTTTCTCTCCCATCGCCATTCCTGCTGGCAATCCCAATTGTACTCTCTGTACCTGTCACTGAACAGTTGACCGATGTCTGGAAGAAAGCACATAGCTTGTTAGCGGTTCCCACCATTATGTAGCAATACAGCATTACCCCTCCTCAGTTCACTCTCCCACTCTCCATGACCAGTTTTTAAAAGCTTCTCTTCTCCAGTCATTAATGAACATTATGTTGCAAAACTCCCAGAATTTAATGTCATCATCTTAGTTGAATTCTTAGTTGCATTTGATAGAATTAATCACGATCCTGGGAACTTGTCTAATAATGATTTTTGCCCTGAAATTCCTGTACAGTAGGCTCTATTTCTACCTGCCTGACTACACATCTTTTCTATGGAACCCCGTTGACTCTACTTCCAAGTCTCAGTGCTCAGTAAAATGAGACAGAATGACCTCTACCTGGTAGTCACATCTAGTTTCCTGCCACCAGTGACTTCCACATTTCTGTCTCTAGTTCTGCTCACTTCCTGAGTCATAGATTAAGAGATGTAACTGTGTATATGGTCTCTCCATCTAAGTGGATAGCAGGCACCTTCAACTTAATTTTTTCCAAACTGAATTCTTTATTTCCTATTCCCAAAACAGCTCTCTCCATTTTCATTTCAGGAAAGGATTCTTCTGCATTCATCTTATTGCTCAGACCAAAAGTTGGAATTTACCCTTTCTCTCGTATCTGATTTATCAGCAAAATTTGTTGCTTTCCTTCCAAAACATAGCCTAAATCCAATTTCTGTCACCATCTCCATGGCTACCACTAGAAACCAGCTATGTATTGACTTATAAGGCATATACTCTAGTGAAAGTCGATTATAGGTGTCATGTTTTTCTAATATTCTTGCAAGACTGTATCTATTTATTTTAGTTTCATTCTGTTTTAGAGTAAAATGATATACTTTTCAAAGGGTACCACAGGTAAAAATTTAACCTTTGAAACTATTAAGAACACACCTAAGCTAACTAGGGCTTTAGTTGTTTAGAGAAAGAGGGAAAATGAAAAGATGCCATACTGAATGGGAGAAAATATTTACACATAATGTGTCTGACAAGAGCTAAGATCCCAGATCTCCAAAGAACTCATATAACTCAACAAAAAGGAAAAAAAAATAACTAAAAAGTGGGTAGAAGAGTTAATTAGATACTTCTTTAATGAAGACATACAGATGGCCAAAAGGCACATGAACAAAATGCTCACCATCACTTACCGTCAGGAAAATGCAAATCAAAACCACAATGAGATATCAACTCATACTTGTGAGAATGACCCATATCAAAAAAACAGAAATACCAAGTACTGGCAAGAATTTAAAGAAAGAATAACCCTTGTACATTGTTAGTAGAGTGTAAATTGGTCCAGTCCCAATGGAAAACAGTATGTAGGTTTCTCAGAATATTAAAAATAGATCTACCATAAGATCCAGCAATCCCACACCTAGGTGCCTATCAGAAGAATGCAAAAACACTAATTCAAAGGATATACACACTTCTATGCTCATTGCAGCGCTATTTCCAATAGTCAAGATATGGAAATAATGTAAGCGTACATCAACTGATGAGTAGATATAGATGTGGTATATATACACAATGGAATACTACTCAGCTATGAAAACCAAATAAACAAGATAAATATGTATGGAACTAGAAGGGATAATACTAAGTGAAGTAACCTTTAAGAAGGAGAAAGGTAAATATTTTATGGTGTCACTAATTCATGGAATATTTAGAAACCAAACCAAGGATCATATAAAGTAAAGCTCAAAAACTAACCATTGAAAGCTGACTCAGAACTGAGGGATAAATATCATTTTCTAAGAGAAGCCAGTGAAGAAGACTGGAGGCATCAGTATGTACAATAAGAAAGGATTAGACAAAGTACATTTATAAAAGTTCAGGATGATGCAAGGCAACAATCCTTTTCAGCTAGGAAGACATTTGGAAATGTCTAAAGCTCCCTCAGATTCTCAGAAACAGGCTGCTGACTTGAACAATGAATAAAATTAAGGCCAGAGGCCTTTATGAGCATATAAGGAAAGCTTAGGACTTCTAGATGAAATTATCAATAGTTTCTTAAATATGGTGGTTTCTTTTCACTTTCCTCTCTTTCCCAAATGTTTTGTAACAGCATTTACTTTTTAGAAAAAGTAATGTAATGCTATACCATGTTTTTCTGGTAAAAGATTGGGATTTTTTCTCACACTATTTGGAGTTTTCCAAATTATTTAATAATATGTCCCAACTAACAGAAGAAACTTATCTTGACTTTGTGTGGCATATTTCTTCTCTAATATAAAGTCAGCCTGGGAGCTCTCCAAATAGCTGCAGTTTTATATATATTCTATCTACAGTTTTATATAATACTTTTTGCTATTCTCTACTGCCTTTTATTTTCCTTTAAAGGAAAAGACACCTTGAAGAGAAAGAAATAAAAACAATGTACTTGTGGGCCTCCCCTGGTGGCGCAGTGGGTTAAGCAACGCACTACGAGGCAAATCGCGGCCACTGCAGCGCGAGTTCGATCCCTGCTGCCGGCCGGGGGGGGACCCACATGGTGTGGCGGACCTCTCCTGCTGTGCCCGCTGCTCCCCTCAGCAGTGTACTTCCGCTGATCTGCGTGTTCTGCTCCCCGCTCTCTGTGGTGAATCCTCTCACCCCCCTACACCTCTGGCCTGTACCCCAGTGCTTGTATGCATAAATAATAAATAAATCTTTAAAAAAAAAAAACAATGTACTTGCCTCTTTTTTTCTAGAGAAAGATGATATTAATGCAGTCCAATAAGAATTTATTAGGCACCTACTAGCTTTAAGATCCTATAGTGTGTCCCACAGGAAATGAACCAGATAGGACTTTCGCCATGTATGTGCATATAATTTGTAAAGGAAGAAATACATGTTTTCTAAAAAGTTATTAGGTAACCTGTATTATAATAAATTCTGATAAAAAACACAAAGTTCATGGAAACAAAGTAAAATTATTTTGGTACATCACTGATAAATTTATGGAGAAAATGGAACTTGAGCGGGACTTTAAAAATAAATAAATTTAGGGTTCATGGAGATGGGAAGGAAATTCTAGGTAAAAAGTAGTAAATATAGAGAAAAGGTTGTGAGTATCCTGGGAATGAAAAATTTTCCAGTAGAGAAGCTTTGGGAAGTCCCCTCGTACCTTTGGGAAAACTTCCCAAAGGTACGAGGGGACTTTTGAAGGGAAGCCCCCTCCATCTTGTCGCCCCCAACCTTCTCAGCCTTCTCTCCTATTGTACATCCCTTTGCTCTTTCACAGAGGCTACTCATACCTTATTTTAGGTCCTTGAACTCAAGATTCCCTTTGGGCCTTTGGCCTTTGCTCATGCTATTGTCTTAGTTGCATGCCATTGTTGCAGGCCTGTCTCAGCTCATTTTCCATCTTTACAGGAGTCCTCCCTGATTCATCTGACAAGATTGCACTCATTCACATATGCTATATTATTCTCCTGCTTTATTGTTAATACTTAAATGCAATTTTGTAAGTAAATGTGATATATTTTTTAAAAGATTTGTTTTACTTATGCATACGAGAACTGAGGTACAGGCCAGAGGTGCGGGGAAGAGAGGATTCACCAGAGACAGAGTGGGGAGCAGAACAGGCAGATCTACTGAACACACTGCTGAGCGGAGTAGTGGGTGTGGCAGGAAAGGTCTGCTGTGCCATGTAGGTCACCACCCTGGCCGGTTGCAGGGATTGAACTTGTGCTGCAGTGACTGTGGTTTGTTTTATAGTGCATTGCTTAACCCACTGTGCCACCGGGGCAGCACCGTAAATGCAATATTATCATGGATGCCTGACTTTCAGTAGACTAAAAGTCTAGGAAGTAGGAATGGTGACTACTTATGTTTATCCTTATATCTCTAGGCCAGAACATAGTGTAATATGGTTTTATAACATATAAAAACATACAGCATATTCATGTGGGATGAAGATGGAAATGAATTAGTGATGTACAAAGAAGGAAGATAATCAAGGTGACAGACTTCCCTCTCCTATCAAAATGTGATCCCAAAAATGTTTTTTAAGTTTCTCTTGAGTTGTGAATACCACTAAGTGTTTTTCAAGTGCTTGCACTGATTTCCACTGTTCCCTTGAAAAGTTCATATTTTGTAATTTTAAAATATTGCTCTGATGCAAGGAATTTGGATCAAATAATTAATGAGTACTCTTGGGAGAAGAAAAAACCCTGTGGCAAAATCGATAGTGTCATTTATTTTGAAGCTATTTTAGAGTCTCTTGATTTATAAGTAAGCACAAGTAAATCTTTCTCACTGCCCCACAAGAACAGAGGTCAGGTGTGCCTAGTATTTGTCACTGAGAAACAAATGTTGCCCCCAAATCACTTCAGTTCTGTACTGTAGGTGAATCATTTAGGTGATGACAGGCTGAATCACAAAGCTTAGTTCATTTCATATCAAATAAAGAAAAATGATAAGTTTGAAAAATGGGCTGAATAATATTTGGTGTTCTGTAATCAGAGTTTTATTTGATCAAATTTATCATAGATCTGAAATACCCAGTGATAAGGACTTATTTCTAAGGAGGACAGATATAGTTGTGGACTTGTTTTATTAATACCACTGGTATCAGAAGACTTTTCTCCATTCATAGGCAAGCTGTTCCTCTCTTCCTATTCATCTTTCCTGTCTCCCTAGACTCTTAACCCCGCACATCCACATCAGAGGCCTGGGGCTTATGGAACAGGACATAGTGAGCACATGGGCCCCAGGTCAGGGGTTGCCTAGAGTGTGCCAGTGAATTGTGATGCCAACCAAGTATGACCAGGAGGTTCTCACAAACTTTCCCCTCTTTCTTCCTCGCATAGGAGTCCCTTAGAAACTCTTAATTCTTGACCTGCTTGATTTTTCGCCCTTTCCATTTTGTCAACAAATTGAGTAATACTGCCTCTCATCTGTGTACTCTCTGGCTCCCAGTATGATCTGGCACAGCCCGTGCCTGGAGAATACTCTCATGATGGGAGCAAAATATGTACTACCCACCCTGCATGCCAATCTAACTGTATAGTCCAAGGCCTGGGAAAATGTGAATAGTAGTGTCCCGGTTGGTCGAGACTAGATCACCCAAAAAAGAGAGGAGGGGCATCAGGGCAATTCCTGTCTTTAAAAACTCTGCAGCATACAGCAGCCCAGAAACAGTTGGGAATATCTGAGGGATGCCTTGCTATTTCCACCATTTTGGGAAATGGAACATCTTGGAAATGTGCATCAAGGGGAGCCCACTTACCCTTTAGTGCCTCACCCAACAGGTTGAGTGCTTAAACAGGAGCTCTGAAGTGTGGTTATATAAGTGAATTGTTATATATGTGAATAGCCTAGTTTTCCTAGTTACACATGGCTGGGGACACCAGAGAAAGGAAGCTGGCTCTCTAAGTGTGGAGGCGAGGTGTGTTGATTTTTTTTTTAAAGATTTATTTATTTATGCATACAAGCACTGGGGTACAGGCCAGAGGTGGGGGGCGGTGAGAGGATTCACCACAGACAGAGCAGGGAGCAGAACAGGCAGATCAACAGAAGTACACTGCTGAGGGGAGCAGTGGGCACAGCAGGAGAGGTCTGCCACGCCATGTGGGTGCCCTCCCTGGCTGGTAACAGGGATCGAACTCGTGCTGTAGTGGCTGTGGTCTGCTTCATAGTGCATTGCTTAACCCACTGCGCCACCAGGGAGGCCCCGGTGTGTTGATTTTTGATGAAACTGAGGAGATATGAAGGTCATCCCTGTTTAAATACTAGACTTGAGCAAACTAGAGGTTTTGAATATCCACATGGTGCTTAGTTAGTCTTATCCACTTTCCTGGGGGAAAATGTCTGAATCATGTTTCCCAGTGCAGGGTGATGAATATTAGATCTCTATGTAATGGATAGAAAAAAGGAGGAACAGCAGGCTTATCACTAAGGCCCCATGTATGGCACCAGGCATTGCAAGTATAAGATTCTGTTCCTGGTTGCTCTCTTGCATGAGGGAGAGAGAGGCCAGGGAAAGGCCCTTAGGTGACCTCAGTGTAAAATTCCTTCTGGATGGCATCAGTAAATAAAGGTCCCTTGAGCAGTTTCGGGGGAAACAGGGCTTTCTTTATGGTGATGGCAACAGGGAAAATGTAGCCATCACTGATGACAACCACATTACAGTTAACAGAACATGTTTTCTTCCCAACTTCTGGGTCACAGATCTTAGAGAAACTAAAGTGGCAGTCACGGCTTCTGTACCAGGGGAGTAGTTATGGGGAAGCATAACCCTGAGCACTGGGAATTGACTCACTAGAATTGTGGAGTGGTTGCAAGTTTTTCCAAGCAAGTTAATTCTTTTATAGTCTTCTTGGTAGAAAAAGGTATCCACCCATAAAATTTGAGGTGGTGGAGTTTAGCTACTGACCCTGCAATCCTGCTTCCAGGTTTATAATAAACATCAATGTCAAATCAAATTTTCCACACACATAACATCTTTTAGACAAATACTCATTATCAAAGCAGGTGCTAACAGTTAATAAATCTAATCTGTAAACATTTTTCTCTCCTTTCAGATGCTCCCAGTACACCTGATATCAGAGGTTTATTTCAGGTAGATTCCCAAGTCTGTGCCCTCTAGGGGATGAGAGGAAATGTATCTCAAAACTAATGACAGGATAAAGGATCTATTAGAGGTCAAGACTTGTGGGTACTTTAGTGGGGTAGTAATAACAGTTAGAGGGTGAGAGCTTGTGTCTCTAAAACACAAATAATGATGTAAACCAATGTGAACTCAATTTTAACAAAGAAATACAAGTTGGAATAAATTAAACAAAAGAAACTTATGGTATTTCTTTTTTTATTTTATTTTTACATTTTTTAAAGATTTATTTATTTATATATACAAGAGCTGGGGTACAGGCCAGAGTCGAGGAAGGTGAGAAGATTCACCAGAGACAGAGTGGGGAGCAGAACAGGCAGATTGACTGAAACACAGTGCTGAGGAGAGCAGCAGGCGAGGCAGGATAAGTCTGCAGTGCCATGTGGGTCCCAGCAGGGATCGAACTTGTGCTGCAGTGGCTGCGCCATCAGGGAGGCCCACTTATGGTATTTCTAATGAGCACAGGATATAGATAACGAGGAATACTTAGACTGGAGTAAGGCAGGGTTGGGAGCTCCTCTCATTTCACCAGTGTTTAACATCCACTGTGTTTCTTAGTAAAACACTGGTTTCACAGTAAATTTTTTTTCTTTACATTTAGTGTGTTAAATAAGTAAGTGTTGGTTACTGACCACAATGTTGACTGACCTCTCCTAAATAGTATTTTTTTATATATATATATTTTTATATATATAATTTTTTTAAAATTTACATATATTTGACATCAATTGTAATCCCCATGTATTCCCCATCATCACCTCACCAGTGCACCGTGCTTGGTCCCCCATGCTCCCGTCTGCCCTCAACTCTCCCCCTCGTCCCTCCCCACCAAGTGTCCCCAGTTTGTCCTTCTCTTCATTTTTGGTCTTTGTGTCTTTATTGTTGTTGTTATTATTATTATTATTATTCCTTTTCTTGATCTTTATGTGGTTCCCTTATATTCCTCCTAGGGGAAGAACCATCTTTTGCAGTATAATTGACACATTAACTTTAGGTTAAAACATAACGATTTGATACTGTGAAATGATCATATTAGAAGTGTAATTAACATCCATCATCGTACACACTTACAATTTTTTATAAGAACTTTTAAGATGCACTCTAGGAGTTTTAAATAAGCAAGACAGTACTATTAGCTACAATCATCATGGTGCTCTCACATCCCCATAACCTAGTCCCTTTAAAAACAGTTTATTCTGACCACTGGACCAATGAGGATATCAAAGAAGAAATTAAAAAATACTATGAGATGAACAATAATGAGGATACAACTCTTCAGAATATCTGGGACACAGCAAAAGCAGCTATAAGAGAAAAAATACATAGCAATACAGGCACACATCAAGAAACAAGAGAAAACAAAGAAACAACCTAATCTCACACCAGAAAGAACTGGAAAAAGAACAACAGGAAAACCCTAAAAACAGTAGAAGAAAGGAAATAATAAAATATCAAAGCAGAAATAAATGAACTAGAAGTTAAGAAAACGATTCAAAAGATCAATGAAACCAAAATCTGGTTCTTTGAAAAAAATAAACAAAATAGATAAACCCCTAGCTAGGCTAACAAAGAAAAACTGGAAAATACACAAATAAACAGGATAACAAATGAAAGAGGACAGATCACAACAGACACAGCAGAAATCAAAAGAATAATTAGAGAATACTATGAAAAACTATATGCAAACAATTCAACAACCTAGAAGAGATGGACAAATTTCTGCAACTTTACAATCACCCAAAGTTAGATAAAGAAGATATAGAATACCTAAAGTCTAATTACAAGTAGTGAAATCGAAACAGTAATCAAAACCCACCCCAAAAATAAAAGTCCAGGTTCAGAAGGCTTTACAAATGAATTCTACAAAACATTCAGGACTGAATTAATACCTATCCTACATAGACTATTTCAAAAAATTGAAAAAGAAGGCATTCTACCAAATACATTTTATGATGCCAACATCACACTAATACCAAAACTGAACAAAGACAACACACACAAAAAAACTATAGACCAATCTCTCTAATGAACACTAACGCAAAAATCCTCAATAAAATCTTAGCTAATGGAATCCAACAATGCATCAACAAGATAATCCACCATGACCAAGTAGGATTAATCCCAGGAACACAAGGATCATTCAGTATCTGAAAATCAATAAATGCAATCCACCACATCAACAAAAAGAAGAAAAAAAAAAACATGTTCATATATATAGATGTTGAGAAAGCTTTCGACAAAGTTCAGCATCCATTTATGATTAAGGGCCTTGAAATTCTTAGGATAGAAGGACCATATCTTAACATAATAAAGGCCATATATGACAAGCCCACAGCCAATGTCATTCTCAATGGTGAAATGCTAAAAGCCTTCCCCTTAAGATCTGGAACAAGACAAGGATGCCCTCTTTTACCACTGCTCTTTAATATAACACAGGAAGTCCTAGCTAGAGCAGTAAGACAAGAAAAAGGCATACAAGGTATCCAAATAGGGACAGAAGAAGTAAAATTATCACTGTTTGTAGATGATATGATAATATACATAGAGAACCCCAAAAGCTCTACAGAAAATCTAATCAAGCTAATCGGCCGGTTTAGCAAAGTAGCAGGATACAAAATCAACACACAAAAATCAGTAGCCTTCCTTTTATACAAACAACCAAGCTGAAGAAGAAGAAATAAAAAACACCATCCCCTTTATAATTGAAACCAAAAACTTTAAATACTTGGGAATAAATCTAACAAAAGAGGTGAAGGACCTTTACAAAGAAAACTACAAAACATTGCCAAAAGAAATAGAAGAAGATACAAAGAAATGGAAAAACATCCCTTGCTCATGGATTGGAAGAATTAACGTCATCAAAATGGCCATCCTACCAAAAGCAATCTACAGATTCAACGCTATTCCAATAAAAATTGCAATGTCATTCTTCAAAGAAATAGGAAAAAAATATTGATGAAACGCATATGGAGACACAAAAGACCTCGAATAGCCAAACCTCTCCTAACTAAAAAAAGGAGAGTGGAGGGATCACACTTCCAGACTTCAAACTTTACTGCAAAGCCACAATCATAACAACTGCATGGTATTGGAACAAAAACAGACACGTAGACCAATGGAATAGAATAGAAAGCCCAGAAACAAACCCACAAACTTATGAACAACTAATCTTTGACAAAGGTGCAAAGAATATGCAATGGAGTAAGACAGCTTGTTCAGTAAGTGGTGCTGGGCAAACTGGACTGCTACATGTAAAAGAATGAAACTAGAATACTGCCTTTCACCATGCACAAAAATCAACTCAAAATGGATTAAGGA
>JAGFMF010011622.1:831628-851679 GCA_019455555.1 Galemys pyrenaicus
ATCAGAAATGAAAAACTAGACTCATTCATAGGAACATGGATAGAACTGGAAGGAATTATGCTCTGCAAAATAAGACAGAAGGCAAAAGAAAAAGACCAGACAGTTTTCTCCCTAGGAGGAATATAAGGGAACCAAATAAAGATCAAGAAAAAGAATAATAACAACAATAATAATAACACAACAACAAAAAAAGACAAGGACAAATTGGGGACATTTTGTGGGGAGGGGGGACGGAAAGCGTTGAGGGCAGATAAGAGCACAAGGGACTGAGGTGATGGTACAATGGTGATGGGGACTACATGGGGATTACAATTTATGTCAAATATATATAAATAAAGCAAAAGAACAGTATATTCTTGATCACATGCTGACTACCTCTAAATATAAAATTCAAGTATTGGCCTAAATATAATCATACTGCCTATAACATTACTTTAAAGTTTTTCAAATTTATTTATGCATACAAGAACTGGGGTACAGGCCAGAAGTGTGGGATGGGATGGGGGTGAGAGGAGTCACCAGGAAAATTAGTGGGGAGCAGAACAGGTAGATAGACCAAAATACACTGCTGAGGGGAGCAGTGGGCAAGGCAGGCGGGGTCTGCTGTGCCATGTGGGTCATCTTCCTGGCCAGGGATGAAACTTGTGCTGCAGTGGCTGCAGATAGCTTCATAGTGTTGCTACTCAACCTCTTGAGCAACCAGGGAGGGCCCAAAGTATTATTTAAAATAAATTCCTTATATAAATTCAAGAGTTTCTTTTTATTTTTTATCCAGTGAAAAGTAAACCTTCAGACCCAAGGTGAATGCTTATTTAATCAGGACACTGATAGACTCATCTCACTATAAAGCAACATGGTCTAAAAATGTAAGTATAATAAAACTTAACAAGGGGGCCTCCCTGGTGGTGCAAGGGTTAAGGTGCAGCACTGTGGAGAGGTCCATAGCCACTACAGCACAAGTTTGATCCCCAGCCAGGGAGGTCACTCATATGGTGCAGCAGATCTTTCCTACCTCACCCGCTGCTCCCCTCAGCAGTGTATTTTAGTGGATCCGCCTGTTCTGCTCCCCACTCTGTCTCTGGTGAATCCTCTCACCCCTTCTCTTGCAACTCTGTCCTGTATCCCAGTTCTTGTATGCATAAATAAATAAATTTTTAAAAATAATACTTAACAATGACTAAGAATGTATATTTCAAGCATTGTGCTAAATATTTATGATGGAAGCTTAGAGCAGAAAATTTAGAAATAAGCAGAATTAAACTCTGACCACTACACTGTATTCCCTCTTTAGGATGAACCATTAACTGACCCAGCTGCATTCCTGGAAACTTGACAATTGATTGATTATATTACATCCCTAATGAAATTCTTTGTCCCTCCGGGGCTGTAGTGGCCTCAGAGACAACTGATTGCTGAAGGGAACACCCTGCCAGGCAAGAGGAACACCTGACTCCTGTCCCTAGACTGCCTGCTTCCTGGGTCAGCCAGAGGTGGAGATAGGGATGCTTAAATTAGTTGTTTAACTGACTATGGAAATCTTCACAGTGTTGGTAACCAAAGCTGGGGGAAGAAAAAAAAATTAATATTTTCACCAAACCAAGAACAGTGAAAAATTGCACAAAAGAATGACTTGCTTCCCGAAACATTCTGACTTGATACCCTTGCTCTGGCAAAACACAAGTTTTGTCCCAAGACTGTCCGTCTGTGCCTAGGCAGATGTCTCTTTTAATAAACCTGTCCCTTTCAGATGCAGCTTTCTGTCCTCATAGGTACCTCCTTTTCCTCTTTCCCCCAGTAAACCTGCCCTTTAAAAATGTAGGCATTGTCTGATTGTGTCTATGCAAAGTCCTTTTCCTTAGTGAACTCACTGTGTGCTGCTGACGAGAAGACTCCGCCCATATCTCTCCTCTTCAGTCTTTGAGCATTCAAAATTCTTTACTCCCTCAGGGCCTCTGTAACCTGGAGCTCTTCTGACTCAAAAACTCTTTTCCCTGCCATGTGGATGACCAGCCCTCTCTTCTGTAGGTGCAGGTGTACCTACAGAAGGCCTGCTGTGAATATCCTATGCAAATGGCCAGCAGATTCTGTCCCCACCATGTTCATTCTTATCATGTCATGTCGTTCCAGTCCTTCGTGGTGCTTATCCAGGTGTCATCATTATTTGTTTCTGACTATTAGTTTATCCTTTGCCTTCTTTCTTATAGAACTAAGTTCCAGCAGGATAGATTATGTATGTGGTGTGCTTTTCTATGTTCTAAGTTCAAGGAACAGTATTTGTCATAAATAAGCAACTGAGTGAATTCTTGTTAAATGTTAAATGAATGATTTCACTCAGGGTTTAACTAACACGTATCACATCCACTCTTTCTTCAAGATGTTCTATATGTGATGATTCTCTGGCTTTATGATGAAAACCTCTTTTAAAAGGTTCAAACTGAGCTCTATGGCAAATTGTCTACATGATAGATTTTTCTAAAATTTCAATTTTCTACATGATAGATTTTACTATATTTCACATTGGCAAAGGTTTGGAAGGGATCGTAAAGATTTTTTATCTAATTTTCAAATGAGCAAATTGAGACATACAGGATCTTGACAATTTAAAGAAATCCTAAATAGGGAGGAGGACAACAAGCACCCTTTTTCTCATATCCCTGGAGCTTTCAAGCTGGGTGACTGATCAGAAGTGGAATGTTTCAACAGCACAATAAGGTCCTATTCCCCACTCCATGCTCAGGAGATTTGGGGGTATGCATTATTAAAAGTCTCCCCAGGTAATCTGATGATCATATGGTTTACACTATTTATATCTGAAGGCCACCACATTATAATAACAAAATACACACATCAAGTCCAATTTTTACCTCTACCCATAACTATCATCGAGTTTTTGGGGGACATCGTGGTTATGGCACCAGCCAGAGATAAACTTGACCTCATCTGAATTCTTTGTCCCTCCATCACCTGAGACTCTTCTGGGGGGATGACCTGAGTACAAGCCCCTACCTGGTTACTTTCTGTCCTTGTGCCTCTCTGGCCTTTGTCTAAGGGACTTAAACATGCACACACAAACACACACCCGAGTGTTTGTGCACACCCTAAGGGGAATAAGTATTTATTTAACTGTGTATTTAGATGAAATGACATTTCAAAAAATCAAAGACAGTATTAAATATTAAAATGACAGTATTAAAGATTAAAAAATAAAATAACCCCATTCTGATAGTGTTACAGGAACAGCAAACAGTTGAGGAGTGAAAGAAGAGGGTGGAAAAAGAAAGGGGAGGGGCGGTCTCACCCCCTGTCACAATCAGCTATTGTCTGCGAAGAAGCAGCCCTGCCCTTTCCCAGAACCAGCTGTAAGATAGAGCTTCCGCTCTACCCCAGCACCGGGGTTGTGCAGTGTTTCTGCTGCCCCTTTCAGCAGGCAGCAATAGTCACTTTCTTTGGGCCTCCTGCAGTGCTGTTTTCTAGCTGTTTGTTTGAAGTGTCTCTACTCCCCCGATATTACTTGCTGATCATCTCTGATTCATCTGGGCCTGGAATGTGCTTTCCAAGTAATTCCCAGGTATTAAATAGAGCAGCATGACTAAGATGCACATTACACAAAATTACCTAATTTCAAAGATTACAGGAAACATGAAATGACTTTATAAGGTTTAACTTCTTATATTACCTTAAAATTTTGCACCTTTAGTTCCTTTTGTGTTACATTCTACCCTCAGTGTGTGCTGACTTCATCGCTGTTATTCACCTTTTCACTGCAAATTAAATAGAAATGCTAATAGTTTTCTTCCATTAGCACCACTACCAAAGCACCCACATTCCACCATAGTGCATTGGACCCCTTCCCCCTTTTGCTCCCCATCCATCCCCTTTCCCCTTCTTGTAACCTCATTTTAATAGATTTTTAGGGTTTGTTTTGGTTTAGTTTGCTATGAGAAAACAACTAACATTTAAAATTTTTTGAGCCACTTTTTCATTTAGTATTCCATTTTATCCTCATAGTAATTGTATGAAGTGAGTTGGACAGACTTTTTCTTTCCCCTTCCTATTTTACAAGTTGTAATCAGTTTATAATCCCTCATATAGAGTGGGCACTGCACATCCCATCTGGAGGCACGGGCAAGGGAAGTTAAAGAGCAATTCATAGAAAACAAATAACCAAAAAATCACTTGGAAAGAAGCTCATTCTCATTAGATATCAGAGAAATTAGAAATAAAGCCTTGAGAATAGGGCCTCCCTGGTGGTACAGGGGTTAAAGTCTCAGCACAATGAGCCACTGCTGCTTATGGTCCATCCCTGGCCAGTGAGGTAAATGACATGGCACAGCAGACACTCCCCCCCCCCCCCCCCCCCCCCCCCCCNACCCCCCCCCCCCCCCCCCCCTGCTCCCTCGGTCTCGCCCACTGCTCCCCTTAGTAGTGGATTTCAGTTCAGGCATTCTGCCTGTTCTGCTTCCTTCTGCCTCTGGTGATTACTCTCATCCCCTCCTCCCGCCTCTGGCCTAAACCCTAGTTCTTATATGCATAAATAAATTAACTAAATCTTTATAAAAAACAAACGCTATGAGAAGATACTGTTACCAGGGTGACTAGTGTTAAAAGGCTGAATCAATGTTAACCAAGTTGTGGAACAAGAGACGTGTGTGAGAGTGTCTATAGACCACCTGCATTCACTAGAAGTATAATAAGTCAACAAATGCTAATGCCCATTAGAAGTATAAAAAAAAACTGCAAGTTTCAGTAAATGAGTTATATTTCACATATGTGGAATTACTATATGGAACAACATGGACATTTTTCATAAATATGAGAAAATAAACTAGACATAACAGAATATATACAACAGGATTTCATATATCTAAAGATAAAAATCAAGTGATATTAGATGGTAGCATTTAAGGATGACTATTTAAAGGTAAAAGTAGACTAGCAACAGCATAATATACATGGACCAAAATCTTTTCTATCCTATTTACCAGCCAAGCTTGTCACTAAAATCATTATTTATAAAACTAGAATAATAATACCTATTAGAAGCTGTGTAATGCACTGATCAGGCATTCATGTGCTTTGTAGCATCACTCCTATCTTAAGCATATACAAACATTTGGAGTTCCAGGAATATGCTGCTGCTTCTCATGTGCTCATCTCTTCATCCCCTTCCTCATCTTGCAGACCACTTCAAAACTCAGTTCCAATATCATATTCTAAGAAAACTTCTCTGAATTTCTATGCTTTTCTTTCCCAGAGTCAGAAGGAGTAATTTCAGATGTCTTTGAGGTTAATACACTCTCTTATAGTTTGATAACATTACTGGCTCAGCAAGTCTAGTATCTCACTTGAAGAACTGACTGATTCAGGGATAGATCTCTGTAGGCTCCTCTTCTATAACAAAGTCAAGAGCTTATAGACTATTCCATTGTTATGTGGTCACCTTGAGGGCTCTTGCCTTTCCTTGTAAACATGAAAAGTATTTTAATGGTCAGAGTCCCATATGGCTGGCCTACTTACTCCACTTCATGACAGATGAGAAGCCAAAAAATTATGTGATTCTAACTACTTTCTGCTAGTAAGTTTGTCACCAATAAGCTCTACTTTATATTTCAACCACATGGTGTCTGTGGCATGGTACCCATTGTGCCTACCTCTATTATGTGAAGTCTTGTATAGTATCAATGTAATCAATGTATGCATCTGTGTTCCCACTAAACTATAAATTTCTTGGGGGAAGGCAATCCTTTGTTTGTATGACTAGAATCCAGCACAGTTCTTGCAAATAATAGGTGCTAAAAAGAAGTTAGTAAAGTTTCTCATACATGCTTAGCATTTTACTGACCCAAGTATTCCCCCATGCTTTTGTCAAATATCATTTTTGAACAAAGAATTATAATCCTTAAGGATTATAATCCTTTGGATGATAAGGGATGGGATGAAATTGAACTGGTAATTTCATAAATATCTCCAGTTACATAGTTAATAATAATTTCTAATTTTTTTATATCTAAGAACCATTTTTCTTTAAAATTTAGAATGTGGTCCTGGTCTAGCCATAGTGATCTCTGTGTGACTCATGGGCCATTCATCACGCTTGTTGATGAGCTCCCAGAAAAATTTTAGGGTTTTATTTGAACCTGTAATTGTGTGTGTGCATGCTTATGCACTTATTTTCTTTTCCCTTATTTCAGAATGATACTGCTGAAAGTCAAATGGTTTCATCTGAGATAAACATTAAGGTAAGTTGCGTCTACTTGATTTGTATGACGTAACGGTATGTTAGAGAGAGTACAATATCAAATAGGAAAGCGTCTAAATGGCCTTTATTTGACTAGTTAAAGTAATGTACGGGAATTCTGACCCCAATGAAGTTTCATTGTAATCTAATGACACATTAGGTGCAATTTCCTGTCTAGTAACATTGTTGCTGCTGAAAGTAATTGTTCTGAGGTATTTGTATATGTTTTTCAATATTAGAAAACATGCAGTCCCTTAAACATCAGCGTTCTACAGATTTACTGTTATTAAAACCTTGAAGGAGAAGAGAGGGAAGGAAATTATTAGAGTTATATGCAAAGCTGTCAGATGCATCTGCTTGGTGGAGTATTGTGAGAGTAAAATTACCATGTTGCATGATACTGTTGTGGTAGAAAATTTAGGAAAAGAGAAGAGCATTTATAAAGAGCTTGGTTTGTGGGAAGATTTTATGCTATAGCTCAATTGTCATAACAACCTAAGGTATGATATATGTATCACAGCTTCACTTTACAGGTAAGGGAATCAATGCTAAATATTGCCTCGCGAATAGATGACACAGATTATATGTAAATCCAAGATGATGATTGTCCTTCTACTCTGTAGATTTCTTCACTTATGCTGATAGGTAACCTGGCACATGGCTTTTGAAATTAGGCAATTCTGGATTTTCACCTCGCTGTTCTACCACTTAATTAGCTGTAGGATTGTAGTTAAATTGCTTGGCCTCAGCTTCCTAGTCTGTAAAATAAGAATAACAATACTTCTCTCACACAATATTGTTAAACTTACATTAGGTGGTACAATTCAAATCCATATTCTACCAGTTGGTGGTAATATGCCATGGAGAACTCTCTTAGCATGTGTAGGGTAAAGGTTGATCAGGTCTTTCCACCCTCCCATCACTGTGATGATGGACACCTGCATGTGCAAGTGGGCGCACCTGTGTTGGACACGGGCATAAATGGGCGGTGTAATGAGGACTCCAGAACTGCGAGGACCGACCACCCGACCAACAGAACCGACAGGACGAAGGAGCAGCAGCAGCAGCAGAGAGAGAAGAAGCAGCTGAGAGGGTGAGATGTGCTGGGGGCTGGGAGGCCTGCCAGCTTCCCGGCCCCCCGGCCCCCATGCCTGCCATGTACCTGGCCACCTCTACTAAATAAAGCATGAAAAGCCACCAAGGGCTCCAAGACTCTTCTTCCCTGACCCGTCTGCCCAGAACCATCCCGAACCTTGCTCCAGTGCTGCCTTCCTGCCGCTACAGCATGTTTCCCCATCTGTCTTCCATTTCTATCATCTTCTTTCTAATAACTTTGATTTGTCTGATCCCTTACAGACTGAAAATCTTTGGAGCTCATGATTCCTGGTATTCCTTTTCACTTAAGGTGTAATTTTATTCACCCTCAGATTAGATGAGCACACTTTCTATATCTGCTCCAAATCATGATAAACATTGACCAGGACAGAATTGTGTTGCAAATTTAGATTCTTTGATTTAAAAAAAAAATTGACTCAATTGACTTAAATGTATTTTAAAGAATATTGTATTATTCTGTCTTGTTTATGCACATTTGTAATTATATGTTTTGTTAAATGTCTTGGTAAATCGTAGATTTCCATCAATTATTTTTCTCTATTACTCTCCTCTACTTTGCTCTATTAATCAAGTAATGTCATCAGATTAGGACTTTATTGCTTTTTGGTGAATTGCTAGTAATTGCTGCTTTCACTTCTAGGTGCTCAAAAATATTTATTCAAAAGTGTTTCCTAAAAGCTTGAGATTGATATCACACTTACTAGTTAATATTTTATGGAAATGCCATCTTAGTCTTTTTGACAATCTGAAGATATTTTCCTGTCTTGGGTCTTCTACTAATTTTCCCATTCTCTGTGACCCTCAATGGTCACCAGCAAAGAATAAGAATCTCAAGTTTGTTCTCCAGTTTCTCTTAAAAGCAGTGCACCGTGGCCAGGAATAGACACTTATTTTGATTAACTGTGCCTTAAAAGTAAGAAGAGAAAATCCATGTTTTAATTCTACCTCTTTGACTTAACTTATCTTACCATCCCTCATTTCGCTGATATTTGTCATCTCCCCCACTTAAACTATGAACCCCTGAGACTGGGGCAGTTTTTATGCATTAAATTATTCATTTTTTTAAAAAGATTTATTTATTTATGCATACAAGCACTGGGGTACAGGCCAGACCTGTGGAGGGGTGGTGAGAGGATTCACCACAGAGAGCAGGGAGCAGAACAGGCAGATCAACAGAAGCACACTGCTGAGGGGAGCAGTGGGCACAGCAGGAGAGGTCTGCTGCACCATGTGGGTCCCCTCCCTGGCCAGCAGCAGGGATCGAACTCGTGCTACAGTGGCTGCGGTTTGCTTCATAGTGTGTTGCTTAACCCACTGCGCCACCAGGGAGGCCCTAAAGTATTCATTTTATCAACAATTATTTGTTGAGTATTTGTGATGGGTCAGGAGACCCATTATGAGTTGACAAATCAATGTTGATGAGTTCCTGTAATATTTTGGAAACATAAAAGGTAGTTTTTTGTGGACGAGGTTAGCTACTGACCAACTAATCATGTACAACATTATTTCTCTAAATGAATTACTTTCCAAGTTCTTAACCCACCAATTTTCTGAATATGACTCATTTATCTTCTAACACTCATTTATCTTCATGTTCTCAAAATTGGGGGATTTTTACAGGGGAATTTCTTCTGTTATTTCATAATTTTTGCTTGAACCCAAGGGCAGTACTGTACAAAAACAGGAGGGATGAACAAGTGATAAAAGAGAAAATAATGATAATCAAGAGAATTACTGAGTATTATTTGGTTGAAGAACATTCTAATTGCATGAAGATCTATGCTCTTTTTGAAGTAAGCCAAAACGTAAAACTGGGTTGCTGATGGACTCACTAAACCATCAAATTCCCATGACCAGGGAGATTACAATGTTATATATTCATCACTTTTAATCTTGACACAAGTAATCTTGGCACTGTTAAAAACAGGACCCATAGGGTGTACAGGGGTGAATTTTAGCAAATACGAATTACTGCAGTGATTGTAAATGGAAGTACCTGTGAATACCACAGGGCTGTCTTCTGCCCATTGCAGCCGTTTGGAATAAGATTTCAGATGCACCTCATTCTGCTAGAAACTGAGACTGACTTGCTACAGACTTACTTCCTTCTCTTTGGCTACTAAGAATAGATTAATCTGAAAACTCTGTCATGTTATCTCCTTTCATTAGAGCCACACAATTTACAAGCTCCCAAGTTTTGTCTTGACAAGCATGAGAGAAGAAAACGAACCATAGAAAACTGAGAGTTATTTCCCAATTTACAGTAGCTAAATGTTACTGTTACAAACTGTTATTTGTATTAAACTGGCAGTTCAATACAAATCTATAAGACTTAACTTTTCATTCCCATTCAAGCGCTCACTCACCCATAAGCAGTGAATGAAGAATCTAACTGATGCTCAGTCACAGCCATCAGCTCCTTCTTGAATGAAAACAACTTGTCCATTGATAATAGAAGCAAGTAGGTGCTATAACGGTCTGCTATACCAAATAATGAAGAATATTTTGGAGTTTTCAGAGTCCTCTATAGAAAGAAATCTAGCAGTCAGCCATGGGTGTCCTCATTATCTCATGGGAGGCCTGTTCCCAACCCTGAGAATTCAGACGCCACCTGTGGAACACGGTGAATGGGCAGAATGAAAATGGAAATGTAGTTACGAGCAATAGAAATCAGCCCGATGACACAATAAGAGCAAATTCAATGCGTGGGAGTGCTGGATTAGTTGGAAATGTTGCGAGTGCAAGATAAGTTGTTGAAAGAAGAGGGAATGTCCACAGATTCTGCCAAAGCTGCGTGGAAAAAAGAGGCAGTTCAGAATACCTGCTACCACAAATAGTCGTGGTGGTGGTGGTGGAAGTAGTAGTAGTAGTAGTAGTAGTAGTAGCAGTAGTAGTAGTAGTAGTAGTGTTTTTTGTGATCTAGGAAGGGGAAAACGTCAAACTCACTGGCCAAGTCAGTGAACTACAGAACATTCGCTCAGAACACTTGATTTTGTAGCTGCCAGGCCTGCTGGTGTGAGCAGATGAGGCCAACTTTCCACCCCCACAAGAAGGTACCTGGGGCTACATGTACTCATTGTCTTCACAAGTTATTTGTTTCCACCAGTGGGGATTTCTCACTATCAGAATGACCACAAAATCTAAATAAGGAAGGCCTAAGCGTGAGATGGAACAGTAGTTCTACAAGGTGCTGTTGTTGCCAATCCCTTACATACTTGAAGACTTTACAAGGAGAGTATCACAAGCATGATCTTCCATGGATTTGCCTTGTATTAGTTATAGTTAAGTTAGGATCATAACTTTGGGAGATGCTTTCATTCTGTCTTACCACAAACAGGGTAATGTGGGACTCTGCGCTCAGCCCTAGAGTGCAGGCATCCCACTTCTCTTCAAATTTCACTCTGGGCCAGGAACTGCACTCTTCTAATTGTTAACATTTTTCCTTCACATCGAACCAAACTATTATTTTTATAAACCACACATTGTTCCGGGTATTTCACAGATAGCTTGTTTGATTTTCCCAATGCTTTGCGATGGATAGTAGTATCTCAACTTTACAGATGCACAAGTGGGGTTAGGTAAATTATCAGAGCATTTTTTCACAGCAGGTAAAGGGGCAGAGCCAGGATTCAAAATAGGGAAGCCTACTCCCAGAATCTGTGCTCTGAGGCACCACCCATATTGCAAAAACTTACCACTATTTAGCTGAGATGCCTTGCCGTGGTGTTCTTCATATTAATACCTGGAATTGCTTTTAAACAACTCTGTAATTGCAAGAATGCTATGTGCTAATTAAACAACTCCAAAAAAAGGACTAATAAGCAACAGCAAGGACAGAAGAAGAATATGGCTTGTATTTTTTAAAATTACACAGCCTTTTCCTTCTTGTGGCGATTATACAGTAAAAGTTAGCAGTAGGAAAATGTCAGTTCAGTATGAATGAATAAAAATAATCTTATTAATATTTATTAATTTATTTTATTACTATTGATAGTCTCTCCTACAAAATAGCATGAAACACTTGAGAAGTAAATAAGTACTCCTCCTCTAACGCGTATTAGCATGAAAAAAATAAGTCAAGGGATGTGGTTGGATTTGATCTCAAGTTGGGTTGAGTGACCTAAAAGCGTCATATGATATATATCTACCTAATCTACACCCTCTCACTGGATGGCCAGAAGCTTTCCTGCATTTATCATCATGCTCCAAATGTGCACTATTTGATATGAACTCTAACCTTTGTCATTCTGAATTTATTGGGGTACAAGAATGAAAATGACAAGCCAAATTATTTCACAAATTTCAAAAAGGTAACACAAATTAGTGCATGTAGTAGCAGGTGTAGTATTTTGGTACTCTTTTGAGTACAACAAACTGAATAGACTTCCAAAATCTGTTGAACAGACTTTAACAAGAGTTCAATAGAAATCTTAGATTTGTGAGACAGCAGAACTCTGGCAGCTCCATTACTGCTGCTTCGACGGTGCTGGCCACTGAATACAGTTCAGCATCTGAACATTTTAGTGGCACAAAGCTCTACTTAGGATTTCTGATGCAGCCTCAGGGGTTTTGTGGTCTTTTAACTTGTTGAACTTTTCATAGATTATTATCTAAATATGCATTCTTATTTTTTTTCTCCTATTAGATTCTCAAAGGGGAGGCTTAGAAAAGTTTTGGAATCTATATAGGGTATAAGATTTTTATGAGGATTTGATGCCAGGTTTGATGTTCCAGGAGAGAAGGAACTGCTTCTATTGTTATAGAACTTTATACGGGAGAAAAATTTAAAATGAATGTTTCAAGTTAATCACACTTATGATCTGGCAGGTGTGCAAGAGTGGTTCCCACTTTATGAAGTTAATAGGGAAATATCTCAAGATGACAAAATGAATCAGGAAAATGTGTGGACACTGGGCCAGAAAGACTTAAGTTCCCCTTATAGTAGTGAATTTAGAAAGGTCAAAGGTAATTGAGACAAAGGCATGAATTCCTTTCTATAATTGAAATATTTCTGGAAAAAAACAATAAGAATCCAACACTCACTTGAAATTAACTTTTGAAGAGAAGGAGTGGAAAAGGGAAGCCTGGGAAATTCAGTAGCAAGTTCTGGTCAGGTCTTATTTAAATGCTGGGTGATTTTTGCTCTCATTTTCTGGCTGCTCTCTGATGTACCATTTTCTATTAGCTGAGCAACCAAATTGGGGAATTCAAGTCACTTTTCCTCAGGAATAACCTTCTGTTTGTTATGATCAAGAGCACATATAGATTCATTTGTTTTCTTAATTTTCTTTTTGTAGTAATTGTCAATTTTTGTTACATTTAAGATTTGGAAACTTCCTTTTCCTATGTTTGTTTGTTTGTTTTTTTTTTTACCTCTGAAAAGATTTCAGAGTGTTAAGTTTATAGCAGCAGTGAGTAAAGCTGCATTTTAGGATCTAATGTTATGTCCATAGTATCACAGCATTGATAACTCTTCAGAATATGCTTCGATAACCAGGAACATTCTAGACTCCTTATAAATCTATAAAATGAGCAAATTTTACACTAAGTGATCATTTTACTCCATTATGGACTATAATGGCTACCATTGTCCATAAGCCTAAAAGAGATACTTCCTGTGCTATTAAAAAGAGACCTCAAGGGTTATTATGTTTAGGTTTTAAAATCTGACATGCATTTCATTTAAGTTTGTCTCTTAGAATTTTGTAGATTTTTACTTATGACTGAATGAAGTTGGTTAGATGGCATTTATGAAGAAATCTGATATTATCATGCCTCCAAAAGATTACATGTACTGAAAGCATTAAACTCATCCATTTCACAACATATAGGGAAACAATAATTAAATAGAAGGGTAGTGCTTAAGCTCACCATGACCACATGACTGTAACTGGATGCTGGTTGCAGTAAAAATGACCTAAATGTTAAATGCCTTTACAAAGACAACCACAAGCAGCATGGTTCACATTTCTCCCCAGTTCTCCTGTGCCAGCTTGTCCTAACATATGCTTCTTGCTCTGCCAGCTTGCCTCTGAAGTTCTAGCCTCCCTTGAGGCTGAGGTTACATGTGTTCCCACAATGACAAAGTCAACTATGAATAGTGTCTTTTTTGGGGCTGTATTAAACATAGGAAAAGTTTGACAAGGCACGAGAATGAGGAATTAATAGAATTGCTTTTATTCCTACATTTTCTTTATAAAATTGACACTTCAAACAGATCAGTACTGATCCATGTCATTAGTACAACATTCTCATTGTTCTTGAAAGAGAAGACTTGTATTTGAAATGAAGGGGTGGAAGTCCTGGGAGATCTAGTGGGAGTGTGGTTCTGATGCAGCCCTTGGAGACTTTAACTCTTTTTCTGTCCTCACTATGCATACAGCATTCCAGAATGCCGTTCCCAATCCCTGTCTCTCTTCTTTTTTCTCCTTTCTCATTCCCTGCCATTCAAATGTAGTGAATTTTGTGTGAAAGGTGCATAGGGAATATTCCATTTTCAGCTACTTAGCTTTAGCATTCATAATAAACCTTGGCCAGGAACTATTCGAACGGAATGGATCATAGAGAAGAAGCTACTAGCATTTTGGTGTCTGACTTGTTCATGTATATGTTCACGTATTCATGCTTTCAAATATTTACCAAGCATCCCTCTAGTTTCTGGGGCTAGATTGGGATACATATTCTTTCTCCTAAGAGACTCATTTTTTACATCCCTTCCATAAAATGAAAACCAGGACTTAAAATCAGGAACAAACTAACAACAACAAAATACAACTGGCATGATTTTTTTGTTTGTTTGTTTGTTTGTTTTCCCTTCCCTTAGATATCATATTTTACCATATCACTATCTGTTACCTTAAAGGTTGGGAGATACTGGATGGATGGATTAATGAACACGCACTACTAAGATTCAGAGTCCTTACCACATAACCCTATGTCTTCCAAAGAGGGACCAAAGATTGCAAGAAAATGATATCAAGAATTTATAGTTTGCTGATGGCAGAGTATATATACAACATTGTAAGTATTATATGTGAATATTTATACATATATACATATTTTAAAATATATACACATACTACATGTAGACATATGTATATGTGTTTATGTGTATATAGTCACATTTCTCTAATAATATATAGTTTGTAGAATCAATTGATTATTTTTTTATAGAGTTTCAGGTGACTTTAAGAAGACAGAGAAAATATTACAATTAGGATTAGACTCTGGTCTGAGCATATGAAGCAGTATTTTTACTTCTAGATGTTTAATCTTTACCGTTTGTAGACATATTCTTTTCTTTCTTCATTATTGAAGATAAATTAATAATTTTTTTTTCTAATTTGACCTTAGGAAGATAGCCATTGATTTTCTCAAAGGCATATAGATACAAAGAATTAAACTTCCTCATTATGAAAGAAGTGGAAAAATATTTGTCATATTATTTTGTCATAAAGAAAGAAGACGAGTGACTGGAACATCCTCACATATTTGCAAGTCCAAATAAAGCTGGGTTTTGCTGCATTACAAAGGATTCACTGCAGTATGGGAACAGAAAAAAGCATCTGTCATCCTGAGACATGGGAATTGCTGGCATCACACAGACATTTTCCAAACAGCTACAAAAAGCTAAGAAGAGAAAATTATGTAGTTTTACAGAAATGTATCCATAAAGAAGTCATTTCAATGTTAACAAAACTTGAATCCCAAAGCCATAAGCATGCTGCAGTTGGCAGAAGGATGCTAAAGCACAGTCTGACATTATACACACTTATCTTGAATACCACAAAAGAATAAAATAAAAAGGTTAAACTTACTGAATTGTTTGTACAGACCTAATTCTGAGGTAATCCAGTTTATTGATGTCTTAGCCAAAAAATGGGCTCTGTCCTCCTGCTGTTAGAGGGATGGTGAGGAGCAGACTCTGAATGGGTGAATGACATGCTGAAGGACTCCATCCCTTGACATCTTTTCGAACACCACCCCTATCTCCACACCTAGGAGATCTCAGGCTCTGCTGACTCAGGTCCCCGCCTGCCAACAGGCTGTCTTCCTGAATGGGGGTCTGCTAGGAACAAGGGGTGGAGCTAAGCAGCCATGTTGTGTTTAAAAGGTTGAACAACATGTATGTCCTGGCTTTCTTGCTTTTCTGGTTTCCACTTACATCCCGGTCTCAGATCAGACAACATTGCTTGCAGAAAATGACATCCAATCAATCTTCTCTCATTTGTTTTTCCTATTCTCATTTGCCTTGTAAATAAATCTTTTAAAAAATTCTCTCTACATATCCCTTTTGGGTCTTATCCTGTGTTCTTAAGCATGCAGGAGAGGACTCATACCTAGATCATTTCTGTTTCCCCCAGGGATGCTCTATAGTACTAAGTCTCCATTCCAGATAGTGTCTTGTTAAGGTATTAAGGATCCAGCTCTTCCCTGGAATTCCTAACCAGATTAGTCTCTCCATTTCTCTCATGTGCCCCAGTATGTTCCCAAATGAAAACTAATGTTGATGTAAGTGGTTCATTTAAAAAGAGAAAAGCCCAAACATGTTGATTCTGCTTGTCTATCATCTATCCTCTATAGTTTAAAGTACCCCTTGCCTCCTAAACAGTAATTTTTAAAAAAGATTTATTTATTTATATATCCAAGAACTGGGGTGTAGGCCAGACCTGGGGGAGGGTGAGAAGATTCACCAGAGACAGAGTCCGGAGCAGAACAGTGGGTGAGACAGGAGAAGTCTGCTGCGCCATGTGGATCAGCACCCTGGATGGCCAGGGGATCCAACTTCAGTGGCTGGTGATAGCTTGATAGTGCTGTGTCTTTAATCCCTGTGCCAGTAATTTTTTTCATCATGTGACTGTCTCTACCCTGACTCCATGTCCCCACCCTCTGTTAACACAATCACTAGGACCAATGATAGCAATCTGACCCACAGACTGGCCAACTTACTGAGTTAAAACACCATCAATTGATCTAACCAATTAGATTCTCAGTTTAGAAAGCTAAATGGAAACCAAAGGCAGAAATGACCATTTTAAAGCAGAGAAGTTAGAATACTCTAGACAAGTGGACAGCTGCTAAGTGTTGCCAGTGACACAGCACCAGAGAAACAGTCTTTAAGTTCCTGTTTGTAGGCTCTAAAAACCTCCTTCAATCCAGAAGTACCCTCCATTTCTAAGCATTGAGTCCTTACATTTCTGTGAACTTGATCCACTTTTCACTTTGAGTGTTCTTACAGTAAACTTTACTTTGTTTGAACTAGTCTGAATGATTGTCTCTACCTTCAATCCAAAGAGCTTTGGTAAAGACAATGACAATGAAGATATCTTACAAAATTTATCTCATTATCATATGACTAAACTATGACTCTGAGTCCACAGTTCTTAAATTCATTCATTTGCTCAGATCACAGATCTTAGAAATCTCTGGATAAACTTCTGTGTCCTCTTGTGAATGTGACCCACTGATTTTCGCCATTTGTCCCCTACTTCTGCATTACAGACTGTGGAGTAAGCCTGTGTCTTTTATACCTGCCTGAACTACACCTCATGTCATGCTGACATTGTCTACCTCATCCTAACCTTTCATAGTCTCAGTAGGGTAGCCAGTCCAAGCTATTTTACTTTAGCATTGATCATTTGTTACTTTACCATGAACAAGTAGTTTTCCAGCATATTCTTGAACAACAAGGACAAATCTAGTTAAAAATGAATTATATAGGCCTCATCGCAGAGATTTTTAATCCATGACTGATGTGGAATCTGAAAACCTACATTTTCATATAGCTCTCAGGTGGTGCTAGCGCTTGTGTTTCTGAACCAACTTGAGAAGCACTAGAGCACTGGATCCCAGTTCCAGTAGGAAACCAGTGGATTATCATATTTGTCCAGGGAACATTTTGAAAGGACTCTTTTAGGGTTAAATCCAAGAATGTTTTCATTCAAACATTCAAGATGAGGATTGAACCATAATAATTAATCTGTAAAATTGAATGAGAAGGCAAGACAGATACTCTTTGGTGTTTATATTAAGAAGGATTTCATTTGCTATATCTCGTGGGGACCACTTGCATGAATCATCTGCTATGCTTCTTGCATGTGAACTTGGACCTCTCTAGATATAGTGTTCACAGATTCCAGTGGGAGATAGGGAATCTGCTCATTTGAAAATCTCCTCTGGTGAGATTTATGTCTTCCTATTTTTTCCCTTTTTCTAATGACTGATTATCATCTAAGCATGACCATGATGGTATTTTACAGATAGTTCCCAAATTTGAAAATGTGATTTGAAAATCACATTGCTTGGCAATGTGAATATATTGGAAATAAGATGTTCTCATTTCATAAAGTAGCATTCATGAAGTATCCATCTGTATCTTCATAAATTTTTCCATATAAACGCTTTTATTGACATGAATAATGTGTAAGAAGCTCTGACTGGTTTAAAATGAGCCTTTAGTATTTCACAAGAGTCTCTCAGAAGTGCACTACTTATCGTGTCATTGTGACTCCCTCTTCTCTTGCACAAACACAAATAGAGCCAGAAAATGTTCCTGTGCAGGGTGGGAGAAGAGTACTACCCCGCAGAGGTGGGAGAAGAGTACTACCCCGCAGAGGTGGGAGAAGAGTACTACCCCGCAGAGGTGGGAGAAGAGTACTACCCCGCAGAGGTGGGAGAAGAATACTACCCCGCAGAACATTATACTTGACAAAATGTTGCCAGCTTTTCTTTTAAAAATATATTAGGTAACCAACAACACCTTTCTCTTGTCAAGTGTTCACAGATTACCAGTAATTTGTGAAATAAATCCTTCAAAGGAAGATATAATTCATATACCACTAGTTTCCCACGGTGTAACTCATCCCCAAATAATTTTGTTCTGTATCCCTCAGTTTCAGAAACTCTAAAACTTTCTTTCTTTGAATTACAAAAGATAGTATCACTTCCGTTGGGTCCCAAATTCAGCCTAGGACAGACATGACTGCTTGGTTTCGCAGAGTAGACATGGGAGTTGGCTTTGATTCTTCCTACAAACATCTTGAGACCTGCTATACAGGTCTCCTTTTAACCTTAATCCCCCACCCCTGAAATTAGAAACTTGTTTCTCTGAAATTATCTGTCAAAGGATAATCAAGCAGTTGAGATCTTAGTAAAAATCCCTTACATTAGGGATCCATTTTTAGAAAGGTTCAGTATTGAGACTCTTGACTTAATTCACCCCGGGATTCAACCAAACCTGAGTAAGTGTGAAGGACCAGCAGGGCAGGTGTGTCTAGATGTAGGAGATTTGACAGGAGATTCTGAGAATTGAGATAATCTCTGTCTATATGGTGTGAATAAAAATGTAGATTGCCTTTATCAACATGATTTAGTTGTTTCAGAAACTCTTTACTTGGGAAAGACAAGGCTGTATATCAAAAAATAACTTCTTGTTTACTTTAGGACATTCTTACAGATTAAAAGGGGACATTGGTCTGCTCAACTGAGTTATAAAGATTTTTCTCAGGACCTATATCATTAATCCTAAACTATTTTATTATGAATTTTCCCAATCCTGATTGGTTTCCTGGCTTGTAAAATCTACTTGAATGCAAATCTCATCTGACCTTCCCATAGCTAACTCCCTCTGACACATTGCTAAGACTCTACCAAGGTATTTTTCATGCTTTTTGCAATAGGTTGTACTAAAACTGTTTTAACAGGTTTCCTGATGATATATTAGATAATTTGACCATTCTTAGCTCTGCATAATGCTATTGCTTAGATAATCTTTCAGCATAGAGAATACCAGTTGGGTCCATAGAGAGGCTGGGAGATGAACCAGCTACACTGGTAAGAGAAAACTTTGTTAGGTGGGTGCAGCACAATAGCCTGAGCATACAGTGATACATAATCCAGATGGTCAGTGGGATTACTAGCAAAGCATAGCAACTAGTCCCTGGAGACAAGGGGAGGCTATTACATGAGTTTTCAAGTAAACACCAAGTATATAAAATGGATGCCCACATAGTGAGCAGTGAAGAGGTTAAGAACTTGGCTGTTGATCTAGACTGCCTGTATACAAATCAAGCCATAGGACCTTATCTCTGTTTCATGAAGATAATAGTTATACATATCTCATAGGGAAGTTGTCAGCTCTGTGTGTATGTGCAGAGGGGGTTGTAAAATGCTTAATATATAGTAAAAAGCACTGCATTATATTTTGCATTATTTTATATTACCTACTGGCAAATGCCACACTAAAGAAACCTCATAGTTTTTTTTAATTTATATTTTTATTTTTCTTTCCTTCTTTATTAATATGACATCAACTGTAATCCCCATGTATTCCCCATCACCTCAGTCCCTTGTGCTCTTATCTGCTGTCAACCCTCTCCCTCCTGCCTCCCCACCAAGTGTCCCCAATTTGTCCTTGTCTTTTTATTTTTGTTGTCTGCCCCTCCCCTCCCCTCCCCCTCCTCCCCTTTCCTCTCCCCCTCCCCCTCTTCCTCCTCTTCTTTCCCTTCACCCTCTTCCTCCTTATTTGGGTCTCTTATATTCCTCCTAGGAGGGAAACCATCTGGTATTTTTCTTTTGCCTTCTGACTTATTTCGCTGAACATAATCCCTTCCAGTTCCATCCATGTTCCTATGAATGCGTCTAGTTTTTCTTTTTTGATTGCTGAATAGTATTCCATCGTGTATATGTACCACAGCTT
>JAGFMF010011622.1:851729-867773 GCA_019455555.1 Galemys pyrenaicus
AACATAGGGGTGCAGGTATTCTTTTGAATCAGTGTTTTTGTGTCTTTTGGGTCTATTCCTAGGAGTGGGATTGCTGGATCATATGGAAGTTCCATTCTTGGTAGTTTGGGAAACCACCATTCTGCTTTCCATAATGGTTGGACCAGCTTGCTTTCCCATTTGCAATTCCATACCAGCTTGCAGTGTAAGAGAGTATTTATATGTTAATTATTGTTGGCATGCCATTGTTTTGCATCCTTTCTGGTGTTTAAATAGTATAGGATTTCCCCCCTTCAGGTGGACACTCCCATTGTACTTTTAGTCCCCTGCCCCACTCTTTGTACCCCTCTCCTCCCTCTATTTTTCTTTAAGACAAAAAATAGTTGAGTGCATTTAACTCAGAGAAAGTAAAGACAAAAAAGTTTAAGAGACAAAATCTCAACTTTGCCATCTTAATTCTCAAGCATTTTTTAATTAAAGATTTTCATAAGTAACCTTTTTTCATCTTTATAAAATTGTGAACAATAAGAATTTCATGACTTTGCAAATGACCTCTAAGACTGGCTATTTAATTTGTTGGGCTTTGTACAAAATGAAAATACGGGTTTTTTGTTATAAAGTTCTTAAAATTTTTAAGAGTAACAGCAGAGCATTAAAACAAGCACATATTCCTTCTAAGCTTAGTACCTTGAACTAATGCATATATCTCACACCCATAAAACTAGCCTTGGCTCCAAAGTTGACAATTCACCTAATTTGTTCTACCTGATGTTTGACAAAGTAAACATTTAGGGACCTCCCTGGTGGCGCAAGGGTTAAGTCCAGCACTGTGAAGCTATCCACAGCCACTGCAACATGAGTGCAATCCCCTGCCAGGGAGCTGACCCACATGGTGCAGCAGACCTCTCCTGTCTTACCTGCTGCTCCCCTCAGTGGGGTATTTCAGTAGATCTGCCTGTTCTGCTCCCTACTCTGTTTCTAGTGAATCCTCTCAACCCCCCCATGCCTCTGGCCTGTACCCCAGTTCTTGCAGTTCTTGTATGCATAAAAAAGTAAATCTTTACCAAAAAAAAAGTAAACATTTAGTGGCAGGGAAAATACCAGCTATAACTAAGAAAGCATCACCTAAGAAACTGCTAGTGTAAGCTTAGCTGTGATGTTAAACTTACATTATAATATTATGAAAAAAATGTTTTCATTCAGTATTCACAACTGTTAGATTATCAAAATATTCCAAAAATCAGATTAGTAATACATTTCATGCATATATATATGCACATGTAGAATTTTAAAGTTTAAACAGTAATCAGCTTGTAAATATTTACTTTAAAGACAAAAGAAATCAAGTTTTCCTTTAAATGTCAGCTAAGATATTTTATCTCCTGCTGAGAAAAGATGGAAGTTTACCAGATAAGATTTATAACTGTAAGAAGCCACCTTGTAAGATGAGGTGCTTTATAACAAATAAGATTCCTTGATTAATTATGGGCAATTTACTTTCTAATCAGACGTAAGTAACTGCACAAACAGGAAATATATTTGAGTTCTTACTTTTTTTTAACTTTAATTAGTACATAGTTTGTGGTTTGCTCCGATTAGCCCTTCCATAAATAATTTATTTCCTAGCACTCTGAGCTTCAGTTTCTTCATCTCAAAAAAAAAAAAA
The DNA here is from genome assembly GCA_019455555.1 of Galemys pyrenaicus. Taxonomy (NCBI): domain Eukaryota; kingdom Metazoa; phylum Chordata; class Mammalia; order Eulipotyphla; family Talpidae; genus Galemys; species Galemys pyrenaicus. Next base: position 853,375 of record JAGFMF010011622.1, read on the forward strand.
GAGAGAGAAGTTTCAGCTAATTGAGTTTTGAATGTTCTCCCAACCCAAATTCAATTTAGCATTACTTATTGGTAACACACTGCCTACAAATTTCTGTGCAGGGTATTTCAGGACAAAAAAGAATAAACCACGATTGCTGACCACAGTCAGTTATAATCCAGACGGCCAGGCAAGCAAGACAGTCAGTAATTACAAAGCAGGACAGCTCCAAAATTCTAAACCTTTACTTCTATCCAAAAAAATCTTATCAAAGAAACAGAAACTGAAGGTGTACATGTGGGATAAAGTTAAAAGACATGGAGCAGCCAGCAGAATGATCTCCTTAAATATTTCCTGTAGATGCCAGGGCCCTGAGTGAGTTTCTGTGCTGTTGGATAGCCAGTATTTGGGATGTTATGCCACCAAGCCCCCCATAAAATGCCCAGGGTCACATTTACCTTGCAAGTACTTCCCCTCCACATTGACAGGTACTTGTTGAACACGTAACATGGGCCTCATTTCAGACCATTTCATCTTCAGCACTAAATATACCATAAAGTGACCATGAAGCAAAACTTTGACCTCTTTATTCCACTTGCTTTGTATCCTGAGCAAATTTTATTTGGTTGGCGGCCTTCTCAATAATACATTACTTTCATCTCATGTAGTTGGTCCAGTTGATTGAATCAAGCTTATAGGCTATTGCTCATCTTTTAATAAACAATGAAAATCAGGAAGATTAAAAAGTGACAGCATGAAACTGAGCATAAAATACAACCAAAGTAACAGAAATTTAGTTAGTATGTCTATAACTTGATTTTCAGAGGTCTCTGGTTTAGAGTTTGAGCCCAATTTCCTGGCTGGTTTAAAATGAGACCAGGATCTTAAATGATGTGCCTGAGGAGAGGCCCAGAGTTGTGGGTGAACTAGCTTCTCTGTGAGCAGAGCTATCTCAACAGACAGGAAACACAGCATGCTCTGAACCTCAAAAGGAATAAGAACACAGTTTTTACTAGTAAACATGTGCTTACTTGATTTCCAGAAATGGCACCTCCCTGGCTACCAACTTGGAAAATATTGTAATAATAGATGTGGGGATCCCAGAAAAACAGAAACCAGGATGGAGGTTTGCAGGTAGGTGTCTTATGTGGAGTGTCTTCAGGAACAATACCTGTAAGGGAGTGAGGGAGGCAGGTTCAGGCAGGGAAGTTGAACTGTGATGCTTTGCAACAGAGGTCGCAGCCATTGGTTAGGTCTTTGGCCATGTCCCAAATTGAAGCAAGGGTCTAGGCTCAGTTTGGAGCAGGTAGCAGGCACAAATGGGAGCACAGGTGCTTCAGAAAGAGAATCTGAGTTCTATTCCAGGGAAAACCTCCATAGGGAAGGTCAGCGGCAGGGATTGCAGCCTCTCTGATTACTGTTGCTTCTTCGTGATTACAGAACTATAACTAATGCTTCTCATTTCCCTGCTCTACTACCCTTTCCAGATTACTCTCACTCTCCTCTTAGTACCACTGCTGGTCTAAGGCAATGACATGATGGGGTGACCCAGACTCATCCATCCATGAGTTTTAGAACCTCAGATCTCCCGAAAAATATAGCTTCTTCACTTTACTACTGAAATTAGGGAAGTAGCCGGAGACACCCTGTTGAGTCATCTGGGTGGAAAGTACAATCTTCTCTGTCCCACTTATATAACAGCACCCTCTTATCTCCTGGTTATTCGGGTCAATTACCCATGTTAGCACAGTGCTCTTCTTGCTTAAATGATGGCCTTGGTACAAGGAAGCCAAAGTAAGCAGGAGGCCCCTAGCTGTGCTCCCTGGTGAAAGCCTTCTCTCTTGGAACCAGATCCTTTAGACCAGCAGAGTCTGGCAGAGAAAGGGAAGCACAGTACTCCAAGTGCATCTCTGAAACTGGTGGTAAACAAGGCACAAAGAGTGCACAAGAGTAAGGGTTAGTTTGGGATTATTAGTATATAATGAGTTACATTAAATTATTCGTAGTGTGGAGTAAGGTCAAACATTGGGAGAAAAGTTAAAATGATTAATGTGGCAATTTAGGCAAAAATCAAAGAGGGTCTGAAGTAAGAACACAGCCAGGAAGAAGAGTAGTTGGCTTCTGAAACATTAAAAATACGAAATGAAGCAGATGAGTGGAAGGAGGGCTGTAAGGGAGAACAGAAAAGCTGAGATAATTTCCATGAGTCCAGAGTCCAGCTTACATTACTGTTAATGAGGATTAAGGGCACTTGGAGAAAGAGCAGGCTTGAGTCTTTAGTTGGCTGGTTTCAGGGTGCTACAAGAGACTTAATGCTTTACATTAATGCTGAACAACCCGTGATCCAGGAGGTCCTGATTCCTTATCTGCTAGTTTCATACTGCAAGTCTCCTTTAAATGATCTATATCTAGAAGTCAGTTTTGAAATCTGGAAACCTTAAGGAGCGCAAATTTGTATCTTTTGAATGTTTTACGTAGGTTGCATGCCTATAGAAATGATTAATTCAAGGTAAAATTAATATATCATCCCTGTGAAAATGACTCCAATATCTGCCTTCATCCCAACTTTTCTCACTGTGTGTTCTAAACTGCCAGCTGGCCATTTCCCCCGGGAAGTCATGCCAGCGTCTCAAACTGACAAATTCAGTTATACTCACCTCTGCCATGTCTCCCCCTCATCTGCAAGCACGCTTCAGTGCCTAAACCTCTGTTTCTGGCCAAGGAGCCCCCATCTCTGAGTCCTTTGTGCAAACCACAGCTCACAGAACAATTTCACCCCATCACCTGTTTCTGTACTACAGCACAATACCACGAATCATTAACATCTTCTCTGTGGCTATATTTGTCCCAATGTGGCAGAGTTGAGAACTGATGACGAAAACCCTAGGGCCCAGAGAGCCAAGTGTTCGTTGTCTGAACCTTCACAGAACAAGTCTGCTGACACCTGCTCGAAGTTAGCCAAGATGGACTCTCTAATCAGGTTAGCTTCCTTGCCCGCTTTCTCTCACTCTGTCTGCTCCTGGTCCTTTAAACGTTGTCACTACAGATGTCTCCCACTCTGCTATCAACTCTCGTGGTGCCCACCATATGTATTTTAGCACTCAACAGACCCTATAATGGCCTCGTACAGCAATGCCTTTGTGGATCTGCCTGGCTTCCTTCTCTACTCTTGGTGGTATGAGAAATTTGAAAAAGCCCCTATTCTATTCTTGGCCTTAGGGATAAAAGAGTAAGGGAGTGGGCCTGGGGAAGTGCCACAGGAAAATGGATGATTCAGCTTATCAAGGATAAATAGGCATTAAAAGGACTGGGGTGAGGGTGTGCACATGGCTGGAAGTGTGTATCAATAGTGAAGGTACTGCATGCCTTTAGAGAAGGCATGAGAAAACTAGATATGTTTGGGAAAAAGCAAGTAGTTTGGTATGGGGATAATGCAGTGTGTAAATAGAAGGAAAATGTGGGCATAAAAAATTAATGAGCCTAAAGATAGAGAGGCTTATCTGAAACTTTTGTCCAACTAATATCTCTACCTATTATCAAACCCAGCTCGTACTCACAAACTTGATGATTTCTCCCCATCAAGTTTTCCCTCTTTTTGCTGTACACCTAGTAAACATGTCTTGAGTGTCAGTATGGCAGAATAGAAGCCCCAAATTTATTATTAATAGCAGTGATAATCTATTAGCAGGTAATATTCTTTTTAAATTTTTTTCCTTTATTTATGTATATTTGACATCAATTGTAATCTCCATGTATTCCCCATCACCATCTCACCAGTGCACCATCACCTCAGTCCCCTATGCTCTCTTTTCCCTCAAACCTCCCCTCCCCTTCCCCACCAGGTGTCCCCAATTTGTCCTTGTCTTTTCATTTTTGGTTTTTGTTGTGTTTTTATTGTTATTATTATTGTTCTTATTCCTTTCCTTGATCCTTATTTGGTTCCTTTATATTGCTCCTATGGGGGAAACCATCTAGTATTTTTCTTTTGCCTTCTGACTTATTTTGCGGAGCATAATCCCTTCCAGCTCCATCCATGTTCCTATGAATGCGTCTAGTTTTTCTTTTTTGATTGCTGAATAGTATTCCATCATGTATATGTACCACAGCTTCCCGATCCACTCACCTGTTTTTTGGGCATTTAGGTTGTTTCCAGGTCTTACCTACTGTAAAGAGTGCTGCTAGAAACATAGGGGTGCAGGTATTCTTTTGAATCAGTGTTTTTGTGTCTTTTGGGTCTATTCCTAGGGGTGGGATTGCTGGATCATATGGAAGTTCCATTCTTGGTAGTTTGGGAAACCACCATTCTGCTTTCCATAATGGTTGGACCAGCTTGCATTCCCACCAGCAGTGTAAGAGAGTTCCTTTTTCTCGATATCCTTGCCAACATTTGTTGTTGCTAATTTTTTTGACATGTGCCATTCTCACTGGTGTAAGGTCGCATGTCATAGTGTTTTGATTTGCATTTCTCTGATGACACGAGAAGTTGAACATTTTTTAATATAGGAGGTAATATTCTTCCTCCTTCTTGCTCACGTGAAGACCAGCACAGTCCTGTTCCTGGGTGTGACTTCTCATATATAGTGTGGTTGCACCTTAGGCAGTACATGAAGCTTCTGTAAGCTGCAAAGTGACAAAAAACAAAAAGAGATAGAAAAGAAAACTAACAATTTTTGTACTTGGTAGAGATTTGTAACTTGAGAAAATACCTTTGTTCTTCAGGTTTTCAGAATGGGAAGCCATTTGTTTGCTAATGTGTGTCTCTTTCTGGACTATAAAGTAACTTGAGGTCAGGCAGCAAAATGTTCAAAAAGAGAAACAGTCCATTATTATTAAATTATCCCATGGAAATGGACATAAGATCTGATCACAGTATTATTGATTATCAGTAATCTGCACTCTAAAAATGATGAGTCATCTCATATTGTTTCTCTAAAGCTTTGCTCTGGAATATTTAAGTGTTTTTAATATTCGTGGTGTCAAAAGAAGATTCAGAGATCTTTGTTCGATATGAAAATATATTGAATGAGAAACTATTTGCAAGCAGGGTACTTGTACAATTTTCTTATTTTCATAGGAAAATACATTTGTATTGTTTTAAGCCATTAAGTTTGTATGAATTTGTTGCACAAAGTACAAAGCTGAGAAGTATACTGTCAGAGGGTGGTTTATAAATTGAAAATGAGGAAGTTATTTAACCTTTATGAAGATTGGTTATTACAGTGGGGTTTTCCAGACTGCAAGGAATTGGTTATAGGTCATTACTTTGTTTGATTTTAGGAAATTAATTGAAGTTTCATTTATGATTACTAGTCACTTGCAAGAGATATCAAATTTAAGTTTTATTTATATTCATGAAATCAGATAGACTAAGCTTTAACTGATTTTGTCTCCTAGGGAGGTTGACAAGACGTGGCTCCATTTATTTTATTTTAACAAAAGATCTTAAAAAATTCAAAATGACTTGTTAAGCCTTATTTTCATTGATCAAAGTGATTGTGAAACTTTTCTTTAGATCTATTAAATAGGTCAAACTGAGTTCATTTTAAAGCTATAATTAGCTTTATTAAACAATTCATGAGTTGGGCAGCATCCCAGTTAGTAAGCAGAAAGACGCTGCAAGGAGTTGTACAAAATAGAAAGTTTTTATAATCAGAAATAAGGTAGGACAAGGTTTAGTGAAAGAAAAGAAAGATAATGCCAAGAGAAAATCAAAACAAACCCCAGAAATCTGAATGTAGAATTGAAGGTACCAGAGGATGAGGGTGTGGGGAAGGAGTAAAGTGGGGAAAGAGCCCAATACACTGTGTGGAGGATTTTATGGGTGGTTTGGTCATGGGTGTGGTGCTGTAACATACATCTGAAGAGGTATGAAAACTTAGATCCTCAACTCATACACAATGTTGTAGACCATTGTTACAATTTTTTAAAAAATAAAAACAATTGCAGGCAAAGCCACCTTCCTTAAAGAAAGACTGTTGGTCTGGGAGGCTTAATCATATAGATTACCTCACTAATACAGACTAGGAAATTTCAATTTGATTAGTTTAAGTTTCTACTTTCAGGATAGGCTGAAACTACAGGTTGGATGTTTCGTCTTAGTGGGGATGTGGCATGAACAACTTTATTTTGGGTATGTTGTTTCTTTTTTCTTTAATAGATCACTCCTGGATGTGGCATCTTTTCATAAGACTACCCTCAGTATTAGAAAACATCTTTGGGAACAAAGTTATATACTGGAAAGCAACCAAAATTATTAAAAACAAAAACAAATACTAATAATGGTAAATGACACTTTAAAATGAATTAATTAAAATAAAGTTATTTCTTATAAATTTAGCTCAGGTGCAGCAGACCTCTCCTGCTGTGCCCGCTTCTCCCCTCAGCAGTGTACTTCCGTTGATCTGCCTGTTCTGCTCTCCGCTCTCTGTGGTGAATCCTCTCACCCCCCCCACACCTCTGGCCTGTACCCCAGTGCTTGTATGCATAAATAAATAAATCTTTAAAAAAAAATAAATAAATAAATTTAGCTCAAACAAGAAAGTTGTAAAGAGGGAAACAGAGAGTTTGGGAACAACACTGAAATAAACACTTCTTTTGAAGAGTCTGGCATTTCTTAGGAAGCCTTAAGTATCACCCCTTCATAGTCACTCATCTGTGATAACAAAGAATCCATTATGATCTACTCTAACTGGCGTGATTGAGTTGGGAATCACTGAGTATAGAAATGTTGGTAAGGAGACCAGCCTACCATTGTGGAACTTTCAGAAAAATTAATATTGGGCAAATATTATTGAGCTTTGTTTCTAATAGTTATTATAATAGTTTATTGAGATAAATAATTGCATATCTATACTAGATTCTCAGATCAAATAATTCTACTTCTCCATTGAGATTCCTATTGGCTCTTATAACCATTTGACAGTGTATATACATTTTCTATAACTATAAAATTGAACCTATTTCTTTATATCTTATATTTTTCCAGATTTTTGTCCTACCTCTGCAGTTTTATCTTCTCTCTAGTGCCAACAATTCAAAACAATAGTACAGTAGGCCAAGTAGTGCCCGTCCCCCCAAAAATTTACATCTTAAGCCCCAGAACCACTGACTACATTACTTTAGATGACAAAAGGGACTCTGCAGATGTGATTAAGGACTTTCAGATGGGGAAATTATCCTTGGTTATCCAGGTGGGCCCATTATAACCATAAGTACCATTAGAAGAGAAAGAAGGAGACAGGAGAGTTAGAGAAAGAAATGTATGCATTTGGAGTGAGAGTAGAGTTTAGAGTGAAGGAGCCAGGAGCCAACGAATGTGGTCATCCTTCAGAACAGATTATCCTCTATAGTTTCTCAAAAAGAAGTACCTTGATTTCAAATTTGTAAGACTGATTGGATTTGTAAGACTGGAACTTCTGAGTTCCGGAATCATAAGAAAATACATTTGCATTATTTTAAGCCATTAAGTTTGTACGAATTTGTTGTGACTACAGTAGGAAATTAACACAGCTAGGACACCAGTCTTGTGTGGCTTTTTCAAATTCAAATTAATTTTTTAAAAAAATTTATGTACACAAGAGCTAGGGTACAGGACAGAGTCCAGGGAGGTGAGAGGATACACCAGAGACTGAGTGGGGAGCAGAACAGGCAGACTGACCAAAACACACTGCTGAGGGCAGCAACGGGAGAGGCAGGAGAGGTCTGCTGCGCCATGTGGGGCCCCTCCCTGGCCGGCGGCAGGGATCGAACTCGTACCGCAGTGGCTGCGGTTTGCTTCATAGTGAGTTGCTTCACCCACTGCGGCACCAGAGAGGGTCCCAAATTAATTTTAATTAAAAGTAAAACATTTAAAATTAAATTCTTCTAACTATAATTCTAGTCCTCAATAGCAACCTAGGATTAGTGGCTACAAATCGGTGCAGATGATAGATTGTTTCTATCATGCAGGAAGTCCCATCCAGTAGCACTAGCTAGTGTTATTATAGAGGGCTCTGACTTATTTCATATATCACACCAATTAATAATTCTAAGTAAATTGTATTTATTAAAGTTAAACCAAACACCCCTTATGTCACTCTACCACACCACTTTAGATTTATTAAAGCGTAACCAAATAACTTTTATTTAATCCCAGACCTTGTCACTAGTGGTCAAGTCACTATCCAAAACAGTAGCTTGCTCTTAGCTCAAAAATATATCTGATATAATTGTTAAGAATCAATTGACAGCCCAAAGAGAAAGGGAGACCTTCCCAGTACAAGTCCTGCTCTTTATTAGAATACTCTTCATGGAAAATATATTATAAATCATAGAGAATATTCAAACGGAATGGAAATTTAGAGGTTCATAGGGAACTTCTCTTTCCTAACTCTAAGTTCAAAGTATTTCCTTTGTTTTCTCAACTGTTCTAAGAGCTGAGTTTATTATTATTGCTGAATATGGTTTTATGCCAAAACAGTGGATTGTGTTCATTGATAATATCTTCCACTTCTTGATATCCTAATAATGAAGAGAGACATGTTGGACTTTCATCCACTTCTGTTCTGAATAATAAAATCTAGAATAATAAATTCTGAAATTATTTTCCATTGAATCTTACAAAAGAGACCTCTATTGGATTGGAGCCCTTCATAGTTTAAAAGTAACTCAGAGGCATTAAGCAGTATTTAGTATGTTTCTATCACAGGAGACAAACTCTCTCCATATGGTAAATATAAATCAGGTGGAGTTTAAAGGGAGTTCAAAAAGGAGTCAGCAAATGTAAGCACAAATACTCAGTTCAACATGATGTGCTAAGAAATGAGAAGTGTCTTTTGAAAGTTCATAAAATATCTAAATAGGACAATTTTTATGAAAAAATGATGAATTTGCTATTATAAGCATTGCTAATATAAAAATATACCCCAAACACTTGATTACTGAATAATTTTAGGAATCTGCTTGTGCTTACATTTATATCAGTTTTCATATAGATATCTCATGCTCTTGTGGCCTTTAAAGCTTTCCTTAGGTCTGTCACTTAAGTAGTCGTGTCACGGGGGACTGAGGTGATGGTGCACTGGTGAGATGGTGATGGGGAATACATGGGGATTACAACTGATGTCAAATATATATAAAATAATAAAAAATAGTCATGTCAAATGGTATTTCCACTCTGCTTCAGACATGTTACAGTGGTTGCATCTTTTCTATCTCCATGGGTCTGGATACTCTTAGATCACTGTAATAAGTTTCCTTTGCTATTTAATAAGGTTTGAGTGTGTTTTTATTACTGATGGCCAAAATCATCTTGTCTTAGTACGTCTTTAATTTTTTCATCATTTAATAGTTATACTCTGTGTAGCCTTAGAGACTTAGCTTTTTCAGCAGGAAATTATTTATCATTCTCCAGACTTTATATTCAGTGACAAGAGGAAAATGTCACTCACCTGAGGGACAGCAGTTACTATCTTTCTATAGTGAGCTTCTAACTCTGAAATATAAAAACAAATTAGTTCAGTTTTTCAGGTCTCCCTGTCTCACATATGTTTCCATTGACTTTTCATGGAACAATTTGGAAAATTATATTAGACACCATCATGGAGCTGAGGAATAAAAATTAAAGCCATTGAATAACTTTAGTATATAGGTCATATCTCCATGAATGGAGATCATTCCCTAAATTCTTGAAGAGAGCCATGAAAATGTTTTATTTTTTAAAATATTTTTGATTAATCATTCATTTATTAAACTATAACTTGGGGAGTGCATCTTCATAACTTGATATAAATCTGTCTTTCACTCATTCACCAGCAAAGTTCTAATGCCATCAGACTATCAAATTGATTCCCTCTATGCACTGAAATTTTCCCTTTGAATAATGCTGATAGGAACAGAGGAGTGCATAAACTTTTTCATAGTGTTTACATAATCTTTGGGTAAATTCCTAGCTTACATAATCTTTGGTAAATATACTCAGTGGAATATTATCCAGTGGTGTTACTGGATCATATGGTATTTCCATTTTTTAAGGAAGCACCTTACTGTTTTCCACAGAGGCTGCATATTTCAAATCAGATAACACTGTTTTCCCACTGGTCCCTTCTAGTAACCACCACATTTTTCAGAGTTTAAAAGCTGTATTTGTCATGAAAACAACATCCTATGCACTTTTTTGTTTATATGTGTCTAGGAGCTATTAGTGCCCGGCAAAAATCAGTCACCTTCAGTAATTACTGTGTCAACCATGGGATTCTGTCAAAACGCCTTCACATACAAAAAATGATTACTGAGTTGTAGGAATCCTTTTTCCAGACCCAGGTAGGGATGAGACAGGGTAAACAGTGTTATCCCTGCCTGGGTCTGGAAATACACAGCCTCTATGAAAAAACAGTAAGGAGCTTCCCTAAAAAGTGGAAATACCACGTGATCCAGTCACACCACTGCTAGGAATTTACCCAAAGATTATGAAAACACTAATATGAAAAAGTTTATGCACTCCTCTATTCATACCATCATTATTCAAAATATTCAAGTAATGGAATCAGACTAAATGGGGAAGATACTCAATGGAATATTATCCAGCTGTTTTAAAAGATGAAATAATACCTTTGGGACCAAAATGCATAGATCTAGAAGTGATTATCCTAAGTGAAATAAATCTGAGAGTGAAAGGCAGTTACTGATGATGGTTTCTCCCATTTGCAGAATGTAAATAGCCAGAGAAAGAACTAGCAAAGCACAGAAAAAATAATTCTTAGACTCTGTGAAAAATACATTGGCTACTAGAGGGGAAGAAGAGTGGGAAGAGTAGATGGGGAGGGAAGTAACAGGGCACTGGCACTGAGGCTTTGGTAGAGGGGGAGTGAAGCATGTGCATATATGGAGGCGTGAAGTTGTCCTCCCAAAATCATACAGTCATGTAAACAGTTGGCAATTGACAGAACTGGAGTAAAAAACATACATATTCAGATTCCTAAATATTGCAAGGCAATGTAGAAATCAAAGGTGGTTCTTTAGAGCTCTAAAGTGTGTCTCACCTTGGATATGATAAGAGATAACTGGGGAAGAGAGGAAAGTCTTACAGAGCTGATGGGCACTAATCAAAATGAGAGGAAAAGTCTTCCACTTCTGGTTATTAGAGGACTGACTCTTTTTATATCAAGTCTTCCACTGAGAAAAACTAGAAATGGAATAAAATATATTTTTAGAAAAACTGAAGTTGTTAAAAGGATTCCAAAGTACTAAGAACTGAAATGACCATGACTCCAGAAAGAAGTTCAGAAAAATGAATTCAACATAAAGTTCTGCTTTTATTTTCAAGGTATTTGACAGTTCGTAAGTAACAAAAAGCCAGTTAAGCTGGCCAGAATTTTTGGCAGTCAAGAAATAAAGAGGAAAAAATTAAGATCAAAGTCTGCTAAGGAGAGATTCTAGTAAATACGCCTTTTTTTTTTTTTTTAATATGAAGTGTACTTTCTTTCTTTTTTAAAAGGTTTATTTATTTATGCATATTTATGCTGGGGTACAGGCCAGTGTTGCCGGTGAGAGGGTTCACCAGAGACAGAGTGGGGAGCAGAACTGGCAGATTGATGGAAAAGATAAAACCCAACTCATTAGTAACTCAGTTTCAGAACAGAGAAACAGATCTGCCCTAATCTTTCTTCGAGAGCAAGAGCATATCTTCTTGAAGAAAGATGGTGTTATCTAGGATTTTTAATTATATTTTCAATTTTTCGTACCTGGAATTCAACATTCACTCAATTACCAGGCACACAACAAGCAAAGACCAACAATCTAAAAACAAGAGAAGAAAAACATACAGTGGAAAAACTACTATAGATAGATAAATTTTTTAGAGAGCTACAAAATATTAGAAAAGAGACTAAAATTTAAATACTAGAACTGAAAAATATAATAACTAAATAGATTGTTGTTTTAAACAGAAGATCATAGATTGTCAATCTGTTTTCAAGTTGGGAAGAAAATATCTAGATTAAACTAAGAGAAAAAGAGGAAACTAAGTGGCACACAGTGACAAAAATCTAACACATATAACTGGAGTTGCAGTAAAAGAAGAAAGAGAAAATGGGTAGAAGTAATACTAGAATAGATAACAACAAAAAATTTGGAAAAGTAATGAAAGTAACAAACCACATGTCTAAGAAGTGGTACAAAGTGTTATGTAAAATTCACATAAGAGCATTAGTAAAATGAGTTAACATCAAAGGAATCTTGTTGGGTGAAGTGGATGGTCAAATTTAAAAAAAAAGATTGTGATCCTTATTTGATATGATGAATAGGAAAATGTCTTCTGCACTCCATTTACTTTTATAGTGGAGTCTATCTGAGTAAATTTCTTACTTTTAATGCAATGTAATTTATGGATGGTATCCTTTATGTACTTTTTAAATATTCTGCTTATGAAAGCCTTTGTTTTGAAATTAAGCAAAAATCTAAGAAATTCTTTTCATTTGCATACAGTAGATGTGAGGGGACATGCAAGCCATGAGAAACTTTGATGAGAATAAAAGTGCCCTAAAATAGGGCTGGTAATAGAAGGACATTACCATTATGACACATGTTGCTTAGCTAAACTCTCAAGGATTTTTGGAGTACCCAAAGGTAACAAAATGTTTTTGATGACTTTATTCAGCCTGCTCAAGGGCAAACTACCTAGACTAAAAACTTTGCTAGCAGTGAATGCGTCAGCTTACCTGCCCTGCAAATGCAAAAGCAAAATTCACTATTCCCACCTGTCCCTGCATGTTTGCTCATGGCTTGTTCTTCCTGAATTGCAGTTAGAGATCCCCCATTATCCAATCCTGCTTCACTCCTTTCTCCTACACAGGGATTGATCCTTAACAAACCCCTTACCCCCACATTCCATCGCAGTGTCTACTTCTGGAGAATCCACCCTCCAGTAATTGTTAAGTTGACCCCTTCTACCAAGAAACAATAAAAACAAAGCTTTTTGTTCTCAGACTATCTGCATATTTCCCCTTTTCTCTCTTCAAAGTTTGCTGCTATTTGTTGACAACAACCTAATGTCAGCTCTCCCTTGTATGGAGAGCTGGTAGAGATAGGTAAAATATTCTTTTGTCAATACAAAGTAAAATTCTAAGAACTAATTTCTATCTACATATCTACATGAATTCCAAAAAATCTACAGAAATAAAATTTGATGCAAAAGAAAATTATTGATGAGGCACTTCACAAAAACTATAAATATGAAAAGGTGCTCCTTAGTCATCAATGTAAATGAAAACTACTCTGTATTACCCATAAACATTCAACAAGATAGCTGAGATTTTAAACCGAACAATAAAAACATTGGTGAGGGGATGGAGCGACCAAAATTCTCATACACTGCTGACGGGAATGTAATTGGCTCAAATGTTTTTCTCTTTTTAGAAAACTGACAGTTTGCTAAAACTGAGTGTACATACACCCCATGATCCATTGGTTCTACTCCTGGGGAAATACCAAAGACGTGTACAAGAATGTTATTAGTAGCATTATATAATAATAAGATGTCCACCAACAATAGGACACCTAGTGTATTTCACTCATACAATAGAATACTACACTCATACAATGGAATACTACTGGATTAAATGAGGTCATAAGATTGGGGCCCTAATTCACACAACTAGTGTTCTTAAAAGATGAGAAAGAGACAGCCGGATTATGTAGTCACAGAGCAAAGGCAATGTCAGGACTCAAGGAAGCACTATCTGCAAGCAAGGAAGAAAGTCTCACCAGAAACTACTCTTGTTGACACCTTTTATTTCCCACATAATATTTTTTCTTCTGAGCTAACATTGGTTTACAATTCTACATATGATTTAGAGAGAGAGGTTCATACCCCTTCAGATGTATGTTACCGCACCACACCCAGCACCAAATCACCCATAATCTTCCACCAGAGAGCACTGGGCTCCCTTTTTCTCCTCCCTCCCCCTTCACTCCTCACCCTAGCCTCAGTTTTGCAGTCATATTTCTAAGGTTCATTCTGATTTAGCTTTTTCTGTTCTATTTTCTTTATAGTTCACATATGAGTGAAGCCAGCCAATATTTGTCTTTCCTCTTCTAACTTATTTTGTTTAACTATATGCCTTCCAGTTCCATCCATGTTATCACAAATGACAAGAGTTCATCTCTTCTTATAGCTGATTCTAGTCCATTGTGTTACATATTCCAAATCTTTGAAATATCAAACCATTTGTCTTGTTGAACACTTTGGTTGTTTGCATGACTTTCTTGTGTTGATACCTCTGTCTTGAATGTCTAGTCTCAAAACACTAAGTAAAAAAAAGAAAAATACCAGATGGTTCCTCCCTTAAGGGAACCAAATAAAGATCAAGGAAAGGAATAAGAACAACAATAATAATAACAACAACAGCAATAAAGACACAGAAACCAAAAATGAGGAGACAAGG
>JAGFMF010011622.1:867823-887875 GCA_019455555.1 Galemys pyrenaicus
GTGCACTGGTGAGATGGTGATGGGGAATACATGGGGATTACAATTAATGGCAAGTATATGTAAATTTTAAAATATTTTAAGAAAAAAAAGAAAAAAAAAGAAATCGAAAGACATAACTAAAAAAATAAATAAATAAAACCTCTCAGTCTGTGATAGTCTGTTATGACAGCTTGGGCAGACTAATATACTGTCTGGCTCCATTTACATTGAAATCATTTAAAAAGAAAGGCCTAAATCTATGAAATTAAAAATAAGGTTAACTCCTTCCAAGAAAGGCAGTTTATGATGACTAGGAAAAGGAATGAAGGAAATTTTGGGATGCCACTGTGTTCTATTTCTTTATCTTAGCAGTGAGTACTTGTGTGTTTCCTTTGTGAAAATTTATGGATGTTACCAGTCCGCACCTATCATCAAAGCTTTCATATTCTACCATAGACCATTGGGTCCCCTTTTACTCCCCCCGCCCCCTTTTAGGCTTAGGCCTGTGTTGTTACTGAATAGTATGTATAAGCTTAAATTTATTAATGCATAACTAGGAAATTCAGCTGAATTGTGAAGAGATGCGAAGTAATGAATGCCAAAGGTGTTTAGGGAGAATGGATGAAATAAAGCTCTTCATTCCCCATTCCCTCCTGGGAGTTGATACAAAACAGGTTTTTACATTCCTTTTTTCCTTCCTTCATTATGTCTTATTCCTCAGAGCATTCATCCCTCTAGGAGAACCCAGGGAAGCAGGTGTCAGTGGTGCTGGTTGTAAAAGGATGAGACAGGGTAAGATAGTTTGCTGGCCAAAGATTGTAAGTCAAATAAATGTTTTTGGAACTAAATCTTGTTTCCTAAAACGACTTACAATATTGAGCTTATAGGGATACTGTGGAATCTAAATAATGTCCCACTTGGTGGGGAGGGAAGAGGGGAAGGGTGGAGGGCAGACGGGAGCACGGGGGACTGAGGTGATGGTGCACTGGTGTTACAGTGATGGGGAATACATGGGGATTACAATTGATGTCAAATATATGTAAATTAAAAAATCTATATTAAAAAAAAAGAAAAAAAATAATGTCCCCATTAAAAAATGAATTTAAAGTGTAAAAACAGTGACAGAGATGATAAAGGCCTTCTTCACTTTGAGTACATGAAAATATCAGTTGATAAAACCCCCCTGGTAACACAGTACAGTGTCATCCACATGCTGTGTGAAAACTGCTGTCCTTGGAGGGAGGGTGTCCATACCTGGATTTCTGTCACTTATCCTATTTTGAAGATTTGGGCTAGTTTCATTGCTTTCTTTGGTTCTATGTACTGATTCATTATAGTATCAATATTTACTTACACTTTGGCCTTGCCCTGTCATTTGAATCTCTGTCCTTCACATATTAAAAAATCATTGCTGATTGACTTGTACCTTCTAATGTTAGAGTTCTAAGAGTAAATCAGCTAATTTTCCATCTTCATTCAGTTCACATTTAAGAAAGGAAGATATTCACAGAAAACAAAACAACTATAAACAATGAAGATGAAGTAGGACTAGGAGAGGTTGTTAGTGCTCAAGGGGAAGGAGGGGAGCCTGAACGATGTTTTCAGACTAAACATCTGCTTTAGTCTCTCTACTTAACTCTACTGACTCCATATCACAATCGGAGCTCAAGACAAACAAATTTCCAGCATTTTAACCAGCATTGAATCCTCCTATTCCCTCTCATATTCCCTATGCTCCAGCCACATTGGGTTTCAACTCAAACAGGAGGTAGAATATAGATCCTTCTCAGATTGCTTACTGGTTACATGGCCTGTGTTTACTGTGTTAAGGCGTCCCTTTTGTAACATGACCAAAATAGTGGAACTACCATAAAATATTTTTGGTGAGTGTCAAAATTCCCAATAATAAGTGATAGAAGAAAGAAAAAAGAATTTATGCTACAACTACACAATATTACTTATCAAAGAAAATGTCTGTATATGAAGAATAAAGAAAAATGGAAGCTACACTGTAACTCCTCCTCTTGAACGATAACTTTTATGGCCATTCTATTTGGGGACCCCTACTGTGTGTCAGACCCTGAGCTGATCATTTTGAATAAATTATTTTATCCTCTGAACTTCTCTATGGGCAATTATTATCATTCCTATTTTAGAAATAAAGTGACGTTGAGGTTCACACACTTCAAGATTAGAAGTCATCCACTGAGGAGGCCCTGGCTCTGGCAGTGAGGTCTAGGTGTCTGGCTTGAAGCCCATGCTTTTAAATACTGTGCCCCTTGAAGAATTTCTAGAGGGCATTGTGTGTGCAAGAGCAGGAAAGAAGAAGAAAGAACAGGGGACAGGACCAGAAGACATTATAAAAAAGAAAGAGGATAGGGAACAGGCTGGATATAAGAAGAATAGCCTTTGCCAGGGTTCATGCTGAGGTTTTGGACTTGTGTGTCTAGAGAATGATGATCATTTTGAAAGAAATGAAGAAATCCAGAGAGGGAGCAATTTGGGGTATGGAGTGGATGAACAGGAGTGAGCTCAGTTTCAGACATGTTCAACTTGGGCCTCATAATCACACAAGCAATAGCAGGGCCCCACAGAGCCAGCAATCCAATAATCTATAGGCACAGATGGAGAGGGAAAGTCAAGTCTTGCAACAGGCACAGGAGACGCTGGAAGCAAGTGAAAAAACATCAGGTTTAAATTTTCCTAGTTCTGAATTTTCAGAACTTGTTTCTTACAAGAAGCCACTTCAATCATATTTACTAATGTTTGGTGAGAGGGTGGGGTGTGAATTTTATATATTTGTTCACCACTGCCCAATTCAAATGTAATCCTTTGAGATTAAATGTCTTCCCCCTTTTTTAAAAAGGCAAAACAATTTAAATTACAAAATATCCCAAAAAAATAAATCTCTATTTTTTATTCACTTCTATAAATGTTTGCCACTTTAATCAAGGGAACTTAGCACTTTTCTTTGTTTTATTAGTGGATTGTTGTATTATAGTAGATGTTTAATGTAATTTCTATCTCTTGTTTTTCTAGTTGTAAAAAAAGTCTTTGATCAGTAAATGATTTTGTGAATTTATGAACATAAGGCTAACTAAGCTTTTAAAAATTTTTATGGACAACATATTTACGTAAATCCATATACACATAAAGTTAATTAACTCTGTGAAGGAGAGCATTGTACTAGATGATTTCTTACAATGTAAATTCTATGATTCATTATAATGAATCATATACTTAAAAATACTGGGAACAAACTGACATCCTGACACCTGATAATGTCTCTTCTCTTCTCTCTTACTCTCACAAACACTCCTACCTTCTCTTGTCAGTTGCTACACACCCAGAGAATAAAAGCTTTCTATGTCATCTATCCTTTATTTCTGTCCCTACTCCCTTCCAACAGCTTGATTACTGACTCAGTCGCACTTATTCTTGTTCTTTTCGCTTTAATTGGTGAAGTGCACAGTATAAAGAATTACCTTGAAGAGATTGTTCTTTGTTGATTACCATCCTCTAATAAACCATGAGTAGTTAATGGTTATTTCAGCGTTAGTGTTAAGTGCCTACAGATGACAGGGACAAAAATTAATCAGTCTCAGTAGTATACAAGCAGTAGCTCTTAAATTTGGTCTTTAGAACAGGAGCATCTGCAGCAGCCAGAAATTTGTTAGGAATGCAAATTCTTGAGAACCACTGCATCTGCAGCTGGCAGGGGAAGACGTGGCATGCCCAATAATCTTCCTTTTAAGAAGCCCTTTAGGTAATTGTGAAGTAAACTAATGCTTAGTAAACTAATGCATGTATAGAATAACTGAATTTGCTCAGTGTGGAATGGTGGGCTGTTCTTGAAAGAACAAAGTTAATGTTCCCTGATGCTCATTAGAAGGGCCTGGACTGCATCAGTTTTTGTTTTTAAAGAAAAATAATGTCCTGTCTCTGCCATGAGTTGAATAACCGTAGGGCAAACCTGGACCTCTCTGGGTCTCATTTTCCCCATCTATAAAATTAGAACCTCAAACTTTTATGATCTCTGTGGTAAATTCCATAGAACTTACATTCTCATTTTTGGTACATGAGTATTTCTATGACATATAGCCTTTATGTGTAAGAAGGTGGACCAGACCCAGCAACGCAGGGTGATATTAACATGAGCACAATGGAATGAAAGCCACATCCTTGTTCTCTTCAGTATCAGTTTATCATCCATAATTTCATACACACCCACACACATACACACACACACACAAATATTAAGTCACAATCTCGATAGCAAAGGGAAGTAAACTTTTTCCATAAGAGGCTAATAGGAAATATTATAGGATTGGTGGGGGGGGGGCACTGTGCTGTGTTACATCTCTTCAAATTCTGCCAGTATAATGTAAAAACAACTCTAAACAGTAAGTATAGAAGCATGACTAAAGTTCCAACAAAACTTTTCTTATAAAAACCAATGGTGGGGGGCCTCCCTGATGGCACAGGGGTTGAAGACATAGCATTATCAAGCTATCACTAGCCACTGTAACATGAGTTCAATCCCCCACCAGGGAGCTAACCCATATGGTGCAGCAGACCTCTCTTGTTTCCCACTGCTCTCCTCAGCAGTGTATTTCAGTAGATCTACCTGTTCTGCTCCCCCTCTGTCTCTGCGAATCCTCTCAACCCCCACACTTCTGGCCTACACACCATGAATAATAAATAAATCTTTTTAAAAAAATAAACCAATGGTGGACCATTGTTCATCAACCCTGCTTTATAATGCCTCTGTTTTTAAAAATTAAAATAAATAAATCAACCATTTCTTGGTTGGTTGATTTTTCATTAATCAGATATTTAATTCCCAGCCCACTAACAGTACACTCTCCTGATTGAAACCATCAAAAGCAACCAAAAAATATCTAACGTTCCACGTCCTGCTTTGTAAACGATCAAAGAAAGCATCGTGCTAAAAATACCCAGCTTTAGGCCTAATAATTCTCCATTTTTATGCGAAAAGGAAGCAAATGTTCTGCTTCCACAGGTACATTTTTAAATAGTTTGTGTTGAGAATGGTGGGAATGTAAGGTGGAGGGCTGGTGACACAGCTGATAAACCTCTCAACTGGAGCCACCAGAGTTGATGCAGTCACAACTCGAGGAATCTTGACTGGCCTGTCCATTCCTGGCATTAACAGTGCATGCTTTGAAGCAGTAATAGAAACAGTAGTAGTCACCGATACCACACCTCAGGAGGATAAAATGAAACACTGCTCCACAATATACAGGTGACTGAAATCTCTGGAGCCTCGCAGAAGCCATCAGGAGAACTCACAAGGGGGGCTAGTTTCCTGCCTGTTCAGCCATGTCCCTTTATAATCGAATAACTTACCAAGTCTTTTTAAAAATAAGGTAAACCCTGAATGAATGAAAGGAAAGAAAGAATGAAGGGAGCAAGGGAGGGAGGGAGGGAAAGGAGAAAGGAAGGGAGTGAGGAGGGAAGGAAAAGAGGAAGGAAGGGTGAATTTGGGTTTACTATTATCACAGAGCATAGCAAGGAAGAAATCAATTTATTTCTATAACTGTGGACATTACAACAATTATTTAGCTGCTACTCTAATGTACACTTCTTATCCAAGAGCTGCCTCTGCAGATTAGGTTATGGATACTCTGTCTTATAAAAAGTTACTGCTAAGACATCCTTCCCAGGATGCCTTTGCTTAAAGCCGTGACTGGAAAAGGTAAAGATATCATTGTGTTATTGCTAGCAAGTTATGACAGGCAAGACATTTCAGTAAATGACATTAGTGTCTTCTCCTAACTGGCAGGTCACTGAACCCGAGTGGTAAAGATGACCCAAGATAGTGTTTTAATCCTCAGTTGTGTGAATGCATACCAAAAACACAGCAATTGGGCTCATTTCACAAATGTAGAAAAGAAAGAAAAAATACTAGACATCTTTCCAAGTACAATAACAAAACATGTTGGGTAATCTTGAAGTTTCCCACCCTTCACTCTGTTCCCAAGTGGAAGCATATGCCAGAGCAACAGCTTGAACTCATTCTGAACTTTGAATTAGACTCATACTAACTTTCCTTACATTGTTATTATTTCAGTATTATCTATATTCTCCTCTGTGCCCGTCTACAGTTAGTCCACAATGATATCTGCCGAATACGATGCCTAACGGAGCCTCCACCAGGCCTCGGGGCTGTTGATGTTTCCACTAACTTGATAAGCTTCTTGCCATTATGGGCTGTGTGGAAATGGGGACCAAAGAGGTAACAGCCTGTGGTTGTGTTTTAGATGATTTCTAGTAGGTCCTATTTCCAAAAAGTATTAGTGAAAAGAGGAATGAAGATGGAGTAGAAATGATGTGGGCTCAGATTATGTGTCCTCTCTTGCAAAAAGGTACCTATCGTCTGCCTTCCTCTGCTGGTTTCATACAGAATGCTATATGGTCTATGACTTCATTTCTTTAAGGACATTTCATTAGATAAATATATCAGAGTCTTCAGGTTTGTGAATCACATTACAGGGACAGATGCTTTCCTGTGGTTATGGTTTTTTCCCTCAGACACATTAGAGTGAACTTCACCTTGTTCTGCTTGTACCACTCATCAGGTTTATGCTGGCATCATTCTACTGTAATACCTGCCAGGTGGCTTTCTCTAAGCCCGCGGGTAGGCTGGAAGTGTGAGGGAATTAAATCTCCCAGGAGCAGCTCTCAATCAGTGACCTCTTCCCAGTGGTAATAGAGACAGTGCCTAGGGTGTTTGGAGCCTAACCTGTTATTAACTCTGGTGTCCCAAGGGATAAAACTAGATAAGGAATATCTCTTACAAAGCTCTGTCTTAATAAGGCTACTTTCACGTTGGGTCAGTTGCAGGTTACACTAGGGGTTAATAGCACCCCACTTGCTAGGTTATGAATCACTAAGATCCACTGTAGATCTGTCTCTGACAATGTGATTATATGGTGTACTAGTCACTCATTTTTTAAATAAATAAATCTTCATTTAAAAAATATTTATGCATACAAGAGCTGGGGTACAGGCTAGAGTTGCGGGAGGTGAGGGGATTCACCAGAGACAGTCGGGAGCAGAATAGGCAGATTGACTGAAATACACTACTGAGGGGAGCAGCAGGCGAGACAGAAGAGGTCTGCTGTGCCATGTGTTTCCCCGCCCTGGCCAGGGATTGAACTCACACTGCTGTACTGTGGATGATTCACAGTGCAGTGTTCAACCTGCTGTGCTGCCAGGGAGCACAATATTTACTCTTGACACTGGGAGAAGCTGCTGGTAATATACTGTCTCCTTCACCTTCTATCTCCTCCAACCACATTCTACCCCAGTCCTCCTCCACTTAAATCATTGCTCACTCTTGAAAACCTGCCAGATAATCTATGTTTGTTCCTTGCTCACTCTTGAAAGCCTGCCAAATAATCTATGTTTGTTCAAACCTGGAATAAGACCAAGTAAATAAAAAGTTCCAGGTGTGACTTCACCTGGACATATTTACCACTTAAAATTATAGAGTCAGATTTTAGAAGCCGGTGCTTTTTTCAAGTGTCCCAAAACTCTAAATGATTTGTTTTTTCTTATTTGGAAATCAGATTGCAGAATTCATTCTGTGTGCACACAGAATTTTTGGCAATATTACTCTCTAGGTGTATTTTCCATCAGAATATCTGTGTTGTATATTTTCCACCAAATGCAATAGTCTAGGACACTTTTATATATGTCTGGGAATCAAGCTTCTTGCTGGTTTAGCTGCAGATTTTATTTTAGGACTGATTTTCAGCAGCCCACTGATTAACCATTAAATGAAACCAGATTGCTCACTGAAACCTTACTAACCTCAGGTCATTAGACACACACATTGTCTTCTTTACTCTCTGTTGTCTGGAATAATTCTATTTTCTCTATATTTGAATAAGCCCCTAGGAATGTGGATTAGTTCCTTCTATATGGCATGTTGTTGTATATTTAAAAATTGCAGTAAAAACCTAAAGACTGCATTCAGAGTCTAGAGTTCTCAAAAGTACACCAGACTTCTGGTGATGAATATGTGTAGTATATACCGATGTTTATGATGCTAAACACCTGAAACCTATATATTGTTTTAAATCAATATTGTTTCTATAAAATTGTCCTTAAAAAATTGAACACACTTCAGGTAATTTTTTTCTCCCAAGATAAAATGATGGCAGAGGAACCTTGGTGTTTCCCACCTCACCTTGCCTTTGTGCTCTTTCTCTATTCTCAGTGTCCTTCTATGGCATCTGATCCTCATAGCGAAGAATGGGAATGAGCTGACCAACTCTAATTTCCTGTGAGGACAGTGGTTCTTACTCGGACTGAGTTCACCCATCAGGGGACATTTGACAATGCTGGGACATTCTTGGTCATCACAACTGATAGGTGGGTGCCACTGGCATCTAGTGAATGACCAGGAATGCTTCAAATACCCCACAATCTTATGATGTTCAGGACAACCCCAGCACACAGCTTAATGCTACTCAAAGGTATTAATGATATTATCTATGGCTATTTTTAGAGCTAATTCATCTTACTAAAGAGACCAGGAAGAACATACATACCCCTATAATTTTACTGCCCATAGTAAGGACACAAGACCCATTGACTTTCAGAGATTCAACCATATCCAGAAATTCCTATCATATACCCACACCCCACCCGCCCCCCCCCCCCAAAACACATCAGTGTTTTACCCCCTGGAGAGGATAAGAACAGGGAACAGAGCTCAATACTCAAAACAGAAACTCTGTCACTTTCCCTATATGCTCCTCCCCCTGATCCAGAAAGGAACCATCACCTCCTTTCACCAAGTGGAGAACCCATCTCTTAAATCAAGGGATTCTTCCTAACTTTATGGTTCATATTGGAAACTCTGTGTCCCATATCTCTGTATCAGCATGGAGTTTTTAATATTTTAAGAGAAGATTTTTTAAATGATCAATAAATTTATAAAACTAAATACAAATGGATGAATATTTTTTTTCCATTAAATGCTTAGACTTTATACTTAGTCAGGACTTTCAAAACTGCCACCTCTGCTTAGGTTACAGAAGACTGTATATGAATTCAAAAATAATGGTCTAGACATTTTTTCAATGTCATTCCCATACTGATAAAACTTTCATCAGCATTAAAAAGTGTAAGGAGGGGCCCGCCCTGGTGGCGCAGTGGGTTAAGCAACGCACTATGAAGCAAACAGCAGCCACTGCAGCCCAAGTTTGATCCCTGCCGCCGGCCAGGGAGGGGCCCCACATGGCGCAGCAGACCTCTCCTGCCTTGCCCGCTGCTCCCCTCAGCAGTGTGTTTCTGTCAGTCTGCCTGTTCTGCGTCCTGCTCTGTCTGGTGGATTCTCTCACCACCCCCACACCTCTGACCTGTACCCTAGTGCTTGTACGCATAAATAAATAAATCTTTTTTTAAAAAAAGTGTAAGGAATTTAAAAAGAAATTGAATGGAGAAATATTTGACTAACACAATTTATTTTATAAATTTTCCCTTCTGTTTTTTCTATATGCTACCTCACAAGATGCTTATTCTCTTCTGTATTCTTCCATTCTAAGTAGGTAGTGCTATGACCTTTCCAAAATGTTTCCTCAGAATATTATGCCAAGCTCTTAATATGGGGGCCTGGATACTGCCCTGACCTAGGGGTGCCGGGGACTCTTCAGTGATTTTCACCCCTCCCCATCTTCCAGGGATCCAGCCTCAGGAGCACCAGGAGCCATGTATTTGGCCTGTGTGTAAAGGCCATTCTAGGCCTTTTCTGACAGGAAGTGAGCAAATCTGTGCTCAGACCGGGCCTTTGCAGTGAGGTGATCAGGCTCCAGCCAAGCCTAGCCTGATCTAGGACCTGAGTTCCTTTCTCAAGCCCTCCTCTGACTGCCACAGAACTCTTGAACCCCTGTAGCTTCTACTCAGCTGCCCAGTCTCTTTATGACAAAACTACTGCCAAAGTTCCATTTTCCTACAGAAGAAAATCAGAAGCTAACATTGTGTTTGAATAAGTTTTTGCTCTTAAGAAAAGTATCAATTCTTTTCAAATTTCGTAGTCCAAACTAGAAGCCTTATTTCTTCCTGACACTGCCCCACCCTCCACTTTTCTTTATTTGTGCTGATTATTTATTGAGAACATAAAGTATTCTGTAGAATGCTTTCAAGTAAACACCAATAATTCCACTCTTCTAAAATAAAAAGCTGTTTCTTCAATGCATACCCTCTTTCTCCCAGGGTCCAAATTCTGGCCTCAAACTTACCTGCTCCCAATCTTATGTAAGAGTTTTAATAGTCCATGATGCACAAGAATTTTTGAAATTCTGGGCTGATTTCTCCAAAAGAGTTGATGTAAAGGAGGTAAGAATAAATATAATATTTTCTTGCAACTTAACTATTATGTAGCATAGAGATCTCAGTCACTCCCCATGGATCCTAACTCATGAGTAACGGAGGAAGCCTAGATGAAAATAAAGAGCTTTAGATGCCTCCCTGGTGGCGCAGTGGGGTAAGCAACACACTATGAAGC
Source organism: Galemys pyrenaicus (assembly GCA_019455555.1). Lineage (NCBI taxonomy): Eukaryota > Metazoa > Chordata > Mammalia > Eulipotyphla > Talpidae > Galemys > Galemys pyrenaicus. The sequence goes on from JAGFMF010011622.1 coordinate 878,343, forward strand.
AAACCGCAGCCACTGCAGCACGAGTTCGATCCCTACTGCCGGCCAGGGGGGGGACCCACATGGCGTGGCAGACCTCTCCTGCCTCGCCCTCCTGCTCCCCTCAGCAGTGTACTTCTGTTGATCTGCCTGTTCTGCTTCCCGCTCTCTGTGGTGAATCCTCTCACCACCACCCCCACCCCCACCTCTGGCCTGTGCCCCTGTGCTTGTATGCATAAATAAATAAATATTTTAAAAAAAAAGAAAATAAAGAGCTTTAATGCTACGTGATATTAAATGATACTTAATTAAGTGATTTTGATTGTAAATGATGTTATAGTCTAGTCCTTTGTGTTCCTTAACACTCCTCCAACATTTAATTATTAATAATATATTTTTGTTGTTGCTGCATGTCCACAAAAGGATAGTGAACTCATCCTAAAACCAGTGGGTAGATTGACTTTCTGAAAGGACTTTTCTTAGACACAAGATATGGAAACAAAAGGAAGAGCCAAGCTTTGTAGGGGAAAAGGGACTTTGTTTGATTTCTTTGGTTTGGAGATTTTGTTTTCCAAAATTCCAAAACCTTGACTTTTTTAAGCAAGAATAAAGTTGCTAGTTAGATTATAGAGTTTCAGAAATAAAATGTAAAATTGAAGTGTCTGTAGATGATAATGTTAGCCTTTTTCCCACCCAAAAAGAAAAGTGCAATTTGAAAGAAGGGAGAAGAAAATTGGAAGAGATTGGTAAGATTTAGACTGTATAAAAAGTATGTCTGAGAAGTAAAACAGGAGAATTAAATTCTGGATTATTTAAATTTTTGTAATCCTAGGTCTCCAAGAACCAGATTCCAAAAGAATGACTGGTGCAAACATAGGTGGAAAGGAAACCAAGAGTGTTGTCAGAGCGTGAGGCAGGTCTGAATCCTGTGACAGAACAAGGGAGGGTGTTAAGATAAAGAATGCAGTGTATTTCTAAGATTTTGGTAACACTTATAGGGAGTTTTGAGTCTAAGTCACCCATCAGATGAGCTCTGTATCTCCAGGTAGTTTTCTGACCTTCATACGCTGGCTTGAAGCAATGCCTGGGAAGTGTGGTTTTCTTGTTCAACCACAGAACAGGTTGTGCTATGGGTCAACTTCCCAGGTTCAGAGATTTGAGAGGTATATGTATATATTATAGAGATCTTATTTATTTATGCATACAAGAACTGGGGTGCAGGCCAGAGATGAAGGAGGTGAGAGGATTCACCAGAGACAGAGTAGGGAACAGAACAGGTATCTACTGAAATACACTGCTGAGGGGAGCAGCTGGCAAGACAGGAGAGATCTGCTGTGCCATGCGTGTCACCTCACTGGCCAGGGATCGAACTCATGCTGCAGTGATTATGATAGCATCATAGTGCTGTCACTTTACCACTTGCACCACATGCCAGAGACATGTTTTCATGATCACTACAGAAACCCTACAGGATCTTGCTAAATTTTAGAATAAAAAGGACTTGTACCTCACTTCTAGCTTGAGAGTGTGTAAGCTGAAGAGTCAAGTCTAAATGCAATACAGAAGCCAGGTGGTCAAATACCAAAGGGGACTTGGCAGGCTGGCTTAGTTTAGTATAGGGAAACATTCAAAAAGCTGTCTGGGAATGAGTTGGAGACCCACAGGATTCTGTTTCATGAGATTAAATGATGTTATAACCAGAGACAATGTATACTAGTCACCAATGCCAGTACAGAATGTCTGAAAACTATGTGGAACTAACCTCATCTTAGCTAACATCAGAGCACATCACCCAATATGCAGGCGGACAAGAGGAGAAACTGCACCACAGAAAACGCCAGTGTGGACAGGAGACACCTTAGTACTCACCATGGTTGACGCTCAGTAGGTGGTAGAGCCCTCAGTACAGGATGGGTACAGTACAGATGTTTGGATATGGAAGGTAGGGGAGCTAACCCATGTTTTCATTTGGTGCAGAGCAGCATTTGTGTTAATAAAATATCTCTAACCTCGACCCAAATTTAGTGTTATACAAGTTTTGGATGAGAACTTGATTACTTAACTTTTGGTTCATTATGATAATTGGGGCCATGTAAACCATCAGAAGACTAAGATCAGCATGTTCATCTGATTTCATTAAGGAACAAAAAGGAATGAATTACAATATATATTAGCTTTTTCACACTATGTGTGTTTCTAATTAGTTTGAGGCTAATATATCAGAATTGTTTGTCAGTTGTTAATGGCAAACAGATTTGATTTCAAGAAGCTGATTCCAATAAGAACTGACTCAAGGGTTTGCAGGAGACAGTAAGTATTAGCTTTATGGCAAAGCACCAGGTTTATCAACTGGGAAAGGATTCTGACATTACAAGAACTGCTGTAAAAGCAGAATGGGAGACCGAGGGACCAAGATTCTTAACTCCAGGAAGCAGCATTGTGAGCAAGTCAAGCCACAATTGCCAGCTACAGCTCCTGTTTCTGTAGGTTATACCATTCAGGGAGTAACAAACAAGAGCTAAAACTGAACTCCTGGTCTCCTGGTTCTCTTGTGCCTGCAATTATAAGGCCTCTACCTCAGATTCACTCTTAGTCTTTTCTCCCTAGGACTTAAGACAGTACACTTGCGGATATTGTGTTGCTCTCAGTCATTCCTAACTTCAAACCTGGGACATAACCTCACATCAGAGCATACCCGGATGCTCTTTTCCTTGGGAATGAATGTGCTGCAGGCAGTAACCTCTGCTCTCAAGCCTTCTTTATGGAAAGCCTAACTGTGTGGCACTGAATACAGGGGTAAACATGGACTCCAGCTGGAGCCCTAATTCTTTTATCCTTTTGTTCAAAACCATTTAGTAGGTTTCTTCTGTAGATACTAAGCTATATATAATGCAAGAACATATATGTATAAAACTTTCCTCTCAAGAAATCTACAGTTTGAATGATAAATGGCTTTTCTTAACATACAATGGGAAATCAGAGGAAGCAAACTTTGTTTTTCATTAGAGTCATCTGTGATTTGTAGAACTTTTGACATTTTGACTAACCCATGAAGGATAGGTAGAGTTTGAACAAATACTATCATTGTTAATATCATCAGAACTTTTCTAATAAAGATCTGCCTGTGTTTATATAAAGAGAAAAACCATATGGGGCACAATAATGCTCTTTAAATATTTGGAAGACTGTCAACATTGTAGAATAAATAGAATAGAAGAACACTAGTGGGATACAAGAGAAAGATATAAAAAGAATCCAAATTGGGAAAGAAGAAGAAAAACCATTAGTACTCATAGATTATATGAAAATATACATCTAAAACCCTAAAAACTCCATTAAAAGCTATTAAAAATGATAAATCAGTACAGTGAAGTGCTATAAAATAAGTCTACACAGGAGGAGGGCATAAAGAGCACAAAGGTCTGAGGTGATGGTGCACAAGTGAAATGGTGGGAACTCCTTGGGGACTACGAATGTTGTCAAATACAATTAAATAACTCTAATGAGAAAATAAATGAAGCAGTAGCTGCTCAAGATCACAAAAATAAAATAAGTCTACAAAAATCAATTCTGTTACTATATACAAACAATGAAGTAAAAGAGAATGAAATCAAGCGAGGAGTTCCCATTACTATCATATTACAAAGAAGTATATATCTTGGAATAAACTTAACAAAGGAAGTGAAGGAACTATGTAATGAAAACTATAAGACATGTCAAAAAGTATTGGAGGAGACATAGAAATGGAAATATTTTCTCTCTTCAAGGATTGGAAGAATGAACATTGTTAAAAAGGCCATTTTACCCAAAGTAATATACAGATTCAGTGTAACCTTTATCAAAATTTCATGGCATTCTTCAAAAAATAGAACAAACCTCACTGAAAATGTTAAGAAACTATAAAGGGTCTGAATAGTCAAAGCAAGGAAGAATGGAGATATTCACAACCCCAGACTTCAAAATGTATAACAAATCTATAGTAATCAAAACAGTGTAGTATCAGAATAAAAATCAGTGGTATAGAATTGACAACCCAGAAATAAAACCACACTTGTATGGACAGTTAATCTATTAAAAAGGAGTCAAAAGTGAACACTGGATAAAGGAAAGTCTTCAGTAAATGGTAATGTGAAATCTGGACAAAAGAATGAAACTGGATCACTATCTCATATCATATTAAAATACTGACTCAAAATGGATTAAAAACTTGGTTGTAAGACCTAAAAACAAAACAAAACAAAACAAAACACATGGAAGAAAACATAGGCAAAGCACCATACAACATTGATTTCAAAGTTGTTTTTGGTGGCTTGACTCCAGTGGCAAAATAAACAAATAGTACTACATTAAACAAAAAAGTTTCCATACACTGAAAGAAACTATCATTAAAATATAAAGATATCCCACCAATAGGTAAATGCTATTCTTCCCATTTTCCCATTTTATACGTGAAAGACTTTGAGGTTTAGAGAATTTGAGAAATGTGCCCATTCCAGAACTGGATAGGAACCCATACTGAGTACAAAATTGCAAAGGTCAGTGTTTAGGTCCATATATTTTCTGTCTCCCAAATGGATTTCTTGTCAAATTTTATTTATAAATAAAGTATATAAATATGTTCCCTCATACAAGAGGTATGGAACAAGGTGTTGGGGATAACAGTAACTTCAAGCTAGTATTCCATGCTTAGCACCACACTTTTAATTACCGAAGCACCCTTACTTTTAATTACCGAAATAAAATATAGTCATTTAAACATGTTCATTCTTTCTCTCTGATATTTTTCCACTGCACTTCCCTCATAGAAGGAATTCACAGAAAAAATATTTACATAGTGAGGCAGATGATTTTTTTTTCTTTTTATTAAAATATTTTAAAATTTACATATACTTGCCATTAATTGTAATCCCCATGTATTCCCCATCACCATCTCACCAGTGCACCATCACCTCAGTCCCTCCTGCTCCCATCTTCCCTCAACCCTCCCCCTCCCCTCCCCACCAGGTGTCCCCAGTCTGTCCTTGTCTCTTCGTTTTTGGTTTCTGTGTCTTTATTGCTGTTATTGTTATTATTATTATTGTTCTTATTCCTTTCCTTGATCTTTATTTGGTTCCCTTATGTTCCTCCTAAGGGAGGAACTATCTGGTATTTTTCTTTTGTGAGGCAGATGATTTTAATGAAACCGTGAGACTATTAGATCTATTTCAGAATTAGGTCAGAAATACTTTTCTCCCCAAAGACTTACAAAATCAGAATTTCTAGAGTTCATTAATGTGAAGGGTAAAGCATCCATGTAAATACTTTGGAGAAAAAGACAAGCAAGTGGTCCAAAGGGACTTAAGCTCCTCTGGATTTTCTCAGACATGAGCGGGGCATGTGGGAAGAGGAGAGATGTGGGGAAGAGAGGTATGCATGACATTTCTTTTTTAAGGAAGAAAAAATCTCTTTTAGTGGCTATTATCCTTCCTTATAGTCAGGAAACCACCAGTCATTTCCGAGTCCTCTTTTCTTCCCAAACTCCTCCCTTTTTCTTCCTCTTCTTCCACTACCCTTTCTTTACCCACACCCTTTTCTTATTCCTTCCTTTTACTCTCCCTCCTCTAGCTGGCCCTTTTCTTTCCTCCTTTCTTCTATTTTTCTCTTTATTTCTATCTCTTTGTTTCATGGTTTTCTTGACATCTTCATTATTTAAAGAAATCCTCCAAAGAGCATTGCTTTACCAAAAATGTCACACCCTCTGAGGTTTGGTCACACATAGAGGCAGAGGCCCTGAGCTGCCTTCAGCTCCTTTTGAAAGAGTAAGAATTCCATTTTGGAACTACAACTTAATTGCTTTCATCTGATAACACTGTTGCATGAAATTTGTATTTGATCTTCAAGGTTTCACATCTTAAATTTCAAATATAAAAACTTCCTTTATAAGTGTGACCAATTCAACTCATTTTTGCAAAAAAAAATTCAAGAACACAAGTAAAGAATGTATGTGGCTAACCTTAATAAGAACTATAAATTCAAAGAGTGCCAAAACCATGTTTTCCTTTTATGTATCTATTGTATGCAATAATCATATTTATTATTGTATATGTCTGTATCTACATCTGGCCAGGCACATAAAAGCAAACCCATATTTGTGAGTGAAAGAATGGTGAGAGCAAAATTCTACAATATTGCCATCTACAATGCTTAATTCAGACCAAAGCACTATTTAAACCAAAAAGGCTTTTTAATTGGATAATAGTTCTAGAAAATAATTGATTCAATTTTTTGTTTATAATTCTTTGCTTTTTATTTTAATGGTACAAAAAGCAAAAATTAAATATCGTAAAACTTCACTTAACCAGAGATATAAAATATATTAATGAGGCTTTTTAATTATACTTTTAGGGAGGAAAAAGGCATGTAAAAGATAAATGTTCAATAGAGGGACATTGAAAAGAAAATCTGAGTCTAGGTCTCTTGGTGGTTCAGGGGTTAAAACTATGCCAGCCACTGGAGTATGAGTTCAATCCCTGGCCAGGGAGCTGACCCACATGGTGCAGCAGACCTCTCTGTCTCTCCCGCTGCTCCCCTCAGCAGTGTATTTTAGTCAATCCACCTGTTCTGCTCTCCGCTCTGTCTTTGGTGAACCCTCTCACCCACCTCTGAACTATACCCTAGTTCTTGTATGCATAAATAAATAAGTTAATAAATAAAAATATAATAAATCTTTTTTAAAAATCTGAATCTGGAGGGTGGTTTGAAGTCAGTATGCATCATTCCATGAGCATTGGAATGGTCTTCTATTCTAATCTGCATCTCTAGCCACAGATCATGGCTTATGTGCTGGGAGGTGAAGGTCTCTATCTCTAAGAATCTGTCCTAAAGGCCCTCCCTTTCTCTGGTGCGTGCATGTAATGCCCTGCACTGACTGGTTGCTTGACTACATGAATATGTGTGTCCCTTTGTCAAAAGAATATTAAAATCCTCACCTTACATTATCTCTCTCTGTTTAAAAAGGGGTTTTCCCAGCCCTGCCTCTCTTGATCCACCCAGAAAAGTACATAAGTTTTAAAAAAGAAAGTGCTTGTTCACTGTGAAATCCCCATGTCAAAGGAAATAATGATCAATATTTGTTTTCTTGTCCTCGGGGATGAATGAAAAACCATCATAGTGATATAGTCCCTGCTTTGTAGTTTTCATAAAAACCAAGTCATTGAGAGGAAAAGACACATGGATATTTTGCCAATAAGGTCACAAAGAGTTACAGATAAAGATACTACAGGTGCCAACAGGAAGAAAGAGAAGGATCTGGCAAGGGAACCACTGGTAAAAGTAAACTATCAGGGTCTCTTGAGTTCATAAATACATATGAATGTACATTGTTAAAGCTAAAACATAGTATTATCAATAAAATGTAGAACAAATTTCCATTAAAAGTATTTTAGATAATGCTATGAGTGTAGAGTTATGTCTTGTAGGATAGTGATTTAATTTCCTTTGAATATATACCCAGAAGTGGGGATAGCTGGATCATATGGTAGTTCCTTTTTTTTTTTTTTAAATTTTTGAGGAACCTTCATACTATTTTCCATTATCAACTGTATCAACTTACATTCCCATGAACAGTGTATCTCCACATCCTCACCCTTGATTATTTCTTGTCATTTTTGATAATACTTATTCCAATGGCTTTAAGATGATATCTCATTTTAGTTTTGATTTGCCTTTTTTTGATGATTAGTGATGTTGAGCCTTTTCTTTCTTTCTTTTTTTTTTTTTACCTGTAGTCAATTGTATGTCTTCTTTGCAAAAAACATTTATTCAGGTCCTCTGCCAATTTTTTAATCAGGTTATTTGACTTTTAGCTATAGAGTTGTATGAGTTTCTTATAAGTTTGGATAGCAACCTATATCATTATCAGATAGATGTTTGTAATACATGTGTGTATCAAATAATCATATGCTACATCTTAAAATTATAAAATATTATCTGTATCTTAAAAGTATAATCAATAAAGCTAAAAATTATTTAAAAATTTAAAGTTGCTTTAGCTATAGAAGTTTGGGTATACAACTTTTTAAGTCCATGAAATTATTCAAAATCCTCTGCTTCAATATCTCTCCCCATGAATATAGATTATCATGCTGGTGATATGCCTGGTTAGACCAGGTCATGTAACCAAAGACCTGTGATGAAGAGTTCATTGAAAGAAATTTGAGCCCTTTGTTGCCAGAAAACATTTTTCACTCTTGCAACAGGCTGCACTATTACCTGCTACCAAGTTCAAAATTTTTTAAAGCCTAGTAGTTATGCTTTACTAATTTTTAAGAAAAAAGAAATCCACCAGATAAGGACAAGCACTTAGCTTTTAAAAGAACCCCACAGTCTTCTTTATTAAAATTTAATCTTCAGCTGCCTTTTTAAAAATTCAAATCCATTAGTCATTTATTGAGAGTATGTCTTTCTTCAGAATAACTCAGGAACTACGAAAATGAGCTCCAGAAATGAAATTTAAAAGTAGTTCAAAACCTAACAGAAGGCTAGGTGAATGGAGATCAGAGAAGAGGAAGAAGAGTCAACAGTGACTGCCTGTTGTTCACAGGAGACCCAGGATTTAAGGGAGTCCATAGCTCTGGCAAGCTTCTGCTCTGATATACGACTCTGCATCTAGGGATTAAGTCTTTGGAGAGCCTTGTCCTTAAGATTTTAGGATTTGAGACCAACAGTGTGGCATAAATACGTTCTACTGCTTAGAAAATTACTATATTCCTCTGCTAATATCTATACCAAGAGCTACCAGTACAAAACCTCTCGAAACAACAAAAGGGGACTACAGAGTGAAATGCAGCATAGCTTGTCAGTAACCCCCAGCCCAGTCTCTCTTCCCTCTGGAGAACTGTACCCAGGTTTTAGTGGCCAAATAAATGTACTATGACATGACTATAATTTTTAGTCTTTCTCACACCTGAGAGTGAGAATGTAGTGAAATAATTTGATAATATTTAGGAATGTGAAGAACAAAAGAACTCCTCGTGAATTAGAAATAAAAGGAACTTACTTACTATGCTACATGGTGTCTACTGCAACAACAAAACCGTGCAATAAACATTATGCTCAGGGGTGAAAATTGTGAAATATTCTTTTTGAGATCAAGAGAGAAAGTATGATGTTCCACTTCAGTTCAGCATTGCACTAGAAGACCTAGTGAGCAGATGGCAAAGCAATAAAACAATTTTTTAAGGGTATGCAGACTGGAAGGAAGAAACAAAACTGCTATTATGTACAGATGACATGGTGATGTTTATAGAAAGTTCAAATTAATTTGCAGGTACTGAAGTTAATAATGTAGTTAACAAAAGTCCCAGAATACAAATTTATAAGTGAAATAAACTATATTTTATACAACAGAATTAAATAGCAAATGATGTCTTTAAAAGATGTCATTTGTGGGCCTCTCTGGTGGCGCAGTGGGTTGGGCGACGCACTATGAAGCAAACCGCAGCCACTGCAGCACCAGTTCGATCCCTGCTGCCGGCCAGGGAGGGGACCCACATGGTGCGGCAGACCTCTCCTGCTGT
>JAGFMF010011622.1:887925-910270 GCA_019455555.1 Galemys pyrenaicus
CTGTGGTGAATCCTCTCACCCCCCCCACACCTCTGGCCTGTACCCCAGTGCTTGTATGCATAAATAAATAAATCTTTAAAAATAAATAAATAAATAAAAGATGTCATTTGTAAGCATAGCAACAAATATAAAGTACCCAGAATATATCTGACAAAATATATTCAAGGATTCTGTGGAGGAATTATAAAGCTTTATGGAAAATATTGAAGTATAATTAAATAGAGAAATATATTTTGTTCATAGATAAGAAGTCTCAATATTACAAAAGTATAAATTCATTGCAACTTGATTTGTAAATTCAACATAATTTCAACAAATCTCCAACTTCAGAGTATAGAGGTTGCTCAAAAAATTTAATATGGAACTAAACTACTCTATGATCCAGCAATCCCCACTTCCGGGTTCATATCCAAAGGAAATGAAATCACCGTTTCAAGAGATATTTACACTCCAGTGTTCATGGCGGCATTATTAACCTTAGTCAAGGTATGAAATCAACCTGATTTGAATAAAGAGAACAGTGTTTCTGTACTATTATATATTTATAAAAAATTGCATACATATGTGCATGTATATGTACATATTTACGTAAGTGCATACATATGTGTATGTATATATATGCATTATCCAGTCTTATAAAAGAAGGAAAACCTTGTAAAAGAAGCAAATGATGCCATCTGCAACAACATGGTTGAACCTGGAAGATGTTATGCTAAGTGAAATAAACCAGATACCGAAAGATAAATCCTACATAATTTCTCTTATATGTGGAATTTAAAACAGTCAAACTTGTAGAAACAGAGAATCGAATGATGATTACCAGAGAATGGGAAAAGATGAAATGTGAGACATTTGTCAAAGAGTGCAAACTGTCAGTTATAGATGAATAAGTTCTGGAGAACTTATTCAGCATGGTGAATGTAATTGGTAATAATATATAGTGTACTGAAGTTTGCTGAGAGTAGATCTCAAGTGTTCTCATTATACACACACACAGATACTACTTAAAGTGATAGATACTAAACTTACTATGGCAATCATTTTGCAAGGTATACATATATCAAAATGCATGCTGTATATCTTAAGTATATACTTTTTATTTGTTAATGATACCTCAAAAAGATGAAATAAATGAATAAATGTAGACAGAATTATGGAGGGAAACCTACTACTTGGCAAAGAAAAAAGTAATAGTTGTAAGAGAGAATTATAAATGGCTGCTACAGATATGATGAGAAGCAGGATATCTAAATAATTTGAAACTATCTTTCTGTACTATATTTGCGAAATACAAAGGAAAAAATTGTATTATCACAGTGGAAGAGCCTGGAAAATGACACCTTAATTGAGTGATCAAATTTCACATAATCAAGTAATGAGCCAAATGAGACATCAACATCATGTACCTCCTGCTATGATGCACCGAAAAAGGACATAGCATCATTTTGTGGTATTGTTCCAAACTGTACAAGCTGAAGGTAATTCTAAGCATACATTAAACAAACTGAAATCAAGGGACATTTTGCAAAACAACTGGCCACTACTCTTCAAATGTGTCAAGATCATGAAAGATAAAGGAACTATTCACTACTCCGTGTTGGAGAAGACTGGGAAAATGAGAAATAAATGCAGTATTGGATCCCGGACCAGAAAGAGAATGTAATGGGACAATGACCAAAGTAGAAGTAAGGTCTATAGAGTAGTTAAGAATATTGCATCAATATTAATTTCCTGTTTGGGTATTTGTTTTATAGTCAAATAAGAAAGTCACCATTTGAGGAAACCTAGCAAGGAATATGTAGAAAATCTTGGTACAATTTTTGCAACATGAAATTATTTCAGAATGAAAAGATGGTTCATGGGTGAATTGGTAGTAGGACTTTTACAGGGACTACATCTATGAGGAAAAAGTATACTTTGTACAAAAATGAATAGTTATATAAAGAAAATATATATATATAAATTTTAAAAAGAAAAACAAAATATTTAAACAAAAATGCAAGCAATATTTACATCTAATATGAATTAAGTTAGAAGCAGTATTAAATTTGTTGAAATCACATAGAAAAATAAAATGTAAAAAGAAATTGGAAAAATACATAAACATTTTCTGAAGACTGTGACGCAAAGTTTGGTAAGAAATACTGATCTACTATCCCAGTTTCATACAATAAGTAGAAGAGCATTTCTTTCTATCTTCTGCATCGATTTTGTGGAAATGGAATATCTTTCCTTGAATATCTGATCATGTCTATAAGATCATTTGGGACTACAAATCTCCACCTTCAAAAGTAATGCTGCAAGAGATATCCTCATGGACATGTGTGAGGCTTTCTTTGGAATACTTTTGCCATAGTTAACTGACAGATTATGGGATAATAATGGACTTTACAAAACTAAGTTCTTCCTGTCTGCTCTTTGGAATGGATAGTTCAGCTTACACCTCTCCAACCATGTATAAAACACCCCCCAACCCTGTATAAAAGTCCCATGTCCCTGACAATATTTGATACTATGAAGAGCTTTCAAAATCTCGCTATTCTCATAAAGTGGTATCTTTATTGTTTTGATTTGCATTTCTGGCAATAACATTGAGCCTCTCCTAACTTGTCTGTTAGTTTTGAAGAGTTTCTCTTCTGTAAATTGCTTTATTCATTTTATGTCCTTTTTTGGTCATTATTAGTCTGAAAATTGTGTACTATAAATTCTAGATATTAATTCTTTATCAGTTTTGATCCTGCAAGTATATTTTCCTATTTAGGATCTGTCTGTGCCTTTAACCATTTTACACCTTTTTTAACAGATAACTTTAATTTACAGTTTGTTCTTTTATTTAGGGATTAGTGCTTTTGAGGATTAAGAAGTTATTTTTGACTTAGGGTCATAAAATTAATCTAAGCCCCTTACATGTGCTACCCACTTTCCTGACCCTCATTCTGGATAATTTGAAATAAATTTTAGGGATATAATGAAATCCATGAATGTTTCAGTATATGTGTACCAACAATAAAGTCTCAGAAAATAAATCCGCTATGCCGTTATCAATCCTGAAAAGATAAGAATAATTCATTAATATCATCAAATAAAGTAACTGTTTGTTTTTGAATAGGAAAAATTAGGAAGTTTAAATATACACAGAGGTTACAACTCAGGACTGAATTTGGTAATGGTCTTAAGAAAAGGACCAAAGTGCTGTGGGAAGGGCTCCTTTGAGAAGGCGCATGGTTTCCGGTATTAAAGAACAACACGTTCAGGCGAAAGGGGCAATGTTTAAGACATTTTACAACTGTTTACTTTTGGTTTTTCTCAGAAGAGTGTTTCTGAAATAGTACACAGAAGAAAGTCCCTCATCTACATGGAATACTTGTGGATTTTGTGTTCTTTCCCTTTCCCCTAATAAGCAGGAAATAATAGGAAGAGGGATTCAGCTAGAAGAGAAGCTGTGCCTTTACAAGCTAGACAAGTTCTGAGTACTCAAGGCCAAATTCTAAGGATTCAATATGGATTTGATCTTCCTTTTCATCTTCCTAAGCGAATGTATTTTCTCTTTCCTCGTTTGAAAAATCTCATCTCTAGTCTGAAAGTATTTGTTAAATTGCTTGCCTAAAACAAGGTTCTCTGGAATTATCAAAATGTATCAGACATTTTCTCATGGTTTTCAAGTCTCTAGTATTTCTATAAAATTCATTCAAGTCTAGCACTAAAATTTAAAATTTCAAGATAGGTAAGAGGATCTTTTTTCTTACGTAGTTTTTACCTCTTAGGATCTTGGGATGCAGGAGGTTAAAAAGCAAGTAATGATTCCAGCAAGTAATGAGAGTTGTTTGTTTATTTATTTTATAGCTCAATTACAGGCAGCTGCCCAGTTAGACTTCATCTTAGTATGATTAGGCTGACAAAAATCTTAGTTATATTGTTATGGATTATAATCTATCAATTAAAAAAATCCATGAGTTCATATTGGAATAAATGAGTAGTCAGATAAGTAAATGAGGGACAAGGGACAGCTCTTCACCTCCAGTGAATACATATAAAAAAGATGATAGAAATATAAAATTACCTTTTGGTGATATGGTAGTAATAATTGTTGCAAGGAAAAACCACTGATGGCTGTTAAAATGAGTGGGTATCACATAATGAAAAATAGAATATTTGCAGCCTCAAGGCATCTCATTACAATATATTAATAAATTACAAAAGGAAAAATAGTACCTTTACAGAATCCTAGCAGATGCCAGCTTAACCAACTTTTGTGTCCTCAGTAATAGAACAAATTAATGTCATAAATCATCATAATCCTCTAACATGATACTCAGAGAAGGGCACAGCACCATTTCTATGGTATTTTTGTTTCATAAAAACATAACCTTAAAAAGGGGCACTCTTCAAAATACTGACCAGTCCCCCTGAAAGTGTCAAGGTCATGAAAGGCCAAGAAAAGCAGAAACTGTCACAGACTGGAAGAGACCAAGGAGACATGACTGCTAAATGCAACATGTGGACCTGAATTGGGTTCTAAAATAGGAAAAAAGCTTCAGTGGGAAAAAACCTAGGGGAATGTGGATAGTGTCTAGAGATTAGCTACAGTATTATGCCATTGTTAATTTTCTGAGGTTGTTAATTGTGTCATGGTTATGGAAGCTACTAACATTAGGAAAAGCTCAATGAAGAGTACATGAGAATGACCTGTTATTTTTGCAACTTTTAAGTATAAGTTATACTTAAAACTTTTATTTGAAAGTTAAAAGTTAAGCAACACTGGTGAGATGGTGATGGGGAATACATGGGGATTACAATTAATGGCAAGTATATGTAAATTTTAAAATATTTTAATAAAAGAAAAAAAAAGTTAAGCAAAAACCATTCCAAGTATAAATAAGTATACCCAGGCTTGGATAAATCCCACTTACAAAATATTTCATACTTTGAATGGCTGGTCTGGAAACCCAATGCTATGCAGTGATAAAGGTATTTTCTTGGAGACCCTAAAATCTCACTGCATGCTGTGTAGCTCTCAGACCAGCAACAGAATAGCAAAAATTGGGGAATGCTTATTTAAAACCCTGTGCACCTCTGAAGTAGCACCTCTAAAGTAGCTTTTATTTATTCTCAAATAGTTAGAGACTAAAGGAATCATCCTAAGCAGGGCTGTGAGCTAGAGGAAGTCTGTGTCACAGGCAGCCCCTCTTGTTCTGGCCTATTACATTTACTTTGAATATCTCCAGTATTTCTTGCTCTCCCTCCAACCTGTCCTGAACAATCCCTAGATTTTTATTCTGAAGTAAAAGCAGTGCAAGCATCATTCAAGAAGAAATCCCACTGTGTATTACATTATGTGTGTATACATATATGTGTGCTGGAGTTTAGGAATTACTTGGCACCAGTCTCCCAACCTCTGTGTCCATCCACAGGACAGCAGCAAAATGGCAGTAGGGGAAGTTTGCACTTCCTGCTGTAACCTCCCTTTGGATTTCTTTTCTCCTTGAATGGCATTTCCCTCATCTTTACCTTTTACATGACTAGCTTGTTCCTGCCTTGTCTTTTTCATCTCTTGCTAAAACAATTAGAGTTCGATGGTGTTTGTCCTACTGACAGAATGTCACACCAATATAACATTCCTTTCCATTTGTAGATGGCACGAATTTGTTAAAGATGGGAAAGTGAACAACATGACAGAATGATAGTAAGTCACACTGACCCCAGTGAGCAGCCAACTACTGAGCCAATTGCTCAGCCAATACCCCTGCTTTGGTACAAGACTTCTGATTTACATAGTCAAGGAAGAAGCTTCATCCCACCCTGAACCCTCAAAACCATGTTGGAGTCAGAAGACAATTTGATCTACCTCTCTCCAAGCTGTCAGTTCAGATGTGTGAATCATCCAAAGAAAGCCCTTTTTACACAATCCCTGACTGTTCCCAGCCTTGCTTCACCATTCCTCTCTCCAGAGATGCCGGATGAGATCCCCTTATCCTGTTGAATAAGAAAAGGACAAGGAGAAAAACAGAAATTGGTGTTTTTAATAGTTTAATTTTTAGCATAAACTTCTGACTTCATCCTTCTTCCACATCCTCCATTGTTTTAATACTATAATCTACGGTCCTTATTAGAATTACACCAGTTTCCCCATTAATAATCTTTTCCTGTTCCAGAATCCAATCTAGGATCCCTGTTGCATATTATGTCTCCTTGGTCTCCTCCATTCTCCAAAAACCTTTCAGTATTTCTTTTCCTTTAATTCCAACAAGAGGGTAATTTACACTCAAGTGCTGAGTTTCAGTAACTGTCTTAACCTAGCTGGGAACCCTGAAATGTAATTGAAGAAGCGTCCATGCTGCTGGCTAAGGTAGAGTTATAGCACTGCATGGCTTTGCTTCTCACAGGTCTTCAGTTTGTCTAATGAGGTAGCCTGTAATCAAGGAAATACAGGAACAGGTCAGAGCTTCAAACTATAAACAGAAGATATTTTTGAAGTCCTGTGCCTTCAAAAATTTTAAGGAGTTTGGGCCTCCCTGATGGCGCAGTGGGTTGAGGGCCACACTGTAAAGCATTTGAGGCACAGCAGCGCGAGTTCAATCCCCAGGCAGGAGGGGACCCATGTGGTGCAGCAGACCTCTTCTGCCTCGCCCACTGCTTCCCTTAACAGTGTATTTCGGTCAATCTGCCTTTTCTGCTCCTCACTCTTTCTCTGGTGAATCCTCTCACCGCCCACGCCTCTGGCCTGTACCCCAGTGCTTGTATGCATAAATAAGTAAATCTTTAAATTAAAAATAAATTTTTAAGGAGTTTGTTACTCAATAAATCATGCTTACCTTTAATTCAGACAGAATACTTCCCTATATCTATAAAATTAACACCCCAGGAAGATGTACCACATTTACTCCATGGCTTAAAGTTTGCATTTTTATGCCCTTGCACACGTCAGTCTGAGTGACTCAGAGTGTTATTTGACTGTTTCAAGTGTATGATGCTAGATTACTCAAGAATTCATGACTGCATTTGGGTGTCCAGTTACCATCTATGAAATGGTTCTATAGGCAAATGCCTTCTGAGTTTTAAGCAACAGACTTAAAAAGTATTGGCTCACAGTACTTTTATAATTTGGGAACTGTCTGTACTAATACAGCATCCTTGCCACAGAGTTTTGTAAGTCATTGCAGCAAGTGATTCTTTTCATTTCTATGAAAATCCACCACTTCTTCAAGTGGTATGTTGTTCTTTTTTTCTTTAGATATCAAACTGCCTTCAAGCAAAACTTCCTAATATGAATATCTCCCTGGGAAAGACTCTGACAACAACAAAGAGAAGATAAATGAGAAAGCAAGATTCAACAAAACTCGTTTGTAAGCAAGGGCCTTTGATACTGTACTTTGTCCTTCAGCTTCAGATTTCAATTTTCCTACTCATTTTTCTGCTGTTCAAATGATGCAGTTGTTTTGTTGCTTGGATATAGATAGTAGACTCCAGCCCTGAAACCAAAAAAGTTGGTGAAAAGTTCACAGGAAACCAGCTTCTTTTAGTCTTTTGTCCAGGCCCTTTGTATTTCCCAAGTGATTAAAAGGGAGCTCAGGTGAAAAGTAGACTTGCAACAAAGGACATGCCCTGGAATTTCTTCTCCTTGGACAACTATTTTTGCAGAAGAGGAAATGCAGGGATTGGGGGGGAGCAATATAAGGAGTGGGGAAGGCTGTGGTTGTTATATAAAGGTTACTGGAGCTGAATTTTTAAATGCCCGCTCCATTTTAGATTTGAATTATTGCTGTTATTGTTTCTGACCATGGAAAACCTTCATGGATATAAAAATCTTTTTATGCCCACATTGATTTTTTTTTCAAACCCTGTTCTTTCCCCTATTTCAGGTATCTTACTTGGAGGATACATCATTTGTGTATCACCACCTTTGGGCTCTTTACAGATGGGATGCTGCAGATGGAGAACACCCCACAGGAGTTCCTCTGTGACCCTGAGAATTTAAAAGGTGACCTGTAGATGATAATGTTTTGTTTGAAAGTCTGACTTCCTGGGTAATTATTAGTTCTTTCGAGATGGACTATTTCTCTCTCCTCTCTTACAATTTGGGATAATTGGATGCCTTACTGGAGACTTGAGATACAGCATATTTAAAGCGCCTGCCTGAGTACAGGCTTCCTACCAAAATAGAAGCAGATGAAGCTTCATGCCACTCATAGATAATTTCTAGCCTCTGAAAGGGTTTTTATTTCTTTCTTTTTTTTTTTTGGTAGAGCAAAAAAAAAATTTTAATCAGTCTATAATTATTCATATGTAACATAGAACCAGTAAAAGTATTCAAATAATGTGCAGGTCATATTTTAGTCACATGAAAAAGGAATAACAAAAAAATTGATAGAAAAAGTAGGAGTGAAACAAAAGGGGAAAATTATCATAGATACAATGGGAAAAATAGCTGGAAGATATACTTACTACAACTTAGCAATAATTAAGTTAAATATAATAAAATATAAATATAATAAATGTTCTGATCATTATAATAAAAATTAGGTATTATCACATTTGAAGAATTTAAATAACCATAAATATTTTCTTCTTAAGTGTGGGTTAATTTAAATGTTAGGTTAATTTAAATATAAATTAACACAGATAGGTTAAAGATAAAAGTTTAAGATATATGTGCTATATAGTTTCTTATTATGGGGAACTTGAGTAATTGTATCATTTACCCATCTATTCAGGTAAAGAATGCCAACAGAAATGGAGACAACTATTATATGATTATAAAAGTCAACCAAAAGATGATGACATATACATTACAAAACCAATATAAAATATAAAAATATATGCCTTAAAACAAACAGATGTTAAAGGGGAAAAAAAGACAAGCTCACACTTATATTAGCAATGTGCATCGATTTTATCCTGTATTTTAGAGGGCTCACAGCTACAGCTCTCAAGCAAAGCTTGCCCACAGTTTGGCGTTTGTTGTTGTTATTTAGTCTATGAGCTAAGGATTTGTTTTATATTTTTAAACAGTTAAGGGAAGAATTTGTGACACATGAATACAAGTTTCAGTGTGTAAGAATATTCGAACATGTACACAGCCCTCCCTTTCTGTATTGCTTTGGCTGCTTTTGTGCTATAACTGCTGGGTTGAGTAGTTGCGACAGAAACCACGGATGACCGGCAGCATTTAGTAAGCAAAATATTTTGTCCAATTCTGTAAATTATAAAATATTTACAGTTTGACACTTTATATTAAAAATTTGCCAATCCCTGTCCATACCCACTGAGAATTCACTTTTGCCCAGTCCTTAACAGCAATGTGGTTAGCATGCCTGGGCCAGGGGATGAGATTGATAAGGCGGTGGGCCAGGGAGACAGAAGAGAACTAGGAAAAGAAGAGGCGGGAACAGAAGAACAAGTAGGAGAGGGAGAAGTGAAGGAGGAGAAAGAGGATGGATATGACGCATGGTGCCAAAATATAATTTTGCCAACTGAGCCTAATATGTAGACAACATTCACACAGACCAGTGCAGCTGAAGCTGACCTGACTTCGAGCCACACACATCCCTCCCCTCTCCCTTCACTAGGGGTTTCCAGAGTATAATTCAAGTAGTGTTCTCTCTCTCTCTCTCTCTCTCTCTCTCTCTCTCTCTCTCTCACCGTCTCTCAGCAATAATCACCACTTTCTCATTCAAAGGGGAGGGGTCATTCTGGTTTTATGGGAGTCACGTTGAATCTAATTGCCAGAGAAAGGGAAGACATAAACATGTGTTTGCAGTTTCTGTCCACACTGGACTTGTATAACTCCCATAAAATGCTTTATAGTTTGGTAATCACACAGATGAATCCACAGCTCATGCATTTTTAAGCAGTGTTGCAATTTTCCCATGAAACTCAAAAATACTAAGTACAGGCTTAGCTTATGATGCATATGAAGCAGGCATAGGTTTGTTTCAGGTGGTGTTGGGCAACTTTTTAGGGCACCAGACAGCTAGAAGAGGACAGTCAATCCCTATTTAAACTTTACATCAACAGCACAGGAATTGTCAGCTCTTGGAATTGGTAGAATTATTTGTGACTTCAATCCCTTGCGGATTAGAATCTATAAAGGCATTTGCTATTTGTGTTGAACAAGTCAGATAAATAATTAAGGATCTATTTATTCACAAAGTTGCCAAAATAAACCACTGGCCTTCCTTTCTATCCTTGTTCACTCTGAGGCATGCAAGTCAACTTAGAATACCAGGAAACAAGGGTTTCTGCACTTTTCTTGCCTTTTACTTGTTCAGCTCACACCAACCATGTTAGAAAAGAAAGGCAAATGTGCCAGGGCATGCCTGCTTCTCTCTCCATATTTGCAAGATACCTTTTCCTAATGGAGCATGGACTTCCCTGACGTCCCAGCACAAAATATTCCCAAATGTCCTAAAGAACCTGGATTTGGACCTCACTCATTCTGTTACCCTAAGAAATGCATTACCAATATCTGTGCTCAAAGAGGAAGTTTTGTTACCTTGACACATTGCCTTGAAAATGTACATTGAGGAACTGGGGGATGAACCCTCTGTTCTTCCAGCCTCACCTCTTTCCTGTGGCTAAAAGGAACATTATATTCACTACCAGTTGTACTCCAAAGTCAACAGGAAGAAAAATGTTATACACAAAATATAAATTATCTTCAGTTTATGTAAAGAAAACTACCGTAAAGATCCAGTTAATATTTAATATGAATTCTCCGAAAGAGAACCACACGGCTTCTGGGTAGGCAAATACCAACATCAACTGATGTTCAGTTAACACAGCCTCACCCTGAAACCAAAACCTGTATAATTCATCTGCTGTTCTCACTGGAAGTAAACTAAAATCTCAGTGCTCACAGAAAGCTCTGGAAAATGAATCAGTCAGGATGCCCATAAGGCCTTATAGACTTATGATCTTTAAATAAGTTTTGTTGTGAAGGGTAAAAATTAGAACTATTACCATTCTAGCATAGGTTGTTGAAATTGAACAGAAAATAAAAGAAGTAATATCAACATAAGATGACTAAGTTTCTTGAGAAGAAAGTTCATCAAAATCAAAGGTGTATTTTAGAGCAGTAATGTATCTTCTGATTTGCTCCATCCAGAGTCTGAACAATTGTCAAGTGATTATACCTCAAATAGGTTTTCAGAGTTCCATTTCCCTGTACTGAACTGCAAAAGGATTTTTCATGTTATACTACTTACTATGAGCAAACTGAGCATTGTGTTCCTGCATAAAGCTTAAGCAGGTCAGAGAAATTTAGTGAGATTAAATGCATTATGATTCTGGAAATGAATTTTGGGAACAGAGAAATGCTTGCAGACCTCATGACTTTTGCGGCACTGTCTAGTTAGAGGGTTAAATGGGGAAGAAGAGGTGAATGTTTGAGTTAAAAGAGGTGGAAGTGGAGAGTAAATGATGATGGGTTCTTACCTGACATTAAGTTTGACTGGTTCCAAAGAACAGTAAGTAAAAAGACTAATGTGAATCAGCGGGGAGGGTTTGACATTATTAGTGAACGTGATAACTGAAGGGAGGCTTCCTGGAGGCCACCGTAGACAATATAGTGGATTTCAAAGCCGGTCCATAGATGAAGGGAGCTAGAGCTTAAAGAGGACTTTATGATTTCTGGTAATAACCAGGCAGCAAGGCTCATAACCCACAGGACAATGGTGCTTTTGTAAGAAGGCAGCAACTCAGTGCTATGGCAAAGTAGAAAATCAGAGAAAGCAGCAAAGTGCAAAATGCAACCAATTTGAACTAAAAGCAATCAAGACTTTAGTAGCTGTATGTTGCTTTCTGGTCAAGTGTCCAGCATTATTTGTGGATTAACCTGGAACTGTACCAGTTGCTAGGAGATAGAAAAAAGCCCAAAGCATTTATATTTTAGTTGAGAACACTGGGCAGACCCGTGAAAGAGCCATTTAATGAACCAAAATGTATAGAGTAATGGCATATTGGATTATTTGATACTAATAAATTGGACCTAGGAGTATATATAATAAAGTTTTAATTATTACTGTATACTGAAAACTCAGTGATGAACATGGGCCAAAATACCAGGGAGAGCATTAAGAGGGATAATCTAGGAGAGATTTCCCAAAGTGGATGCAGTGGCTCATCATCAGTAGGAGAGGATGCAATTGGATATGTGGGGGAGGGGTCTTTAAAAATTTTCACTGTGGTAAAATATACATCAACCCATCAGATTCAGAACAGATTCTCTACTGCCCCGCTAGTGAGGAGAATACAAATTAAAACAAGAGGCAAAGCATAACACATTTACCACATTAGCAAAAATGTTTAAGTTTGGGCATCCCTGGTGGCACGGTGGGTTGAGCAACACACCATGAAGCAAACCGCAGCCACTGCAGCATGAGTTCGATCCCTGCTGCCGGCCAGGCGGGGGACCCATATGGCGCAGCAGACCTCTCCTGCCTCGCCTGCTGCTCCCCTCAGCAGTGTACTTCTATTGATCTGCCTGTTCTGCTCCCCGCTCTGTCTGTGGTGAATCCTTTCACCCCCCACACCTCTGGCCTGTACCCCAGTGCTTTTATGCATAAATGGATAAATCTTTAAAAAAATATATTTAAATTTCAGAAAGTCAGCAGCTGGCAAGGAGTTGAATAATGGGGCTGCCTGGGCATTGCTGGAGGAATAAAAGTTGAAACCATCTTGAGTGTGCTTTGCCATATCTAGTAAATATGAAAATCTGTATATTCTATAGCCCAGCTTTTGCATGCCTATTCTATCCCCTAGAGGAAATCTTCCACACGCAAATGAGGCATAATGGACATAACAAGACATGTATAGGGATGTTTATAGTATCCCTGTTTAAAAATCATATCAGTTGTATTAGGGATACACGTTGGAGGACTTCACAACCTAAAATTAGTGAACTAGAACTACATGAATCATAGTCAACCTTGAAAAAGTAAGTTTGAAAGAAAAAACACTAAAAATGCTATGCAAAATATGACATCATATCAAATTTAAAAGCATATCAGTTATATTACATTAGTGAGTATGAATACATGTCTCCTGTAAATATATGAAATCTTGGACAGAAAATATGCCCATCCATTTCCAGCAAGTAGCTACATCTAGGAGAGAAGAAAGAGAATGGCATCTGTGAGAAAAATGTTTCCATAATATTTAATCTCTTTAACAAAAATTCTTTTTGTGGGAAAATGTCAGCATTTTACATAGCCTGTTTCAGATATATTTAAATATTTTAATTTAAATTTTTGTAAAATTTAAATTTTTAAAAAATAACTTAGTTATTTTTGACATTTTTGAAATATTTCACAGTAAGAGGGAAACTTAACCAATCATTTAAGAATATAAAGTTATCAGTAAACCAGAGCATACTATGATAATTTCTCACTTTTCCTCCTGTCACTCATCACGCAATTTCCATCTCACAGAAGACAACTGAGACCAAGAGTTAATGTAAGTTGACAAAGCAAACTCCAAATCTGTATGCCCAAACTCATCAACTTTATTCCTACAGCAATTCTCAGAACTTTCTTAAAGCCATTCAAATGTTACTTTATAATACTGCTTAAAAGTAGTAAAAAGTACAATCTTATTAGAAAAAGAAAAGACATAGAAATATATAAAACAGACATGATATTTTATAAGTTTAATGGTTACTGATAATAAACATATAAATAAATCCATGAAATCCTCTATCCTTCACTAGATCCTCAGTGGCACAATAATGTTAGCTGGTAATGAAACCAAATAACTTATCTCTTATCAATATGTTTGAAGACTCAAAGAATGGAGGAACATGACCCATACATTTTAGAAAAGTGTCTGCCAAAACGTTAACATTTTTTGCTTTAATTTTGAAACACTGGGCTTTCATTTCTACTGTACACCTTGTATTCACAGCAGTAGCCCAAAGATGTGATTCTAAGACTAGAAATTGATGTGAGATAGATTATAATGTAAGGTTATAAAAAACTTTATTTGGATGCCACTCGCTACTTTTATACATACATATCTCTTGGGCATGTGATTAAAAGTAGAATATCTAAAAGGAAGGAAGAGAGATCTAATCTCAGAGAACAAAAAATAAATCATAACATTAAGTAAAGAAAGAATACTTTTAAGTTCTTAACTCCTAAATGTTGTACAATGCTTCTGAATATTTGAAAGAAAATTGAACATTAATATGCAAGGTACATTAATACTGTAAATTTAGTTCTCAAGTTTTACTTCTCTTAATTTAACTGAAATCACACTTAATAAACAGAAAAAAAAACTATTGCTTTAGCTAAGACTCCTGGTACAATGTTGAAAAGTAATAAAAGGCAACATCTTTGCCTTATACATGACCTTAGTGAAAAGTTTTGAGTATCTCACCATTAAGTTTCAGGTTAGCTGTAGGTTTTCTGTAGATACTCCTGTTGAAGAAGTGCTTTTCTCCTTCTGATTTACTGAGAGATTTTATTATGAATGAACTAGACTTTTTCCCAGGGTCTTTTTTTTTTTTTTGCATCTATTGATGTGATTATGTGATTTTCTTCTTCAGCTTTTTAATATGATAAATTGCGTTGTTTTTCAGAGTTGAATGAGCCTTGCATTCCTGATGTAGTTATCTTTATATATTTGAATTTAAGTTGCTAATATTTTGTTAAGAATTTTTGCATCCGTGTTCATGAAATAAAATGATCTGTAGTTTTCTCTTAGTATCTTTCTCTCTGTAGCCTCTCTCTCTCAATTTAGTATTGTAATAATTCTGGTCTCCTGAATGAGTTAGGAAGGAATTCCTCTATTTCTGTATAGTAAAGTATATTATAGTTGATTAATATTGTTTTTTCCTAAAGAAATTGATAAAATACACCAATCAACCCACATGGGTCTTGTGTTTCTGTTTTGGAAGGTTGTTAGTGATACAGTTTTTTGAATAGGTATAGACATATTTGGAATGTCTACTTTTTCTGTGAGTTTTGGCAAATTGTGTTTTTCAAAGAATTGGACTGTTTCTTGTAGGTTATCAAGTTCACAGGTGTAGTGTTGTTCACTTTATTATCCTTTCATGCCCATGGGATCTACAATGATATCCGCTCTTTCATTTCTGATATTAGCAATTTGCATCCTCTCTTTTTTTTTTTTTTCATAGCCTGACTGGAGGCTTATCATTTCGCTAATATTTCTTAAGAAACAGCTTTGGTGTCATTGATTCTTTCTCTTGATTTCCTGTTTTCAAGTTTATCTATTTTTGTGCCATAAAAATTGTTTCATTGGTGCAATGGGTTAAGCATTGCACTATGAAGCAAACAGAAGCCACTGCTGCATGAATTCAATCCCTGCCGCCAACCAGGTAGCTGACCCACATGGCGCAGCAGACCTCTCCTGCCTGGCCCGCTGCTCCCCTTAGCAGTGTATTTCAGTAGATTTGCCTGTTCTGCTTCCCACTCTGTCTCTGGTGGATCCTCTTACCCCCCACTACTCTGGCCTGTACCCCAGTGCTTGTACACATAAATAAATAAATCTTAAAAAAATTGTCTCATCAGTAGGATAAAGGATATTGGGGCTCTAATTCCCCAATTCTTATTAGTTGATGTATAAGGCTGTGAAATTTTGCTGAGGATCAACAGAATATTTTATTGATAAGTTATCTCAACTTATAACTCTTTAAACTTTCTGTTTCTGCTATAGCCCTTTTGGATACATACAATCTTCAACTGAAATAATTAGCTATTGACTTGGGTTTGGGGAAGGGAAAACATAACTTCCAGAATCTGGTTATTAACTTAAAAGTGTTCATATTAGATACAGAATTAGTGTCATTCTTAAACCAGTCTTTTATATCTTTAAAAATGCCTCAAGCCACAAAAGAATGTACCAAATAGTAGCAGGAATTCTAAAGGTGCTATGAACTTTGATCCTCAGCCGAGAACATGCAAAGTATGACCTCATGCCTAATTCTGTGAGGGTGAACAAAGGGAGAAGCCACTTGCAGCTCTTGATAGCCTATGTCCATAGGTATGAGCCACACAGTCAAATATATAAAGTTTTGAGCTCCCTAAAAATTTGACAACTGACCTATGTTAACCAGACAGCTGCACGAGTAATAATAGGCTAGTGTCTACCTTGTCCCTGTCTCTTCCCCTACTGAGTTCCTAATCTCTAACCCAACCGTTTACCCACCCTAAACCAATTTATCTATCACTCATGCTTCTCCCAATCCATCTCAATACCTCTCTTTCCCCCTCTTTCCAATCATGTACTAATCCATCCTGACTCAAGTGTGAAAAAAAAATTATTTTGTTCATCTGGAAAATTTGTGGAGAATTAAAAACTTTAAAGGAAGAAAGAGAACTAAGAGAATTCAAAACAAGAGTATAGATAAAGATGAATAAAGAGTCCATTTAACTTAGTTTACTAAAATTAACAAGTTATATCGACTGGTACTACTTTCCTTCACTTCTGTTGGAAACTTTCCAGAACTGAACACATTTGCACTTCCAAGGTGACAGTCATGACACTGAGAGACCCTCCCCCTCAGTAATGTGTGCACCTCAGTCTCCTACTCTCTCCCATTTCCATAAGGTGATTGGCAATGATCATATGTCCTCCCGCCAAAAAACAAAAACAAAAAATGCAACTTAACTTTTTCCAATTGTGCTTACTACCAAGCTCTTGAAAAACAAAGCCAACTCACAGCTTTCCCTCCTCTTGACCACCTGCCACTCACTCTTTATCCCACTGCACTTTGGCATCTGCCTCCAGCATTCCTCTAAAACTGTTCCCAGAAGGTCAGCAACAACCTCCCGATTGACAAATCCAATTCCCAGTTCTCTAGAACTTGTGCTTTGACACTGTTGACTAATTCTTCATTCTTGAATCTCTTTTCCACTGGGTTCTATAATCCCTTCTAACAAAGACTATTTATGCTTATTTTTTTTTCAAAATTAATTCAATGATACGAGTTTCTGTCACATGCCCTCCTAATACCCGTATGTTCTCTCTCTCTCTCTCTCATTTTGTTTACCTAATTAAATAAATTACTTAATTTATTATTTATTCTGCCTTCACTACATCACTTTCCCTCTTCTCCAGATTTCTTCTAGCTCTAATTGTCATTTAATGAACAGGAGACTCCTTAATTAACTTCAAAAGCCCTATATTCTTTCCCATTTCCCACTGACTATTGTCTCTACTGCTAAATTCACTGGTGGGTTTTGCTCTTGCTACTTCTTTGGCAAGAAGGGATAAGTAGAAAGGGCCGTCTACAGCCCCCTGTTTGCAAATACAAGGTTTTGCATTTTAAAAGTTTACTCACTATTTAAGGAATAATTGGAATTTTACTACGTTGAGGTACTCTGTCAAAATTAATCAGTCCTTCCTAGGAACTACCCTAACTGAGTATTACTCTTATCCTTTAAGAGCTCTTATAGTATGTCACGCAAAGCCAATCCCCATCAGTTTGGTTTTGTAATTTATCTGCTGTATACTATTGATTAAAAGCAAGTCACAGCTCATACTCTTTAGGGAATCAGCATCCCACTCCCACCAAAGACAGAGTTCATCTTAGATAGCTTAGAGATCCCAGTCAATCACTTGGGACTACTAAAAAATATTACTGGGTCATACTTGTGTTCCATAGGTCATTCCTTAAAAAAAAATTCTATGTGATAGTAGAGATTCAAAATGATGGCACTGTAGCAAAGACATCCAATCATTTCCACTCTTGATTGCTAAGACATTTCCCTAACAACTGCCTTACAGCTGACACTGACTCAGGCATTTCTCTGCAGTGAAAGCCCAAGAGAGCAGAACTGCCCTCATATAGAAGATAATCTCTGCTGAGGTCTTTCTTTAATCTCAGTTTCTTCTCAGGTCAAACTGAGGGAGAATAAAAGACAAGATGTCTAAAAGTTACTGATTGGCTTTATGTGAGTTAATTTTTTTCTTTTTAGTCTACATTTGCCCTATTTAGGTATGAATAAATGAACTAAAACTAATTTTTATAATCACTGAAGCTAGGACCATGATGACTATGCATATTTTCCACATTATATTTTGAGATAGTCGTGGCTGTCCCTAAATTTGTTTAAGTCTCTCCCACTTCTTACAGGGAAACATATGCAGAGCAGTTGGGGATTATTGCCAAATATTCTGGAACTGGGACTCTGCCAGAAAGAAATGAAAAACACACCCCAGAAGGCAACATGATTACCACAAGCCAAAAGAGCCAAGTCCTGGTGCCTTCTTGGGCAGAGCAGAAGAGGGAGGAGATTTAGTTCCACTAATAAACCTGAAGTAGTTTTAAGTAGTTTAAGTGATGTTAGATAAAAAGAAAAGAATCACTGCTACAATTTACCTAATTCTAAACTGTCCACTCCCTCACTGACTGGCACTGGGGTCATGATTAACTATGGGTTCAACCCTACACTTTGAAAATATGAAATACATTTAAGAGAAGGTCTTACTGCCCAAGTATCTTAGAGACTCACCTCTTCTTCCTTCATTGACTGCCACCCGGTAGTGATGTAGATCAAGAAGGCTCAGCTTCTCTGAAAGTCCAGCAAGGTTAACTATAAAATAGTCTAAATCTCTGTGTATTTTAAACGAGAATGTGCCTGGAAAGTAAGATAATTCAGTGCTCCTAGGACAGTGGAGATGGCAAAGGAAGAGAGATAGAGACAGAAGAGTCAGGTATTGTTGGTATCTCTGAAAGTGTGTGACCCAGACCATGAACCAAAAGGGCCCTAAGACTCTACTTCAACTTGGAACAAAATCTAACACTGAAGGTGAGACAAGAACTTTCTAAGAGTAATGAACTGTAAAAGGGGACTTGAAATGGGGCACTCTGAGTGTTTTTAAAGAATTTTCAGTTGTTTGAATTCTAGATCAAAATAAAAGCTGAGAGTTGTGATAAAGGTTAAATGGAGAGAAGGAGAAGTGCCAAAAACTTGGAGGAAATGCATCCTCAGAATGTTTTTTAACAACTGCAAACTGGGACATGTGTCATCTGATGAAACCAGGGTGAACAAAATGAGCAGAACTTTAGAAAAATAGTAAGCTAGGAGGACAGGGATCAAAACAGGAGGGAAGAATCCAAGGAGACAGTTCATGGGTGTCTTGGTGGTGGTAATTTTATGGGGACAACACCTGAGAAGAAAAATAAAACATTGTGTAAAAATGAACAATGATGTAAAATTAAATAAATATAATTTAAAAAATAAATACTTCCTTTCTTTAAAAAAAGAAAACCAACAAGAGCCTGGATCAAGAGATAAATCCATGGTAGAACTTCAGAAATGGGCAACTACCCTGTTCTGGGTAATAAAGTCAAGAAACTGAAAGCATACATAAAACTTCAGTAACCTCTTCTGTGCCTCTACTGAGTTATGTTTTCTCAAGCACTTTCATACCCCTCATTTTGGTTCCCACAACAACTACGGTATGGTTTCATTGCCCCATGCCATATACGTAAGGAAATTGAAGTTCACTGAGACAGGCAGCCTACCCTTTGTCACATAAGAGAGGGAGTTAGGAGAGGGGCAGGGCAACAGATCTCTTTGTCTCTTTAAGTACTCTTTCTTTGTACTATGCCATGCTGCATCTTCCTAGCAACATAAAACCTCATTTACATGCCTCTAGCTTTACAATCTAAGAAAATGTCTAAAAACCTCCTGTAAGCCCACATGACTGAGTGCTTTCTCATCCTGTAACACATAATTCTTCCCCACTATCTCAACAGTGCAGGCATAATCCTTTTATTGTGCTTTACTTTGTTGTGCTTCAGAGATCTCCATTTTTTTACAAACTGGAGGTCTGTATGCTAACCCTGATTTTAGCAAGTCTGTTGGCAGCATTTTTCAACCATCATGTGTTCAAGTCTCTGTGTCACATTTTGGCAGTGATTACAAGCTTTCATTTTTTTCATTATTATATCTATTATGGTGATCTTTGATCAGTGATTTTTTTTTATATTATTGTAATTGTTTTGGGGCACCATGAACAATGCCCATTTAGGTCAGTGAACTTAACAAGTAAATGTGTGTCTTCTGGCCATTCCACTTACCAGTCTTTCCCCATCTCCTCCCTCTACTCAGATATCCCTATTCCCTGAAATACAAAATATTGTAATCTGGCCAATTAATAATCCTAAAATGGCTTCTAAGTGCTCAAGTAAAGTGTTTGTTTTAAATCAAGAGCCAAAAGTTATTAATAAGTTTAATCAGAAAGGCATATGGAAAACCTAGATAAGCTGAAAACGAGGTTTCTTGCACCGGATAGCCAAGTTGTGAATGCAAAGGAAAATGAATTAAAAGTGCTACTCCAATGAGCAGAACACATGAATGATAAGGAAGCAAAGTGACCTTCGTACTATTATAGAGAAGGTTTCAGTAGTCTAGATAGAATAACAGACTAACCACAACATTGTCTTAAGTCAAAACCTAACCAAGAGCAAAGTTCCAGCTTTCAAATTCCATGAAGGTTGAGAAGTGAAGAAGCTGTAGGAGAAGTTTTAAGCTGGTAGAAGTTGGTTCATGAAATCTAAGAAAAGAAGCCATCTTTGTAACATAGAAGTACAAGACAGAGCAGTCAGTGCTAAAATAGAAGCTGCAGCAAATTATCCAGAAGGTCTAGCTAAGATAATAAAAGTGGCACACTAATTTTCAGTGTAGACAAATCGGTCCTCTATTGGAAGAAATTATCATAGCTAGAGAGTAAAAGTCAATACCTGACTTTGATGCTTTAAAGGATAAATGTAGCTGACTTTAAGTTGAAGCCAATACTCATGTATCATCCCAAAATTCCTAGGGCACTTAAGAATTATGCTACATTTACTCTGATCAAGTGGTGCAACAGAACCACCAGAAATGACAGCACATCAATTTGCAATATGGCTTCCTGAATATTTTAAGCCCACTGTTGAGAGCTACTGCTCAGAAAAAATGATTCCTTTCAAAATATTACTGTTCATTGACAATCTGCCTTTGAGCCATAGTTTCTGATGGAGCTATACAAGGGGATGAATGTCGTTGTCACGTCTGTTAGCACAACATCCATTCTGCTGCCCATGTGCCAAGGAGGAATTTCAACTTTCAAGTCTTATTTATTAAATACATTTTATAATGCACTGCCATAGATGGTGATCTTCTGATGATTCTGTGAAAAGCCAGTTTGAAACCTGGAAAGGATGTGCCATTCTTAAAGCCATTGAAAACATCTGTGACTCATGGGAGGAGATCAAAATATCAACATTCATTCCAACCATCATGGATGACTTTGAAGGATTTAAGACTTCAGTGAAGGAAGTAATTGCAGATGTGGAAATGGCATGAAAACGAAAATTAGAAGTGGAACCTGAAGATATGACTGAATTACTACAATCTCATGATCAAACTTTAACAGATAAGGGTACAGATTTTTTTTTAAAGATTTATTTATTTATGCATACAAGCACTGGGGTACAGGCCAGAGGTGTGTGTTGGGGGGGGTGAGAGGATTCACCACTGAGAGCGGGGAGCAGAACAGGCAGATCAACAGAAGCACACTGCTGAGGGGAGCAGCGGGCGAGGCAGGAGAGGTCTGCCACACCATGTGGGTCCCCTCCCTGGCCGGTGGCAGGGATCAAATTGGTGCTGCAGTGGCTGGGGTTTGCTTCATAGTGCGTTGCTTAACCCACTGTGCCACCAGGGAGGCCCAAGGGTACAGTTTTTGATTACTGTAACTTTGTACTACAGTGTGAAGTCAAGGAGCATGATGACTCTTTTTGTACTTTTTTTTCCCCTCAAGATTGTTTTGGCTATTTGGTGTCTTTGGGATGCCATACAAATTTTAGAATTTTTTGTTATATTTCTGTGAAAAATGATATAGGGATCTTTGCAGTGAATCTATTTCTCTAATTAGAATGACTGATAATATTGACTCTTCTGATTCATTTCTTCATGTTTTCTTCGGTTTCTTTAAAAAGTGTTTTACAGTTTCCAGTGTACAGGTCCTTCACCTCCTTGGCTAAATATTTACTAGGTATTTTATTCTTTTTCCTAAAAATCCCATATGATATTGTTTTCATTATTTTTCTGTTCATTGTATATAGAAATGCAAATATGTATATTGATTTTGTAGTCCATAACTTTATTTTTTTTCTATGCAAATAATTTTATTTCCGTGCTGTGCTAGAATATCGTGTGGCCAGATCAAAGTGAGAAAACGGTGCTTGGATGGGTCTTTTTTTTTATTAATGTAAAATTTTTTTTTAAAAATTTACATTTACTTGCCATCAATTGTAATCCCCATGTATTCCCCATCACCATCTCACCAGTGCACCATCACCTCAGTCCCTCGTGCTCCCATCTTCCCTCAACCCTCC
>JAGFMF010011622.1:911495-932009 GCA_019455555.1 Galemys pyrenaicus
AAAGTTTGAAGTCAGGAAGTGTGATCCCTCCACTTCCCTTTTTTTCAGTTAGGAGAGCTTTGGCTATTTGAGGTCTTTTGTGTCTCCATATGAATTTCAGTCCATAACTTTAGATGACTAACTGATCAGTGTCTTTCTGTTCATTATGCTGAAAACTCCTTAAAGCAAGTGATGTCTGCTTTGCTTGTATCATTTTGATCTAGTCCAGTTTCTTCCCCATAGTAACTGTCAATTTAAAAAAGAGTTGTTAATTAAGGAAATGATTATTGGAATAGCTTCTCTCGTGGATTCCATTAGCTTTTTGAAATAATTTGAGTATTCTGTCTAGATCAGATCTCCATGCCTAGGCATGGGGATATGTCTGTGAAATGGATTTCAATTTCTGGAGAAATAGATTTGGTGTGTATGATGTAGAACACAGCATCCTTCATCTTTATATTATTTCAAGTGTTTCTGCTGCTGGTGGTTCATTGACAACTCTTTGAAAACTGCCAAGATAAAGATGTTCCAATTGAAAATGAATAGAAGATTGTCCTACCCTTAGGCTACTTCTAAATTAAAGACAATTGATAGGAGGGATAAAGCATGGGAATATATAGAGACAGAGATGGTAGAGATGCTGCTAAGTTGTCAAGTTCTACAAGGATTCAGGATAACTATAGAAAAAAGAAGAAATAAAACCCTGAATTATAAAAGTGTATCTTCATTGTCTCCTCAGTTTAATTTGGTTGTTATGGGACTCCATGTACTTATCTGCTCATAGATGTCTTGAAAATGTTTTCTTTCTATGTAAAATGCAAGGATCAGAGGAAATGAGGCAGAAATTGACAACAGGTGAGTTTTCCTAGAAGCTATTCCAATTTGAGGGACTTTATATTATTTTCATAGGTCAGATGATCTTAAAAATAACAGCAGCTACATAAACAAAAATCCTGTTTTTATAGCTGAAATATTGGGGAGGGGAGAAAAGCAACACTTGCTTGTGGGAAAAACCACAGAAAGTGCTCGTATTTAAATCGCTCCTGGATATTCTTGTACTGATTGCTGGAATGCATTATTTCAACCACCAATAGCTTGAATTTGAGGTAGTTCGCTGCCCCTCACATCCCTGTCCAGCTGTGATGACCTCAGTTTCTTTTCTTCCCATAGACTCCTTGCCACACAATCTCAACCCAAAGCATTAGTATTTGATGAAATACTTCTCCATTCATGAATGCTAATAATAAAGAGATTAGATAGATATAGATAACTCAAGCTGTATTTCCAGTCACCACTCTTTGTAAATAATGGTTACTCTGAATGGTGTGAGGGAGAAACCGGAGGGTAGGAATAGCTTGTGAGGAACTAAACCCAGAGAAGCAGAAACCATGAGAGACTGATCATCTTCCAAGTGGCAAGGAGGGAGAGACACTGCCAGTCCAACAGAGAGGAAGCAAGGGAATAAATGTCCAGACCATTCTCTCTTTTTGACCTCCAGTCTCTCATACTGTCTCCTATTGGGGTATCCCAGAGTACAAAAACACCTGGTCAATGCAGTGCATATAGATCAGCTTCCTGGGCTTAGACGTTCATGGAGAAGAGCGGGCCAATAGTGATTCTGGAGTTACAAACATAAATAAACCAGTGCAAAGGAGAAACGGAGCAATCTAACTCTAGACTTTTTCAGTCTCCCAAATAGCATGACTTAGATGCTATTGACATCTTTAGGAAGGATATAGTACTGGCACTCCTTTTTCAGGAGTAAGTTTAATTTTAAAGAGAATACATTTATATTTAACCTCTACATGAAAATTTTGATTTTGCAAGAGCATTTTCTCAAATAAATGCAAGACATTTTAACATTGTGTTTAAAATAAATTAATAGGTGAAAGATAAAATTTGCATATTAGAAGCAGATGCTAAAAGTTCGGTAAGGAGCCTCCCTGGTGGCGCAGTGGGTTAAGAAACGCACTATGAAGCGGACCGCAGCCACTGCAGCACGAGTTCGATCCCTGCTGCCGGCCAGAGAGGGGACCCACATGGTGCAGCAGACCTCTCCTGCTGTGCCCGCTGCTCCCCTCAGCAGTGTACTTCCGTTCATCTGCC
The DNA here is from genome assembly GCA_019455555.1 of Galemys pyrenaicus. Classification (NCBI taxonomy): domain Eukaryota; kingdom Metazoa; phylum Chordata; class Mammalia; order Eulipotyphla; family Talpidae; genus Galemys; species Galemys pyrenaicus. The sequence goes on from JAGFMF010011622.1 coordinate 913,581, forward strand.
TGTTCTGCTCCCCACTCTGTCTATGGTGAATCCTCTCACCCCCCACGCCTCTGGCCTGTGCCCCAGTGCTTGTATGCATAAATAAATAAATCTTTAAAAAAAAAAAAAAAGAAACGCACTATGAAGCAAACCACAGCCACTGCAGCACGAGTTTGATCCCTGCCTCCGGCCAGGGCGGGAACCTACATGGCATAGCAGACCTCTCCTGCTGTGCCCGCTGCTCCCCTCAGCAGTGTACTTCTGTTGATCTGCCTGTTCTGCTCCCCACTGTCTGGTGAATCCCCTCACCTCCCATACCTCTGGCCTGTACCCCAGTGCTTGTATGCATAAATAAATAAATCTTTAAACAAAAATGAAAGTTTGGTAACTCAGACATTTTCTATAATGTTAGTGGGTTAAAATAAGTTTTTACAAGTCTGAATTTATCTTAGTTTTTTTCAAGAGTGAATATTATATAAGTTATGGAAAAATATTGAAATCTTGGGTCCTGCCACCATCATTCTCTCACTCAAATACTTTTTTCCAATTTAAAAGATAGCCATCTTCTCAGGTGAATAGATGTAGGTATGAATACCTTTTAATAGTTGGATTATAATCCATAGCATTAATGTATCATAATCTACTCCAGTGGTCCTCCATTATTAGGGTCTTTTATATGGCTCTTGAATCAAATTAGAATTTTTTGAAGACCAGTTGCATCAGTGCCCAGGAGTTTTTGCTAAATTTCATTTCTATGCTTGTTCTAATCTGGGGACTTTTGTGAACTGGACTTTTTTCATTTCCATGAGTCTTAAATTTTATTTACTTATGAAATAAATTATATATGTGCATGGCTTAAAATTCAAAATGTACTCGAGTATACAGAAAGGGTCCTCTCCCTGGCTCCCTCTCATCCATAGCTTTTAAAAAGTCCTTACACAATTTTTTTTAAAGATTTATTTATTTATGCATACAAAAACTAGGATATAGGCCAGAGGTGGGGGCAGGTAGGGTGAGAGGATTCACCTGAGACAGAGTGGGGATCAAAACAGGCAGATGGACTGAAATATACCGCTGAGGGGAGCAGTGGGCGAGGCAGGAGAGGTCTGCTGTACCATGTGTGTCACCTCTCTGGCTGGGATCAAACTGGTGCTACAGTGCTATGAATCCTTCAAAGTGTGGTGCTTAACCCCTGCACCATCACGGAGGCCCCCTTACACAACTTTAAACTGAAGAGGCTTTATCTTCTCATTCTAGAAGTAAATTACGTGATGCAAAAAAATTTATGCAGCATTTCAACATACTATCATTTGATTAAGTGTAGATTTCAACATAGCCATCATCTTTTGTGGTTTAACCTTTTTCTTAAATTGCTGAAAACATTTGTTCTTTAATACAGAATGTTTTCATAAACTTATCTGATCTAGGTGAGTAAACAACATCTATTCTTTAATGCATAAACATGAACTTCCAAATGTCTTTATAAAAGACATTCGATGAAAGTTAGTAAGAACGTATGTAAATAAGTAATGTTTACATGAACATCTGCAGTGACTTTAGTGAACTAGCACCCCTTAAAACTGTCACATACTAAGTAGTGTTATGCCAGGAGAATGCTCTTTTGGGTTCCTGTGCCTGCTCCTTTCACACATAGGTAGAGCTGTTGCCTGTCTACACAGGAACAGCCTTCTGCGTGTCAGGCTCATTCCTGATCTGAGGCTAAAGGTTGTGTGTATTGTGACCTCAAGTATCCTCCCCTTAAACTGAACAGTCTCCCTACCTCTTGTAATTTAGTTAATGACTCCACCCACCAGTGACCCAGAGGTCATCCCCAGTAATGAAAGTCCAGTTGACAATGAGCCCAGGAGCAACAGAGCTCCATCAAGCTCTGTGACTCCTTTAGGGGCTTGGCAGGGCAAGGTGCAGGAATTTGACATTGTCTTTGGACTATAACAGCATTTCCCTAACCATGGATCTCTAAGATCTTATTTGAATGATCTGGATGTTTAGAAGGTTTATCTTCCATTCTCTGAAACATCTGTATGTTTCCGAGATTTCCAATGTATTGGTCACCTCTTGCTTACCTTGCCCTGTTAACAGGATGCCACTGATGTGATGGATCTGTGTGATGTTCTGTAGAATGTCAGACCATCCAGATCACTTGAGACCATATTTTGGCAGATAGCAGAGGAGTTAACAGGGCCCTGAGGCAAAACCATAAGTGAATATTGTGGTTTGTTCCAGAGGACTACAAACAATTTCTGATCCTCTCTCCTGATTCAGATCGTGAAGAATATATTCTCCAGATGAACAGCTGTATACCATGTGCCTAGGCTTTAGTGATCTGTTCTTCTCATAGTGACACTCTTCTCAGCCATTCAAACACCCTGACTGGGCTGGGGCTACCACTTGGTGAAGCTGTAGTGTTCCTCAGTCATTCATCAGGACCTATCCAGTTTCTGTTGAGATCACACCAACAAACTGAACAGAAATACCACTATCTCTGCATCCTTTTGTTTTTTAATGGAGGCTCTTATTTCTGCCATCTTACCTAAGCATCCTGTTACTTTTTAAAATTTTATATATACATATATACATATAAGTATATTTATTACATCATCCTTTGTATTTGTACAATGTATGATTTCCCCATGAGATTTCCACCAATTCACCCATGTACCACCACTATAGTCCCTTGTGTTCTTCATACTCCTGTCCTGATCTTTCTCCCTCCTCATCCCCTACAGAATATCTCTGATCTATATTTGCTGGGTTTTTTAAAAAATATTTATTTATGCACACAAGAGCTGGGGTACAGGCCAGAGTAGCAGGAGGTGAGAGGATTCACCAGACAGAGTGGGGAGCAGAACAGGCAGATGGACTGAAACACACTGCCGAGGGCAGCAGTGGGTGAGGCAGGAGAGGTCTGCTATGCCATGTGGGTCCCCTCCCTGGCCAGCAGCAGGGATCGAACTCATGCTGCAGTGGCTGCGGTTTGCTTCATAGTGCATTGCTTAACCCTCTACACCACCAGGGAGACCCTATTTGCTGGTTTTGATTTTTACTTTATTATAGTTACTCTTTTTCCATGATCCTTTATTTGGTTTCTCTACATTCCTCTTGTAAGTGAAACCAATAATTTTCTTTTTCTTTCTCATTTCTGGCTCCATTCATGTTGCTACAAATGGCATGGATTTATCCTTTTTGATTGCTGAGTAACATTCCATTGTGTAAATATACCACATCTTCTTGATCCAGTTAGGTATTTTAGGGCATTTGGGTTGTTTCCATAGCTTACCTATTGTAAATTATGCTGCAATAAACATAGGGGTCCAGGTGTCCTTTTGAATTAATGTTTTTGTGTCCTTTGAGTAGATAGCTAGAAGTTGAATGCTGGATTATATGGAAGCTCCATATTTAGTAGTTTGAGGAACCTCCACACAGCTTTCCATAGTGGTTGGACCAGCTTGCATTCCCACCAGCAGTGTAGTAGAATTCCTTTTTCCACACCCCTGCCAACATTTGTTGTTGCTAGTTTTTAAATATGTGCCATTCTCACTGGTGAAAGGTGGCACCTCTTTGTGGTTTTGATTTGCATTTCCCTGATTACAAGTCATGTTGAGCATTTTTTCATATGCCTGTTGGCCATTTGCATTTCTTCTTTCAAAAGGTATCTTTTTATTGACTCTTTTGTCAGTGTGGAAGAAGTCTCAGATTTTCCCACTTGGTCTTCTCCATGATGGTGACTCTTACTACATAGGCAAAGGAAGGGCCAGTTTGTTTATTGTGTGGGAGGGAGTTAGAATTAAACATTTAGTGACTGGAGAAATAATCACATTGGATCCATTAGGATCTGAACTTTGGCCATAATGTCAGAAAAATCTTTCTTGACTATAAGTGGTAAGCAGCCCCCTTATTGCCTATAATGTAATAAGCCTCTGAGGGTTCTATGCTCAACCTACTCTCTGCAACTCCCTGTCAGCAAAGCCCTCTAGGTCCCTTCACAACCTTCAGCTACCTGGCATCTGTCAGTTAAGCATTGAAAACTGGCTTTTATTACATTGGGCTGTGGCACCCATGGCATCAATGAAACTCCTCTTCTATCAGCTTTGGTCTGCAAAGGATAGGTACTGACTCTTGTGCTTCTCGCCATACATCCTTCATGGCCTTAGAGAATGGTGTGTCCTCTGGGCTATAGATCAATAAATGGGCAATGAGCTTTAGAGCATGTTTATTGACAGAACAGCATTTTTAAATGTCTTATTAAAAGGATATTTGACTAAAATTCTAACAGCATTTAGTCATATTTTTCAATTTGATTTACAAATATGAAACTCAATTATATATACATTTGACTTTAAGTCTGTTTTATAGGAATTGATTTCAGTGCACAAGGTCAAATTGCCAAATGCAAACATTTAATATATTAAATCAGTCATTACAGACAACGCGAAGGAAGGACTTGTAGATAAGGTGGTATCTGGAGCTCAGTTTCCTATCTCTGTGTTTACCAGCTAGGAATCTTTCAGTTGCAAATCAAAGGAAACCCAATTCATTTGTGTTGAGTCAGAAGACCCTTAAATGCATTCACAACCTAAAGAGTCTAGATGGTAAGTAGGCTTTCCAAATTCCAGGACTGATAAACCCTTCAGGCCTGTGTTTAGGTTTTGCCGTTGGCTATGCTGAGTCCACTCTCAGCCAGCCTCTCCCCAGCAGCCAGGGCAAAGAACTAATTCCTGACTGAGGGCAGACCATCTATCACTATTTCATTTAGCTTTGTCTCTGTCTCCTTACTCCCACAGCACTTCTGGACTTCTGAACTAGCAAAGTTATCTGCAGTCATCTCAGTTTTTCTCTTTTCTTCTCTGGGCTCTGAAAATGAACAGAGACTCACTGATCTCTGAAAGTACCACTTTAACTTGCGATGCTGAAAACATAAATCTCTTTTAATAAGGATGGGGGGTTGGGGTCATGGGAACCTGTTTATGCAATAATTTATATATTCAAACGAGGGCCTTTTCCTGAGGAGTCAGCAGATGACCATCACCCCTCATTACATAAAGTTACTATAACAAAAGTATAGCATAAAAAAGACTAGACTGTATTCTCTGTTATGTTGCATCAAAGTCCAGCTGAGCATTGTGTTCATGGACTAAGACTAGGAAAGCACAAATAATAATATAATTGAGACTAAGAAAGATATCATGGAATAAATATGTGATTCTTAAATTTAAAATGACAAAAGAAGCATGACAAGAAGTTTAGGTGGACTTTATACATTCCAAACTCAAACTTGAACCAACCTAAGTTATTTTCTTTTGCTGTATCAATACCCAAGCAACTGGGGAAAATAAAATGCTATACATGGTTATGTTACAAGGCAGGGAGAGGAGCACCCCAGAACCCCCAAACCTGCCCTCTCTGAATGGGTTCTGCCATTCGCATTAAGACAAACATATAAAACCTTTAATGGAAAGGAACTTTAATACAATTAGTGTACAATACAGAAAGGACAAAGAACATGGTTAATAAGTTAAGCATCCAAAGTTACCTATCTCCTTGAGGGTAAAAGTCCAGCCAAATAGGATTGGCCCAAAGCAAGGCCCAAAAGCCTGCCACACGTCTAAAGGACCTTTCAGTAGAGACCCATAGAAAAGGGTCAGAAAGAGTCAGACAAATCTGGGAGGAAAAGAGCAAAATCAAAATCAAGATGAAAACTGCCATTTTCACCTCCCCACGGGTCTCTCACCAACCAGTCCAAGACCAAAAAGCAAGCGCAGTTTCTTCACATGGAGCAGAGCGACATGTGCCTCCTCCAGGTCTCCTTGCTGCTCTTCATCCTGCTTCCTTCTTCCTCCCTTCCATCTTTCCTCCTCAGCTCCACCCACTTAGGGCGGAACCAGCAGTCTGGAACTTCCCCCTTTCCTGGGGACAACCCTGTTACAGTTATATTTTATTTATTTATTATTTTTATTAGATTTATTTAATTGTATTTGACATTATTTGTAGTCCCCAGGGAATTCCCACCACCATTCCACCCATGCGCCATCACTTGAGTCCCTTGTGCTCTTTATGCCCTCTTCCCTGTCTTTCCCCCCCCCCTCCTCCCCCCATGATCCCTTTGGTTTACCTTTGACCTTTTGATCTTATTGAGTTTTTTGTTCATTTGTTTTTGGTTGTAATTGCCCATTTCCTTGACCTTTCTCTTTTTTTTTTTTTGTTTTGTTTTCTTCTCTTTTATTTTTTGTTGTAGTGGTTGTTCTTTTACATTCCTCCTAAAAGTGAAGCCATCTGATATTTTTCTCTTGCCTTATGACTTGTTTCACTGAGTGTAATTCATTCTAGCTCCATCCATGTTTCTATAAATGGCCCTAGTATGTCACTTTTGATTGCTGAATAATATTCCATTGTGTATATGTACCACATCTTCTTGATCCAGTCATCTGCTTTTGGGTGTTTAGGTTGTTTCCAGCTCTTACCAATTATAAATAGTGCTGCAATAAACATGGGGGTACAGGTATTCTTTTGGATCAGTGTTTTTGTGTCCTTTGGGTCCCTAAGAGTGGGATTGCTGGGTCATATGGTAGTTCTATTTAGTAGACTGAGGAACTTCCATACGGGCTTCCATAATGGTTGGATTAGCTTGCATTCCCACCAGCAGTGTACTAGGGTTCCTTTTTCTCCACATGCTCACCAGCATTTGTTGTTGTTGTTGGTTTTTTGATATGTGCCTTTCTTACAGGTGTAAGGTGATATCTCATTATGGTTTTAATTTGCATTTCCCTGATTATGAGGGATGTTGAGAATTTTCTCATGTGTCTGTTGGCCATATACATGGTTACATTTTAAACTGATAATTGAAAAACTTGACTTGGGTATTCAAGATTCTCCAGCAACCCGACTACATTTCTAAGTAAATGTGGTTTCCCACCAGTTGAACTGACAATCTCATACTTTTGCTTGAGAGCTTTACCATCAGTAAAAACCTTGCTGAAATCAATGCAAAACAGGAAATGAGGGTGGTGGTGTCTATTATAATTCCAAAGTTGGAGAGCCTGTGAAGTGGTTAAGAGGCATGCATATCCTATTAGTAATTGTGGTTAACAATGAAACAAAAATATTATTTCCCATTTTTAGAAATGTCTACATTTCCTTCATAGGGAAGGAATAAACTCCTTTAATCTTTATTAAGAGTATCAAGAACATTACTTTTGGAAATCCTTTAGGCTCCCACCACCAAACATATACTAAAGAAAATTACTGAGATATAATTGACATATAACATCAATAGTTTCAGATATACATTATAATGATTCTATATTTGTATATATTCCAAAATTATCACCACAATAAATTTAGTTAATATCTGTCAATAATTTGTAATTTGCAATATAATATACAATGTAATAATTTATAATTTGTTACATAGTAACAAAGGTTTTTACATCTTGCCATAAGAATATTTTAGATCCACTGTCATAGCAACTTTCAAATACACAAAATGAAGCATAATTAGCTGTAGTCATGAGTCTGTATTGTCTGCATTTAATCCACCTCCTTTCTTTCACAGTGTAGAACATCCCCACCACCATCAAACATCAATCTTTCAATCCCTCCCTCTGTGCTCTACCTTCTATCCCATCTAGCTAAACCAACCTTACGGTTTTCTCCTTTATCATTCACTTTCATTTTATTCTGAATTATTCTCCTAAGTCTAAACACATACTCTAGTTTCTTTGATTAAAAAAAAAATTCAAAAAAAATCTTCATTGTACCACATAACTTCCTAAACCATTTTCCATGGCATTTTCAGATTTTCTCAAAAGAGTTATTTACATTCATTTTCTCCAGTTTCTCGCCAAATATTCATGGTTCCTCCTCTTTTATCTGGCTTCTCTCCCAACCTTTCCACTGACACAGTTTTTATTAAAAACATCAATGACCTACATACTGCAAAGCTTGATGGGTACTTTCTTTTTCTTCTTTGATCTCTCAATGGAATTAGTTGTGGTTGGTCACTCCTTTTTAAAACTTCCATTCTCTACCTTTTAATACTCTTCAGGATTTTTTTCTTATCATACTGACTACTGACTATTCTTTCTCAATCTCCTTCACAATCAACTCATCCATCCAATGTTTTTAATACTAAAATTCTCTGGGTATTCAAATTGAGCTATTTTCCTTTCTCTATCCACATCCTTTATCCAGACCAGATATTACCTGGCTTTAAACACCACCTATGTGCTAACAATGATCAAATTGTATTTCCAGAACAGACTTCTCTGAGATTCTGTTTCACATGGAAAACTGTCCAATGGCATAGTGTCTAATATAACTATTTCTCTTACTACAGATGTTTCAGTTTGCTCAAGTAAGAAACTGTGGAGTAATAAATCAGGAAATCTCAGGAGTAATCTTCTCATACCATTTTTGTCCAAATTACACCTTTCACATGGATCCATGCAACAGCTGGGCTGTCCATTTTCACTTCCACCTGTCTATAATTCATTCAGCCTCCACATAGCATTCAAGACAATCCCTAGATATATATTTATCTCCTTGTGTATTAGTCTTCGGATAACTTACCATTGGACTTTAAATCCTTGTCTTTTCATCTTTATTCCATGCCATACTTGTATTTTCTTACTATGCTGATATCAAACTAGCCCTTTTTTTTTTTTTCATTCTCAAAGCCTTTTGCTCTAAAGTTCCTTCTGCCTGCACCATTCTTTCTTCAGTTCTTCATATGAATGGTTCTTCATCTTACAGTATTATGCCACAGGGAAGGTGTCCTTGTCCATGCTTTCTAAGTAGGCTCCTGAGGGTATGTTCTACCACAACATCCAATTTACTAACTCATAAAAAAGATTCTAGATTGCAATTATTTAATTTCTACACTTCATATTTCATTGTTTATTATCTGTTTCTTTCATTTGCCAAGGGAATAACACTACCTAATAGGAGCTTCAGTGTTTGTAGATAAGACAGTCTGTGTCCCAACTGAGATCTTGGAAGGAAGCAGTATGATAAATATACCAATCTCTTTCCTCATCCTGTTGTCTCCCTTGCTGGTACCTTTTGACAACCAAAGCCAGACAACAAGAGAAGCTGGGTAATAAGTCAACAAAAGCCAGTCTCCTCAACAGAGAAACGCTGAGGAGTAAATGAAGACTACCACACAGATAGACTGAAGACAGAACAAAAACATTTTACTGGTAACTCAAGAAGGAAAGTATAAAGCATATCTATAAAGGTTGTGATCAAAGAAACGGGAATAAAATAAAAATATTTCCTGAATTGAAGAAATATTTGAGTCTACTAATCAAAAATACTCATTAAAGAACAGAATACGAGGGTTTTGAACATGTACTCTCTAGACCATCCCAAAAAAAACATTACTTAAAGGTTTACTAAAGCTATCCAAGAGATGAAACTGAAAAAACAAAACAAAACAAAACAACCTCTAGAATGAGGAAAATATATGAATTTATGAATTTAAGTGATAACACTAACAAATCAGAGACTTTAAATTTTAGTTTTTTTTAATGTTTAGACCATCCAATACAAACATTAAAAATAAACTTATACATTCTCCTAGTCACTTTAATATATTTTATCTGAGAATATTCCATTCTAATTAGGAGGAGCTGGTCAGGGCATATTCTCTTAGTATATTCTCATATACTACTTGAAATTATATTTCAGTAGATGATCAATTAAGAAGTTATCTTACTTGTGTTTGGGTTAAAAAAAAAAACAACCAATGACAATGAGAACACTGCATTAAAATAATACATGTCAAGTTCCAAAGCTTTACTTGTGGGTATGTGTATAGCCTTAAATTATTATTCCTAAAAATCATGAGACTGGATGAATTAAGAAGGAAGTGACTACCATGGTAGGAGAAAAGGGGTTCTGGAATCCAGCAACAGAAAAGGGACCTCGTGTACTCACTACTGTGGGTACCATAGTACATATAAAGTAGATTATACTGGGGGAAAATCTTATAAACTAAGAAATGAGAGCACAGCCGATCTCCTGAGTTTCATTCCCATAGACAGGACTTCCGGAGAAATATATCACACCTGTAATGCTCTCTCTATAAAGGAATAAGCAAGAAGTTCTAGATCAATATCTAATAGTGGAACATTCCTTCTTGAGAGGATTCCTTCCTCCTTTGAGCTCAATGTTGCTAAGAATCAAAGAAGAAATGAACCTTCAGAAACTCCTGGATTTCTTCTCTTTGCATAATGAAGAAGTAATATCAATTGAGAGAAGAAAGTATACATTGTACAAAAAGGAAGAATGATGTAAAATATATTAAAAAATTTAAAAAGTTAAGCGATCAATTACTTGCAAAAGCTTCCAAAGACACAAGATGGAGACTAAGAACTGACCGTGGATATAGCAATGGTGATTTCACTGATGACCTAGACAAAACCATTATTAGTGGGATGGGGCGGGGGGAATGCCTAAGCAGAATGAAATTAAGAGAAGTTGAAGATAAGGAGTTATCAAAAGTGAGAAAAAATAGGGTGACCACTGGGAGAGAAAATAGATGTACAACAATTTTTCTTCTTAATAGAACAATTAGGACACTATGTCTGTCTAATGACATGAATGGCTCAGGAGAAAGCAAACAATTATAATAGAAGAGAGAGGAGGAAATAGCAGTGTCCTAAGTGAAACAGCGTAGAATACTGTCTGCCAAAAGGGAGTATGGTTTTAGTCAAGAGTAGGAGTATTGTGTGGGTTTATGTAGACAGAGCAGATAGGGGAGTAGCTGCATTGGTGGTGGAGGAGGGTGGGTCTATGGAAGTTCTTCTTGGATCACTTCCACTTTTTTTTAGTGGACCAAGAAGCAAGGTCACCTGTTAAAAATGAGGATGGAGAGGAGTAGTGGAGGTTTGAAGGGAGTTGAAATAATCATCTAAAATTATATATCATTGCATATAATTGGTCACTCATTCTAAACAGGCTCAGACTGGGAGAATAGTAGCATTAGTCAGAAAAATCAAACAGTTAGGAACTTAAGCATTATTCACCCGGAAAAATATGAGCATGCCTGAACTCATTGCTCTTACAAAACCCAAATCCTGACGATTATTGCCTGTGACTTAACATCAAGACATGGAGTTATATGTTTTCTGTGTTTGTCTTTATTACAACACTTCACTCTGGATTGAGAACTATAAGCCGATTACTTTTAAGCTCTTGAAATTTTACCATTAGTTACTGCTTAACAAGAGTCATATCAGCTGTGTGCCACCTCCAGGGAAGGCGTGAGTACCTGTGTTTCCAGCTAGATGGTAAAGAAATTCCTCTTTCTCTTATTTCTTTGCTTTCCTTTTGTTAAATCTTTGTTTCAACTATAAAGAAAATCTAGGTTTCTTTGCTTCATTTTGGTGACAGTCGCAAAAGAACACATGAATTGTTATAGTTCAGTCTTGTTTTACATGCACGTTTACAAAATTTAAATCTGTATTATCAGGCCTCCCTGGTGGCGCAGTGGGTTAAGCAACGCACTGTGAAGCAAACCGCAGCCACTGCAGCATGAGTTCAATCCCTGCTGCCGGCCAGGGAGGGGACCCACATGGCGCAGCAGACCTCTCCTGCTGTGCCCGCTGCTCCCCTCAGCAGTATATTTCAGTCCATCTGCCTGTTCTGCTCCCTGCTCTCTGTGGTGAATCCTCTCACCGCCCCCCCCCCCCACACCTCTGGCCTGTACCCCAGTGCTTGTATGCATAAATAAATAAATCTTTAAAAAATCTGTATTATCTACCTTCTTGAGGAAAAGAAAATAAAGTTTCATTTTCAGATCTGTTTTATGCATCCATAAAAAGAAGGGCATCCTTTTTCTCTGTTCCTGATGAAGATGGAAGTACCTTGCTTCCAGCTGCCAGCGTGAAAAAAAAAAAAAAGGCAAGAGTGAGCTTTACAGAAGATGCTACATTTGATTTCAGAAGAAATAATGAAAACGCAGTGGCAGGTCCATTGGATGAAGTTTTGGCTTCAAGTGGATGACAAAATATGATTTACAGATGAGAAGACTTATGAGGAGGCACTTAGTAAACAAAATCCTGGACTCTGTGTGTTTTTTAGGACTCCCAATTCTTTGACCAGTTAAATATTGATTTCACTTTTCAGGAGTCCTATTGATTATCTAATAGGAACATGTGGAGGATAAGCAAGTTAGTCAACAGCAATCTATTATAATCAAAAATGCCAGAAAACCCATACAAGGCTTCCAGTGGTAAGCAGCTATAGGAATAAATGAATAAAATGGAAGAGAATTCTGAGGACATTATATGATTATGTCACAGTGCTACCTGGCCTATATGGTAATATTTTCCATGGCATCATTTTGCTAATGCCAATGTGAAATTGACTATATTTTATGTGGAGATTATATATTTTCAAATACAAGGTAAATTTGAACTGCCAATCCTTCAAAAAGGACAACCTATATACATCATACTGCACAATAGGATAGCTCTCATTTGCACTAGTCACTGAATTTTGAACAGTTATGAACATTTTGAGATCCAAATATCCTTTATCTCATGTGTTATAGCTTGCTAGCATTTTCATGATAGAAGCTTTAGTCTGTGTGCAAGTCAGGAAAAGCAGAGACCTATCACCCAAATACTAGCATTTAAGTTAGAACTTATTTCAATTTTAAAAACTCTAATTGAAAAATTTTAAAACTCTGGCATTTACAAAACTTTGGATGAATTCAATTCCATTTTTCAGTGTGGTTTATAGCGATTCATTCATTTTCAATTATGATGTATTGGTTTGAGAGATTATTCATGGTATTAAACTTAAATACACTACCCAACAAGAGCACAGGACATCCATTCATCATAGGTATAAACAACATTTTTCTTTTCTTGCCATATATGCTCTATTTTAAGGTAGAGGGAGGAACAGAACTTAAGAACATTTTAAGAAGACTTGGCACACCCAATAAGCATGTGTAGAGGCCTGTACCTACATTGCATGTTTTTTTTTTTTTCTTCAGATAATGTTTTGGTAGGAACTTATCCAAATTAGCTATAGAGTAAAGGAATGTTAGAGCAGGAAGGAACCCTACAGAAAGTCTGGGGCTCTAGGCCAACTCAACCTACTTGTTTCATAAATTCTCCTGGAGAATTTAAGAGACTTGCCCAATGTTGCATTAATGTAGAGCATGGTCCTGGTCTTCTATTGTGTTGGACATTTGGAAAGGATGTACTGTTTGTATGTGAAAGTACCAAGTAGGGTTCACACCAACCCACATAAAGTCCCTGGTAAGCTGAAGCTAATTATGTAACATTAAGTAAGTTATTCAGCCTTACTAAAATAGCTTCTGTATCTTAAAGATTAAGAAAAAATGCCACCTAGGGTTGTAATGTGAATATACAAGATAATCCATGTAACAGGTCACTGCATATGGGAAATACATAATCAAATAAGAAATATATAAATCCACTATACTAAAATTACCAATGGCATTATAGCACACAATAAAAATAGGTTGCTCTACATAGCTTAATATTTAAATTTGAGGGGTCTCCCTGGTGGCACAGGGGTTGAGTTGCAGCACTATGAAGCAAACTGCAGCCATTGAAGCATGAGTTCGATCCCTGGGCAAGGAGGTGACCACAAGGCACAGCAGACCTCTCCTGCCTTGCCTGCTGCTCCCCTCAGCAGTGTGTTTCAGTGGCTCTGCCTATTCTGTTCTCCACATTGTCTTGGTGAGTCCTCTCATCTCCTGTACCTCTGGCCTCTACCCCAGTTCTTGTACACATAAATAAATCTTTTTTAAAAATTAGATTTGAATGCAGTTTTATAAAAAAATTCTTGAGATAGTTTATATTTGTGAATTTCATTAGTTGCATAAAGCATAACACTGAACAGGAATACATATGCACCCAGAACTCCTTTGTAGAAGCTAGGCACTTTGAAGGAGGTCTGTATACATTGAAAGGAGGGTGATCTCATGAACTCATCTGCAGGTCAAATGGGCATGTTATTGATACAAACTGTAAACTGGCCCTCTTAATTTATTTGTTCGTTAATTGAATCTGATTCTGGTCATATTAAAATCAGATTTTAACATTTTCACTTAATAGGTTATCATTGTACTTTGTTTTTTAATTAAATTGCTTTTATTGTGGTAACATTGGTTTACAACACTGTATATCTTAGGAATATAGACTCACATCTCTACAAATATATGTTATCATGCCATGCTCTCCATCAAAGCATTCATGATCTTCCACCATTGTCTACTGTGCCCCTTCCCCACTTTGTTTCCACTCCCAACCTCTCTTTCTTGTAGCCTCAGTTCTGCAGTCAGAGTTTAAGAGTTTGTTTTGTTTTTCTTCCTTTTCTTTGTTTCTTTAAATTCTACATTTGAATGAAAACATCAGGTATTTGTTTTTTTTCCTCCTAAAATTTTGCTGAGCATAATCCCCTCTAGTTATATCCATGTTTGAGTTCATTTCTTTTTTCAGCTGAGTAATATTCCACTGTCTATAACTATTTCACCTTCTTATCCATTCATCTGTCATTGGACACTTAGATCATTTCCATAGCATGACTTTTGTGAATAATGCTTTAATGAACATAGTGAATATATTCCTTCAAATTAGTGTTGTGCAATGTTTGGAGAGTGCCTAGGAGTGGAATTGCTGGATCTTATGGTAGATCTATTTTTAGTATTTTGAAAATCTCCATGTTGTTTTCCATGAGGGGTGGACCAGTCTACAGTCCCAACATTGTATGAAGTTTTCTTTTTCTCCACACTCTCACTAACAATTCAGGTTTTTCAGTTTTTTTGATATGGGTCATTCTCACAGGTATGAGATATCTTATTATGATTTTGACTTGCATTTCCATGACAGTAAGTGATGATGAATATTTTTTCATATACCTGTTGGCTGTTTGTGTGTTTTCTTTGGAGAAGCATCTATTTAATTCTTCTGCCCATTTTTTTGGGGGGGGGGGAGGATAGATTATTTGCTTTCTTTTTGTTGAGTTGTATGAATCTTTGTAGATCTTGGATATAAGCCCCTTGTCACATCTATGATGTGCAAATATTTTCTCCCTTTCCATAGGGTGTCTTTTCATTTTAATGATAGTTTCTTTTGCTGTGCAGAATCTTTGTTGTTTGATGTACCTCTGTTTGTTATTTTTGCTTTTGTTTTCCTTACTGTTAGAGCCAAATACCAAAAGACATCCCTGAAGTCAGTTTTTAGGAGTGTTTTGCCTGTGTTTTCTTCTATGTATTTAATAGTTTCAGGTCTTAGTCTAAGTCTTTGATCTGCTTTGAATTAATTTTTGTTTATGTTGTGAGATAATGATCTAGTTTAACTCTTTTACTTCTTACTATCCATTTTTCTTTCTCCATTATATACTCCTTTGTCATAAATTAATTGTACATATAAGTATGAGATTATTTCTGGGCTCTCAGTTCTGTTCCATTGATCTGTATGTCTAGTTTTATTCTAATACCATACTGTATTGATTACTATAGCTTTGTAGTATACTTTGAAGCCCATGATTGTGATACTTCCTTTATTCTTTTTTGTCAGGGTTGTTTTGACTGTAGTCTTTGTGGTTCCATATAAATTTCAGTAATGTGTGCACTATATTTTTGAAAAATGCCCCTTAGAAAAGAGCTTTGTGTTGAACAGAAGGTGAGCTGTAGAAAAACAGTTATTAAAATGGGAATTTATAAGATATGACCATAATAGCAGATCCAAAGGTATAGCCACTAAAGGCTTACAACAGCAGTTCTTGAACAAGAGTTTTCAGGGAGGGAGATCTGAACTATTATCTTCATATTGCCAAAATGTCTTCCTAAAATAAAACCTACAAACGTTCTATAATTGGACTTCTTAGAAGAACTAGATTCGTTAAGACAAGAATTATATGCAGTTTGTCATATATGTTGTTATATAGAAATATATACAGTAATTGAGACTCATTAATTTCCAGTTTATATACATAGGAATTGGTTAAACCTTTGGCCTGTTATAACTTAAATGACTGCTTCTGTTGTGGCACTCTTTAGATTTCCTAGTTAGCTATTTTATAACCCAACTTTCTTTCATCATTTTAAAGTTTTTTTGTGCACTTCTAGACTGGAATGGATTTTTCATAAAATAGTTGGGAATTACTAATACTATTTCTAAAATTATCAGTGTCAACTGTACAAAATTCTCATTTCATGAATCTTGATTTTGGACATGATTTCAATTATCTGATGACTTTCTCTTTTACAGAATTTAAAGGAGTCTTCTTCCTTCTTTGACAATGATCTTTATGTAGGAAATATGATTTCTCATATGAGAATCCACAGAGTTCTGCTCTTTCTGAGGTGCTTCTGTAGTTCTACACAAAATACAAGAGAGGCAGAGGTTTTATGTCCCTGGTTGGATCTGAAAAGAAACAAACTATAGTCTATTGCTGTTCATCTCAGGTAATTAATTGAATTTTGACAAGACTATCCTATAAACCAAGCCTTGACCAAAGAAGGAAATTTTAAAAATTGAATTTCATGCTCAGAAAGATAGTTTTGAGGTAGAGCAGCAAGAGGAGTAGTGTTGAATTTTATCAAGGAAACCTAGATGACCTTGATTCATGCCACAAAAATTGGGCTGCTGATTATAACAGCACTGATTATGGCCACTTTCAATAATTTAAAGTTACTAATGCTGTTTATTTCTGTAAACTTATTTTTAGTAAATGATCTAAATGGGTAAAAACAGCTTTAAGTTGTGTTTTGATAGTTTTCAATTTGGAATCAACATCCATTATGCATAAGGCATGCAAATGTGGTTAAACTTGTTTATTAACTGTTTTGTGAGTCATACGTGTAAATGAAAGTCAGTGCATTCCCAGATAATATAGTGCTTAGGTCAATCTTTCAATTCAGGTAATCTCAGGAGAGGTTGGAATAGTAAATAAATCTCATATATCATCCTCATTTGTGTTTTTGTTTATCTGGGTGGGTTTTGCAAATACTGGAACACATAGTTCTATAGACTCTTTTAAGAGTTTCATGAACTATGAGTGCAATTAAATACTGACATTCTCAAATCTCAATTGAAATAGCCTTTCAACCAAAATTTCCTGTGGTCACAATGAAGTAAAAATTTCATGTTTCTTAAAAATAAATGTCACCAATCGTTTTGAGTTAAAAAGAAGTTAACAGTAAATACAAGATTGCTGCTCCATATTTTCCCATTTGGGTACCTCCACATGAACTTTCAGGAGAGAAAGCCTCTCAGTCTCATCTGCTGTAACATCAACACTCCTTCATCCAGTTAGGAATGTCAGGTTCCTGTCGATGAACTCCAGGGATGATTTCTTTAAAATGGTTTCTGAAGAAGAAGCACTCCAAAAACTATGTGGCTATTACCTCTTGCAAGGTAATGTACATCTTGCAGAGGATTGTGTCTAGTTAATTTTTATGGTCACCGAAAAGCTCAAGCACAACACCGTGGCCCACTTATAGCAAATGAACAGGATGTTATGATATGTTTTCAAGAGCTAACTATCCACATGTTATCCTTTTTTTAATCCTATTTTTCCTTTCATTCCTATTTACTCATTTGTATTATTTATTCACCTTTTTTGGCATATATATTTCTCCAAAGCCATCTCAAATCCTCTCTTAGGAGAAGGATAGAAAAATAATAAATACATAGATAGATAAAACAATTGAAATAGTAAGATAAATAATAAGGCAGATGAACAGATTAAAACTGTTAACAGCTTATACAAGTTTAGAAAATTATAGAAGTCCATAGAAATAAAAGATCATTACACATCAACCACTGGTTTACCCTTACTTTTTATTAAATAAAAATTAATAATAAATTAACAAGAGATGGTACCTCATTATATGTTGGATGTCTTTCTAGAATGTTGAATTAAATTACTGTAATTTAATAATGTGAATTAAATTATTGTAAAGTAAGTTATATATTAAATCTACTAGAGGAATTTGCCATTCAAAGACTGTATTTTTTATATTTTTTTCTTTATTTATATATATTTGACATCAATTGTATTCCCCATGTATCTGCCCTCAACCCTCTCCCACCTCCCTCCCCACCAAGTTCCCCAATTTGTCCTTTTTGTTTTGTTTGTTTTTTTATTATTATTGTTATTACTATTGTTATTATTATTCTTTTCCTTGATCCTTATTTGGTTCCCTTATATTCCTCCTATGGGGGAAACCATCTGGTATTTTTCTTTTGCCTTCTGACTTATTTCGCTGAGCATAATCCCTTTTGGCTCCATCCATGTTCCCATGAATGACTCTAGCTTATCTTTTTTGATTGCTGAATAGTGTTCCATCGTGTATATGTACCACAGCTTCCCGATCCACTCACCTGTTTTTGGGCATTTAGGTTGTTTCCAGGTCTTACCTACTGTAAAGAGTGCTGCTAG
>JAGFMF010011622.1:932059-948619 GCA_019455555.1 Galemys pyrenaicus
TGTCCTCTTTGGAGAATTGCCTTTTTAGCTCTTTTGCCCATTTTTTGACTGGATTGTTCACTTTGTTTTTGTTTAGTCTGTTTAGTTCTTTGTGGATCTTTGTAATAAGTCTCTTGTCAGTAATGTTGTGTGCAAAGATTTTCTCCCAGTCGATGGGTTGTCACTTTGTTTTGGTTAGCATGTCTTTTGCTGTACAGAAGATTTTAAGTTTGATGTAGTCCCACCTGTTTATCCTCTCCTTCACTATCTGTGCTTTAGGTGCTATATCTCTAAAGATGTTATTGATATGTATGTCATGTAGGGCTTTGCCTAGTTTCAGGTCTTATGTCTAAGTCTTTAATCCATTTTGAGTTGATTTTTGTGCATGGTGAAAGGCAGTATTCTAGTTTCATTCTTTTGCTGTAGCAGTCCAGTTTGCCTAGCACCACTTATTGAACAAGCTGTCTCAAAGACTTTATAAAGCACAAAATTTTAGTGTCGTATGACTGTCCAACTTCTGATATACATAAAGTATCTGTTTTGCAGATTAATGTTTTATGTTCCTTAATTTAAAGTAAACTGGAGTATAATAGTAGAAGTCCTTGCTCTTCTACCTGCCCTGAGTCCTTCTGACTTCCCAAATTATTTCACTCCCTAGAGGAGACCAGTTAATAATTCAATGTAATATTCCAGTTTATTTTTAAATAAATATTCATATATGTGTATGTGGGTATAGATATATATTTATGTATAGATAAATAATAGAAAGAGTTGAACAGACATAGACATTTCTAAAAGGAGATATCCAAATGACAAATAAACATGAAAAAAGTGTTCAGATTCTTCAGATATCAGGAATATGACAATTTGAATCAAAACGTAGTAATATTATTCTAGGCCTCCCTGTTGGTACAGGAGTTGAAGTCAGCATTGTCAAGCTATTGGCAGCCACTGCAGTAAGAGTTCAATTCCCGGCCAGGGAGCTGACCCACATGACCTAGCAGACCTCTCCTGTCTTACCCACTGCTCCCCTCAGAAGTGGATTTCGGTAGATCCATTTGTTCTGTTTCCCACTCTGTCTCTGGTGAATCCTCTCACCCCCCATACCTCTGGCCTATACCCCAGTTCTTATGTATAAATAAATAAAAATAATAAAAGTTTAAAACAAGTGAACAAAAAAAGTAGTAATAGTCTACCAAATGACTAAACCATTAATGATGAAAAGTCTCAAGTGTTGGTGATAATATGGAATCCCATAAACTGATGACGGAAGTGCAAATTCATATACCAAAATTTTGAAAACTGTTTGGCTGTATACACACAATATAAATGTATGTAAATGATCAATAAAAAAAAATGTACCAGAATGTCCATGGGAGAATTATTTGTAATAACCCAAAATTACAATCTCTCTAATCCCCCAAATTGCTGCCAATTTATATACATTATGTTTATAGTATAATATATTAGTTATATATAAATTTCAAATATATTTCACAATATATTGCTTTCTTCAATGTTGATTATCCTATTGCCTTAAAAAATGAAATTCAGCTCTTTTAATAAACATTTGCTAAGTGTTTAATGTACACAGAATTCTACACAGGACTTCTCTATTGAAAACCCAGCATAGATCTTGTTTTCAAGGTGCCCTTAAACCAATGCCTCCCTTCCCACCTTGCCTCCACTAAAGATATGCATATATAGGCCTCCCTGATGGTGCAAGGGGTTAAGTACCACACTATGAAGCATCCGCAGCCACTGCAATGAATTCGATCCCCGTCCAGGGAGGGACCCACATGGCTCAGCAGACCTCTCCTGCCTCGCCGCTGCTCCCCTCAGCAGTGTAATTCTGTTTATCAGCCTGTACTGCTCCCACTCTGTCTCTGGTGAATCCTCTCTCTCACCCCCTGTGCCTCTGGCCTGTGTCCCAGTTCTTGTATGCATAAATAAATAAATCTTTTAAAAAATGCATATTGGTCTAAATGAGATCATATAGCAGATCCATGAAAGACAGGCCCCTACACTGGCTCTTTTCTTGCAAAACTCCAGTTCATAAGACAAGGAATTTTTAGATGAAAGCCTCTGCTGATACATGGGCTATGGTTCCTCTTTACACCATTCTCTGGATAGCTTAGACTTTTGAGTTCCCTCTAAAAGCCCTGGAGTCCTGAGGTTAGAGAAAGAGATGTTGTACTTAAGAGCTGGGATTCTACACACACACACACACACACACACACTCATAAACAGACTGTTCTCTGTGTTTATGGGGAACCAGGAGTAGGAAGAGAAGTGGGGATGGCTGGAGACTAAGGATCAAACTGATCTCTGCATCAGCACTTTCTGGTACAGAATGCCGAGAAGTCTGCAAAATCGAAATTCAAAACTGTCATCCCAGTCCTCTCTGAAGGTATATTCCTCAAAATAAGGAGATGGAACACCTTATATCCAACAGTTTATGAGAGTCCTGATTGCTCATATTCTCATCAATGCTTGAGACTTTTCATCATTTTTGTTTTAGTCATTCTGGTAGACTTGTACTATGTTGTGATTTAAATTGTCATTTTCTTGATGTCTGAAGAATTGGAACACTTTTTCAGGTTTATCGGTCCTTTGGATATCTTCTTTGCTACAGTACTCGTCCTACCTCAGGGTTTTTCCAACCAAGAATTGTCGGCTGGTCCTCCCCTCCCCTGACCTTTCCTAGCCTCAGAAGTGGGCTGGCAGGCCTGTTCTTTTCATTTGAAAAGTTCAGGCTCTTCCTTTTGGGTTTCCACAATGTCCTTTGAGAAGTCGGATTAGCAAAACAGATCGATAGTTTATGTAATAATGGGGGACATTCTGTGTGCCTAATTTCTATAAAGGGAAGTTGCTATGAGAAGCTTCATCCTTCCCGTGCAGGTTCTTTTCTCATTCATAATATTTTATACTTTTCTATTTCCACCTCTTTTAAAAATGGAAGCAAAGACAGCAAGCAAAGGACAAAAATGGGAAGGCAAAAAAAGAGAAAAAGATGAAATGTGAAAAGAATGATGGGAGAGAAATACCTTGGTCAAGATGAGACTTTTCCACTCACTTCCTTGCAGGCTGAGTAACTGACGGAAACTGACTTAGAGCCAAGGTTCTCACCATATCTGCCAACCCAGGGCTTCTGCCTTTGCCTTTAATAAGCAGCCACTCAGACATTCAAGGTCCTTCCCTAACTTGTGGTGAACACAAATGGGATTGAATGTAATGCCAGGAATAAGTGTTTATATAGGATTTTGATGTATTAGAGCATAAACTAAGGTGGGAACTCAGGAAGGAAAAGGGTCTGGAAACCATATTACACGAGAAATAGTGGGAAGAGCTGCATCTGTTTGGCCTGGAGAACAATACCTTGCAGTGTGACATGTCAAAGTGTATCTTAATGTAAAATTAATTAAAATGTCTGTTTTCCCCCTCTATGAGCCCTAGAGGTAGAACCAATAATTCATTTATACAGAGAAATCATTTGGATTGATATATTTACAGGTTATTTTATTTGCTTTCATTTTCACTGGCCAAATATATTTCACAAAATAGTCAACATTTACTTGGATTGATCAACATTGTAAATCTGCTGTGACAGGAATTTTAAGACTAGTATCGCATTTTCCAAACCACCATGAACGTGCCCGATCTCCTCTGGTTAAAGTACTTTGAACAGATAGGGCTATCACAAAATGGATCATGCTTCTCAGTGATGAGGGAGTCAGTGAGTTTCTTATCAATGTGGTTATCCAGACAGAAGTTAGCTAGCTATCAAATTTTTTAAAAAAAGATTAATTTATTTATGCATACAAAAACTGGGGTGCAGGCCAGAGTTATGTGGGGCTAAGAGGAGTCACCAGAGACAGAGTGGGGAGCAGAACAGGCAGACTGACCAAAACACACTGCTGAGGGGAGCAGCGGGCACAGCAGGAGAGGTCTGCTGCGCCATGTGGGTCCCCCCTCCCCCCTCCGGGGCCAGCAGCAGGGATCAAACTTCTGCTTCAGTGGTTGTGGTTTGCTTCATAGTGTGTTGCTTAACCCATTGCACCACCAGGGAGGCCCCCCTATCAGATTTTTTTAAAACAAGCTTTTTTATTTGGTAGGGAGATAGAGAAAATAATCTCAAAAATATCTTTAAAAATTTTTAAATCTGTTTGAGTTGAGCTATGATCTGCAGCAATGGTAAAATACATCTTCCTGTGAACAAAACTAAATGAAACATGTACCTTTCTGTCTCTCACTCCAAAATGTGAGTGAGTTTTTAGTAACTGTTCTTATTTCTCATCATACTATGTTTATTTGTGAAAATTCTATAAAACTTTCACTTCTTTCTGCTCTAATAGACCATTGGAAAGTGTGTTTGTATCACTGGACTTTGGTTGAACAACATCTGGTTGAAATGTTTCAAATTACTTTTAGGAGTCTAGATTGACCTCTGAACCTTCAAAGAAGAGACAGTCTGATACCTTTCTTTTAAGGTTAAAGGTCTAATAGGAAAAGGGTAAGGAAGGTCACTCCTTGTAACTCCTAGAAGCATGAGAACATTTGGGAGACCTTGAGAAATTAGGAACTTAACCAAAAACACAGGTATTGCAGGAAAAGACATAATGAGACCTTGGTGTAATGCTAAATCTTGAGAAACTGTTAAGTTCAATCAAGATTCCGTATGAAAAACTCCATCAAAGTAGATTTTAAGAAAGTATGTGGTTATGTTAGTGGGCAGAAGGAGGGGCATCCCCAGACCCCCAAACCTATCTGCTCCAAATGGGTTCTGTCATGTGCTGCATCAAGAGAAAACATACTCAATGCATAAGACCTTTAACAGAAAGGAGCATTAGTACAATCAGTGTGTGGTACAGAGAAGAGAAAGGATATAGTTTAAGTTTTCCCATGAAATGCCTGAAGTTACCCATCCCCTCGTGTGTGAATGCCCAGCCAAATAGGGTTGGCCCAAAGTAGGGCTGCTGAGGCCCCAAGTCTTGCCACAAATCTAAGGCATTTTCTGGCAGGGAAACCATAGTAAAGGGGTGGAAGAGGCCGGGAAAGTCCCGGAGAAAAGGAGCAAAATCAAAATATAAGTCAAGATAAAGGCTGCCAATGTCAGCTTCCCCTCTGGCCTCTGACCCACATCTTCTTCCATGTCCCCCAAGTCCCTGGTGCAAGTCCAATGCTGAGAAGCAAATGCAGCTTTCTTTGCTCATGTCTCTCTGCTCTATGTGCTTCCTCCAAGTCTTTCTTCTTCCTTCCTGTATCCTTTTCCCAGCCTTTTCTAGCTTCTCCTTGCTGCTCAGCTCCACCCTTTCCTTTCTTAGGGTAGTTCCAGAGGAACTTGAAACCACCCCTTTCTATGGATGTCACAATATTACATAACTAAACTGCCTTTTTCTGAGAGTGAAGTTGGAGAATTTGTCAGCTTCAAAGAAATCACCAAGATGGCCATACCTAAACATGACCGTTACTGTTTTCCTACTATCTAATGACATTAACCTGCAAACAAGAAAACCACTGCCTGTCCACATTCTATCTGAGGTTGCTCTGACCCTGACGTCCAGAAATTGTCTCAACTGAACTCTGAACTCAGTTGTCCTCTGAACTCCTGACTGGACTGGGGTTTGCTTCAATCTTTAACTTTTATTTTTTCCTTATTTCCTTAGAAATGCCGCTTATTTTTCTGTTTGACAGAAATTGGACTCTGAACTTTCTAACACAGGTACATTGGATAAAGCATGAAACTGACTGGAAGATTAAATTCAAACATTCTGATAAAATGTTTCCATGGAGACCCGGTGGTCCTATGAGGGCAACAAGGGGTTAAAGGTTCAGCTCATCATAGTGAGGAAGACAAACATGATCTGAAAATCTCTTTAGTTGAAGTAGATGTGAAATATGCAAGAGGCACCCCAGAAGACAGAAAATACATTGGTCAAGCATGAAGTAAAGAGTAATTCTGACCAAAAGGGAGGACTGTAAACATAATGTAACATATTATCAGGACCCTGTCCCTGGTCTGGGGGGCATTGGCATAAGCCATCTACACAGGCTCCATCTTCTGTGCTGGAACCTGCTGCTGAAAGTGTAAGCCAGTCTTTTCACATGAAAAAGATTTAACAGTGGGAACCCAGCCTTTGCACCTTTGCAAGGCATGCTTCCTAAGGAAAGAGATTAAAACCTACATTGCCTTCCTCTACCGTGAGCATATCTCTAGATCAGGACAATTTAGAACCAGAAACTCCTCCTATCAAAAATAATAACGTTCTTAATGTCAGTTGACTCACTCTTCCTACCTATGTAAACTAAACTCATACTTAACTTTAGTGGAAGAGCTCTCTCAGAGTAAAATCTGTCAGGCTGCTTCCTGAGTCTGAATCTCCACTTTGATTATCTAACATTGTCTGCCTATTCTTGAGACTTTATTTTTTCAGTTAACGGATATATAACAGAGGTTTAATTATTTTCAAACTTCTTGATTTCTTCTTTTTAAAAATGACTGCCCATTACGTAAGTTGCAAATCCATAACTGGCTTCATAATATTTTATTTTATTTCATTCTTAATTTGTCAGTCATTTATATAATTTGGGGAGTACAGTAAGTGCACAGAAATTTTGTATATTTATCATCGTGTCTTTTCTGTGACTTATGTGCCTGATAACCATTCCATAAAATATAGAAAACCAGCCGGAACAAGCCACTTTCCTGACTCATAGAATGGAGGTAACAGATAAACCCTGAGGAGGAAAAAGAAGGTGACCTTATTTTTAAAAGCGTGACCCCAAAATCATCTCAAGGCATTAACACTAGAACTCAGAAAAAACTTTGTAAGTCTATCTGGTCTAGTCTACTCCTAGTCTAGTTTAATATTTTCTGGGCACAGGACAGGGGTAGGGATGGCAAAAGATGAGACGCTACAGAGGGGCTATAAGACTTTGGTAATGCCAGCATCTCAAGAGCCAACTTGAAAGGAAAACACAGACAGTGGTGGAGCTACTTGAGGACTCTCTGGACTCCCCTTTCAACCAGCTTGGCATGTGCTGACCACTCCACAGGGGTTCTACCTGTGTGTGTCCTAATCTTTCTCTGTGGTAACTCCCCTCTTAAAAATTCCCCATCTTCCACTGTGGCAAAGCATGGAATCCCTAGAAATTAAGGGGTTGGGGACAGGTCTTAGAGAAAAATGTCTCATTATTGTCAGGTGGGATAGATAGAACAGAATGAGTTCAAGGTCAAAGCATATCCTCCCAGGAGGGGATAATGGTACACACCTCTTCCAGGCTCATTCTGTCTTCTTTCCTTGTGGGTTCTCTTTGCCTGGAGTAATTAGGTTGGCTCAGAAAGGACTCTAAGACTATCCTATTTCTTTAAGTTCTTTTAAAATAGGGGTGTCTTAATGTGATATCTGCTACCCCAAAGTCTGTTCCTGTGTTCTTACCCAAGTCTTGATCTCTGTGCACCACCCTCTCTTCTCCAGGAAACTTTTTATTTGAACGCTAAGAAGTTTGCTTTCTTTAAGTTGTTTAAAGATTTTTCCTGGGTATAAACTTGGCTTTCTGTCTGTGACTGTAAGGAAAAAAAAAAAAAAAAGCCTTTGAATAAGCCCAAGCTGTTAGAAGCTGCTAGATAAATGGCATTATAACTGGCTGTCAGTAATACACTAAATAGTAAAAAGGCAGCAGGACTGGCCCCTTCAGATCTCAGGCAACTTGAAGCTGGACTTTTGTACTTTCTGCTTAGAAAAGTATGTGGTGACTGGAAATTTGAGGTCTTACAAAACAACATACCTAAGCACAACAAGATTAACTTTCTGTACCAGGACAACTTCTCCACTCACTTCATTTTCCCTACAGGGAAGGCAGTGGGCAGGCCATATGTAACTGGTGAGCTACCTCCCTCACAGGGCAGTTGGAAGAAGTGCCCTGGGTCACACAATTCCCAGGTCGGGCCTGTGTCTGGCTCCCCGGAATCCTGTGCTCGGGTTTCCGGACACACCGCTTTCTTTACAGGCTCTGTGCCCATGGTAAATTACTTCATCTATGTCTCCATTTTCTAACCTCTCAAAGCAGGTCTTCCCCACTTTCAACTCTTTTCTCTGTGTCCCAACGAGACTTTCAGAAATGGCTTACAGGAGAAAGAGGCAATGTTAGCTGACTAGTCACGCTTCCCGAGCTATCGTGCTGGTTTTTCATCCCATCCCTGCAGATAGCCGACTTTTCTGCAAGCGTTCCTACAATTTGTTAACTGCACTTAGGCTCTTTTAGGTCCTGCCTTCTTTTTGGGAACTGGGGTGGGCGGAGAGGAAGGAAGTGTCCTGCAACTACCAATATTTTCCTCTAGGAGGAGCCGCGCCGCCCAGAAGAGAGTGACACGCACCTACTCCAACTCCTCTCCGGGGAAGGCTCCATCCCAGCTCCTCGGAATGCTCGGCCCCGACGGCGCTGTGAGCCTCCGCAGCGGGTCTCGAACTGACCTTTCTGAGCTCCCGCTTCCCCTGGCTTTGGCAGCCCGGATCCCGGGCCCGGCGGGCCGGGCCCAGCGTGACCCCTAGTGAACAGCGGCCGCTGTTTCCCACCCCTCCCCTCCCAGCCTCCCTTCCCGTTTCACCCCGCCCCCTCCTCCCCTCCCCAAGCCTGACAGCCCGCGAGCTGCCAAGCAGGGCGCAGCCATGGGAAGAGGAGGCGGTCTAAGGAGCGGCGGCGGCACTGGCGGCTGCTGCAGCGGCGGTGGCGGCGGCGGCTGCTGCTGCTGCTGAGCCCGGGCGGCGGCCGGGACTCGGGGCTGGGGCCACGCGGGCCGGAGGCCCCGGCGCCCTCCGGCCCAGCGCGGAAGCGAACCCGCACTCGCTCTCCGAAGGCGAGGCTCCGAGGTACTGGAGGGGTTCCGGGAGTCGGTCTTTTATTTTTCCCCTCTTCTGCCAGGGACCTGGGAGTGGGTCCTGCCACGCCAGTTGTTTGTGAAAATGCCTTATGTATTTACACGGATCATTTTTTCTCTGGTGACTTGGGGCTTGACTCTGTTCCCCTCCTCCTCGCAAAGAAGTTGTTTTCTACTGGTGGGTTGTTGTAACCCGATCTACGTTGTGGGCGTGTGTGTGTGTGTGTGTGTGTGTGTTGATTGGGGGCAGCCGGGAGTTGGGGGCCACACGCAAACCGTCCCACCCCGGCGCGTACTCGACGGTTTTGTGCCGTGCCTGGAGGGTCTTCCTAGGAAGACAGTTTTGTTAAAGTCGTAAAAGTTTTGCTAGTGTTTCTCTTTGACATCATCAGCCAGGCTAGGGAACTACTGAGGCTGAGGCTGCTCTTCGGGGAGAGGTCCCGGGTGGCGCGACCGGACGGGAGGGGAGGTCGTTGGGCTGAGAGCTGAGGCACCGCGCGCTCCTCCCCAAAGCGCACCGCCCTTTGCGCTTTTGTGCCGGCTGCAGCAGCACCTTGGCACCCGCGAACTGGGGTCAGTAGAGTCACGGTCACCAGTCTCTATGAAGTGGGGTGGGCAGAAACCGTGGCGAGCCAAGTTGCCCCAGACCTAGACACCCTCGTGGTTATGAAATCAACCAGGCTCAAAGTTTTGACAGGACTGCTCGAGGCATGAGGACTGCGGGTGAGTGCGGTGGCGGCATGTCTGGGGAGGGCGCTGGCGACGCACGGAATGCGCCTGATAGGGTCACGCACTTGCGGGTGTGTGAGGACGTCTATTTTGGGGAGAGTACTTTATATTTAACCCAGGTGGGCGATGCGGGGGCGAGTCGGTGGGAGTTGGTGGCCTGGCGCGGGGTGTCTGAGCTGAATGGGTGTACGTGCGCGCTAGGTGTGCGCGCGTGTGTGTGCCTGGGGAGGCGTGTCGGCCCCTGAGCCAGTAGGGCGTGCAGAGGGGGAGGAGGCCAGCGAGGTGCCGCCAGTTTGTGCTGCCTGGAGACCTTGGAAGGGACGGGGAAAGGTAACGGGAGGCCAGAGGGTTCCAGGAATTCCTGCAGAGGATTTAAGTACCAACAACTGTAAAATAGCTAAACCGAATGTGTTTGAGGGTGTGCGGGCTGACGGTGGCGTTTCTGGCGCTCTCATGAGACCAGCATAGGAGGATTAGGGTTCTGTGAGATGTGCACGTGTGTGGGTAGAGAAACCCCCAGACTCGGACCCAAGTGGGACCTGTGGTTATGAGATTCCAGCGGTGCTGCTATCTGTAGTGCAGCAAGTAGCTGTTCTGGGGTGGGGTGGTACATTTATTTACCTTTAGATTTCCTGGCTGTGTGCCTAAGAAGGCACTTACCTTTCCTCACAGATGTGTGAGCAACTGGTGTTCTAGACTAGTTTCCATCTGGGTCCCCTGGGAGTTCTGGGGTGCTAAGGTATAGACTGTAGAGGATACTACATAGGAACCTATCCTAAAATTAAAATATCGGATTGAAACAAAATTTTTTAGCAGAAAAGGTTGATTCCATGGTTTCTGTGATGGGGTGGGGTGGGGGTGGGGGGTTCTGTTTGCTTTTGAGAAAAGGAAAGCCCAGTGTTCCCACAGTGTATGTCAAGGCATCTCCATTTATTTATGGTGTTCCTTCAGATGGATTTTGTTGGATGTGGAAGGATAGGTTTTAGCTAGAGATCTTTGGAAAACGTTATTTGTAGCTTCAAAAAACCACCCCTCAGCTCCTTCTTCTGTGCTTGTAAACTTTTTGTTTCACATTAGTCTAAGGAAAGTTGGTGAATCAACATTCAGCTTTTCTTTTGGAGTAAATATATCACAGTGAAATTATAGTTTTAGTCTCCTGAATGCCATGGAAAGCCAACACTTAATAGGCCAAGGTGTGAAATGAAAGTCTATAAATGCAATGACAAAGTGATGACATGCGTGCACTTTTTTTCAAACCAAGCATAACTTTGCCTTGCAAATATTTGTTCTAGGCAGAGTTTGAGGCTGTGTTTTTGATTATTAGTTTTAAAACAGCAGACTCCACATCATAAACCACTTAAAAATGGATGCTAGACTCTTCTCTGTGCTCTCTGTGGCGCCTGTGTTAACAGATGTTTATGGTGCTTGGTAACCTATGGGATTGTCGAATTGAGTATCTTGTTAGCTCAGGACATAATGTTTATAGCATAATGTAATAAATGGAACCCTAGTTGCAGCCTGTTTCTGCCAAGCGCATGAAGCACCCCAGCATGGAAACAAATCTTGAAATTGCTCCAACTTGGCTAGCCTTTTTGGCTATCTGCTGGTGAGCATTGTTAATGTAAAGATAAATCTGAGTGCTACAATGAGAATGTGGAACAGCGAAGTGTTTATCTTAGAATAAAAAGCATGGCTGTATTTTTTTAAAATGTTAGTCTGAAGATTAAGCTGCTCTAGCCATTCCAGGGATAAATCACACAACTATGGAGACTTCTTTCCTTTAAAAAAATGAATAAAAAATACATACCTGTATGTATGTATATATGAAAGTAATTTCTATTTCTTAGTTTGCTGACTTGTGTCCATATAAGCTATCACTTTTTCTTAAAAAAAAAAATTCTTCATGGTAATCATTTAAGTAATGTGAGCATTGAAATCACCTATCTCATCATTTTCTTATTCTTGAATCAATAAGGTTGAAATTTGGTTAGATTGAAGTTAGCACTCTGCAAACATTATAAACAAAAAGACTCTCTGCCTTTGGCAAGTGATTTTTTTTTTCAAACTGGATTAGTATTATGTAAATAATGGATACAATAAAATGGCTGATTGATCTGATAACCAACTTTAGAGCTAACTCTCTATTCAGCTTCCACTTCAGTATTCCTGCCAGTAATGGGTCAGCCCACCTCATTTTGGGAATAATCAGATGGGAATCTGGTTTCATCACTAACCAGTCCCTTCTAGGAGATTCAGTTTAGGGAAGTTCTGCTTTGTACTGAATCAACATTTTCTTCCAGCCATTGGTCCACCATTCAGTTGTTAGAGCTACACACTAGAATCTAATCTCTCTTCCTTTTAAGTGTTTTATTTGAAAATAAGCATTATGTTCCTTCCTGGTCTTTTTTACCTACTCTTGCAGCTGTTTCTCACCCACTACAGGGTCCCACCCTCTCTGCCCTGAATTCTATGCCCTAGATTCCACATTCTCACCACCCTCCGAATGTGCGTTGTCTAAAACAAAAGTGAAATCCTTGGTTCTGGACTTTTTACATCTGTTAAGGCAGCTTAATATTCTTGAGCTTTTCCCACCATCTCATTACACCATTTGCTAATCTCAAACTTGTAAATAAAATAACAAATCATTCTTTTCAAGTTAGTAATCATCCATTGTCAAAATATTATGATTATAATTGCTTCAAAATATTTTTTTTCTTATCTGAACATCCTATCAGCCTGTGGAATGTGTGAAAGAATTCTACCTGCAGTGAAGATAACTACTTAATTTCTCCCTATCAAGGAATACCAGCCCCCTAATATGCCAGAAGTAGAATATTCTGAAGACAAGCAAATTGAAGCTATGTGTTATAGATGAGTAGGGACTAGGCAGGATTCTTTGTATTGACCTCATCGTGTCTGCTTCCATGAACAGTGTGAGCAATCAGGCATTTGTTGAAGGTTTGTCTAAGTCCAGAGAGTCTGCCATCTGACCTGCATGAGGTAAAAATACATCAGACAGAAATGCTTCCTCAGGTAGCAAGAATTGAAGACATACACATAGGACATGACTAAGTCAAACCACCTACTCTTTCTCTGGGGATAAATGGTTTCCTAATGTTGCAGGGATGTCTAAGTGCACAGGTATCTAAGCAAGTATATTGCACCATCAGTGAAAAATGGATGATTCCACCTCCTGGTGTGTGTCTGTACCCAATACTCAGCCTCTGATGTTCCTCACTGAACAAGTCCTTGCCTCCTTGGAGGAAGAAGCAAAGCTGGTGTGTATAAGGGATGGGCTGTGGTTCAAAGGCAAGGACTTTAGGACCCATTAGACCTCAGTGTGAATCTAAACTTTACTACCAACATGCAAATTAGCCTCTCTGAGACTCACTTTTCTCCTCTGTGAAAATTATAATGCCTGCCACCAAGGGCCAAGTCATTTCCACACAACCTCTGTAGGGTTTATGATTTGTACTGTCATTTAGACATCTACCTAGAATGATTGATTTCCCTTTTATGTATCTGTCTGGGCCTTCCCAACTGAATTATGAGTTTCTCCTGTCGCCATCTGAGAATCTGCCACATCTGAGAATCTTCTGTTTTCCGGCAAAAATGTTTATGGTTGATGATGATGACACTTTGTTTTTCAGCAACTATCGATATGAAATACATGATCATGTTTGTTTTAGCGAAGAAGGAAAAATAACCTGTGATACAGACTGGCATCTAGGCCTAGCAAAGGCCTCTACTTTGTGGACAGAATTTCAGATAGGACAGACAGTCAATAATGACCTTATGCTCTTGTATGAAATTACTATACTATCCCCCATGCATACGTATGTGCACTGATATTCCTCATTCATCCCCTTTCATTAAGTTTGCTTCGTTGATTTCTTCTGTTTTCCTACAAAGGAAGAAAATAATCAGTGACAAAGTGCATTTTTTTCAAAAATTTATTTGATTACACCCTAACTTCCATCTAAACCCTCAAAAAATTATAGCAGGCCCATTGATAAATATTTGGACATGCAAATTCTAAGTCCACCAAAGTTCTATATTGATGCTATCATAACCTAATATAGCATATATGAAACAATAGTAAACTAGATATCTGAAACATGCATCCTCTCTAAGGCTGGCCTATAATGGCCTTTGTGATGTTTTTCAAACTATTTAATCTTCCTGAGATTCATAGTTCTTATATGTTAAAATTAAATAGCAACAGAAACAAAAAGAGGGATAAAAACATGATGGCTTCGTAGGATTCTCTTCAGGACTTCAGTACATCTTAATTATTGCATTTTCCCTGGAATTTGCTTGAAATGCTCTAAGAATACCTATTTCATTTACTTTTCTTTCATGGTCTACTTTTTATACAACTGTCTTCTTTCTAGACTATGGGTTACTCAAGAACAGAAAATAAATTCATTGTTATTTTTTCTACATATTTCTGCTATTTACTATTTTTTTTAAAGATTTATTTTATTTATGCATATAAGATCTGGGGTACAGGCCAGAGGTGTAGGGGGGTGAGAGGATTCACCACAGACAGAGCGGGGAGCAGAACAGGCAGATCAAGGGAAGTACACTGCTGAGGGGAGCAGCAGGCTCAGCAGGAGAGGTCCGCTGCGCCATGTGGGTCCCCTCCCTGGCCGGCGGCAGGGATCGAACTCGTGCTACAGTGGCTGTGGTTTGCTTCATAGTGCGTTGCTTAACCCACTGCGCCACCAGGGAGGCCCCTATTTACTATTTTTCTACTCTGTTGAATGCTATAAATATAGCAAGTGTGTGAATAATGTAGTTGTATAAATGTGGAATGCACTGGACAATTTGTTAGTATGTGATCAAAGAGTACCCAAATTTGTACTCCCTAAAGGGGTCTAAACCATCCATGCCCACATGGGCAAAGCAGACTCAGTGCGATAGATCTTTAATAGAATTTGTGTGCATAGAGAAGTCTGAAGAAGAGAGAGGATGTTAGCATTCCAGAAAAAACACAAAATTACCCATCCCCTTCATGGGTAAATGCCCCACCAATCAGATTTGGCCAGATGCTGGTCCACTGAGGCCCAAAAGCTCTCTATAAGTCTAAGACAACTTCTGGTCAAGAGACACAGGAAAGGGGTAAAAGCCTAGAATAAGAGAAAAATAAAATGCAAATCAAGATAATGACTGCAGTTGTCTCTGCCAAGGACAGCACCCCAGGTGTCTCTCACCCACACCTCTTTCAAGTGTCTCTACTTGTCTCTCTTCCCCAAGTCTTCTCCAATTGACCCCTCCCAAGTCTGGATGCTGGAGAAGCAAGGGGCCTCTCTAGGCCACCTCCTTCCTCGTTATAGAACTTCACCTGGTCACTCAGCTCCCCTCCTTGTTCCCAGAAGCTAGTCCAAGGCAACTGCAAAAAAGTGGGTGCAGGGGAAATGGTACCTCCCCTTACAAGTTAAGTGATATAAATTATTGCTCAACAATGTGCATGAATTTGAGTATAAATGTTAAGACATATGTTGCCTATTTTAATCTCTTACCATTAACCTTTAACATCGAGTTAAGTAAAATAGAAAGAATGTAATCACAACTGTATTCCTAGTTCTCCTTTAAAGTTATACAGCTCATCTTGGTTTGAAGCGGAAAGTCTTTCTGAAGCATTTTTCTTTTGGTATAGTTATTTTTACTTTAACTGAAGAAAAATCCATGATGAGTACCAGTCTCTTAAAAGGATGACAGGGAGGGTCATTGTTTAGGCTCAATTTCTTTCTTCAGTACTTCTTACTGTCTTTTGAAATAAGCAAATGAAACCTTAGGTCAGCACCAAATTCACTTAATAGTGATTCATAAGAAAGCTGTGATTTTTCAGAAATTGTGAGTTGTGTGTTTTTCATTAACATCTAAACTTACCTTCAAAAACTCCATTTCAAAAATCAGTTATTTCTTCTATAGAGTCCTTAAAACTTCCAGATGCGTTTAGTGCTGTGATTGGGTCTGCTTATTGACTGACTTCATTTAGCTTTCTTTAGAAAAACATCACTGTAATGCCAATGAATTACACTTCTCAGATTGTGAATTTATACATAAACAAGTATCTCCAGCTGGCTGGGCTTCTAAGTGAAAGGTGTCTGCTAGGGGAGAAGTTCACTTACCAGAAATTTGGCATAGGTGCTGGAGAACACTACAGTCTATCCCCATTTAGCAACTGAACTCCAAAAGATTTTGCAAATTGAACACGGGCTTTCATCACCTTTATCTGTAGCAGACAATCCATTCTTCTAGATATATGCCTTAGGAACTTCTTGTTTCCTCAGTTTATAAAATTAAACATTTAAGTAGTCTGTAATTTAAAAACTTAAAAGAGACATCATGCTCTATCCCTGTAGCACATATGAGACATGGTCCAAAGGAAACTTACTCTTTCTTGATTAAAAAATGTACTTTATCATTTTTTAAAAAAGATTTTATTTATGCATACAAGAGCTGGGATACAGGCCAGAGGCAGGGAGTCAGAGTATTCACAGAGACAGAGCAGGGAGCAGAACAGGCAGATTGACTGAAATACACTGTTGAGGGGAGCAGCAGGCGAGGCTGGAGAGGTCTGCTGAACCCTGTGGGTCCCCTCCCTGGTTGGGGGTCAAACTTACACTACAGTGGCTGCGGAAACCCCACAGAGCAGCACTCAACTCCTTGCACCTCCAAGGAGGCCCTGCTTTATCATTTTTAATGAGTCTCACACTCAGCTTTTTTTTTTCCTTTTTTTATTAAAATATTTTAAAATTTACATATACTTGCCATTAATTGTAATCCCCATGTATTCCCCATCACCATCTCACCAGTGCACCATCACCTCAGTCCCTCCTGCTCCCATCTTCCCTCAACCCCCCCCTTCCCCTCCCCACCAGGTGTCCCCAGTCTGTCCTTGTCTCCTCATTTTGGGTTTCTGTGTCTTTATTGCTGTTATTGTTATTATTATTATTGTTCTTATT
>JAGFMF010011622.1:948669-991722 GCA_019455555.1 Galemys pyrenaicus
ATCCACTCATCTGTTTTTGGGCATTTAGGTTGTTTCCAGGTCTTGCCTATTGTAAGGAGTGCTGCTAGAAACATAGGGGTGCAGGTATTCTTTTGAATCCGTGTATTTGTGTCTTTTGGGTCTATTCCTAGGAGTGGGATTGCTGGATCATATGCACACTCAGCTTTTTTATCTTTTAGTTGCCATATCAAAATAAATAGAGCATGACTATTATAAAACATTTATAGCTCTCTGTCCATACTTATTGAAACAAAAGATGCTTAGGTAATGCAGTAAATGGCTCATCAAGTTCAATGGTAGCTGGTGAGAAACCTCAGCAGGACTTTATTTTTTGATTTATTATTTATATTTGGAAATTAAAAATACTTCAGTAACATTGCATTGCATTCTGTAAGTTTCTGATGTGTGTCATTATAAAGCAGTATCTGTAGAGGCAATTTTAAATTCACTACTAAAAATCCAATTCCATCTTTCACCATGCAATTCATTCCTTTTACCCATTTTATGCCCCCTCACCATAACCACTAATTTGGCTTTTTAGCCAAAATGTTTGATTTTATTTTTTAACTTAATTTAGTTCATTGGTTTTATTTTCTTTATGTACTACCTATGAGTGAAATCATGAAGAATTTATTTTTCTTCATTTGTCAGTCATTCTTTAAATTTTGACTCCTGTTGGTCAAGAAAACAGTTTCTGTCCTTGTTCAGTTTGATGACAATTTACCCTGTCATCCTAATTTACCCTGTCTCTGGACACCGTCCCTGGACACTTCCAAGCAATGCTACTGTTAGCCCAGAAAATCTCAATTTGACAAAGTGAAGGAAAGTCTTACAAGGCACATGTAAATGGTAAATTATGAGAAGGGTCGTGAGGACGGCGCCTCTCCAGTGACTTCTTCCCCTAGAACCAGAAGATACTAGAATTTCTGGGCCAGATGATAATAAGGAAAAGATAACATTTTTATACCTAACAAGTCAAAAGTTTAAAGAAAGAGGAGCAAGAATGAAGAGGAATGGTTTCTTTCATATTAGCAGTCAGTGTAAAATTTTTTCCTTAGAGACACTGGCGAACAATGCCTTCCTTGTCATAAAGTAGATGTTCAATAAATATGTTATCAGTGACCTTAGTTTGTAGTGAAATGTGGAGACAAATTGAAGTTTTGACAAAATATATGGAAATTTGAGGGTAATGGATTGTGGATAGGATTGGGTTATAACTATAAGAGTGTAGGACCTACAAAAGCAAATTGGGTGCTATTCTCCTTTGATTAATGACGGCACCCATACTTCGTGGCCAGTTTTCCAAGGTAGATCTTTTCAAGGTGTTGGAAATGTCTAGAAGTACTTAATATTTGAAGCAAAACAGAGACTAGTTTTGAATTTTCCTTAGGATTTGATAGGACTTGGAAAAAATGCACAGTTTGCAGCTGTTAAATCCTTTATCGTAGAACATGAAATTTTAACTTGTTTAGTTCTTATCCTTTAAAGTGTAGTGTACTTATTCCTTATAGTTCATATAGGGTATGTGGGAATTATGTCATCTGAAAAGCTTTTGAGAACTAGGAAGAATGCTGAATAAATAAGATTTTTTATTAGCCTACAGGATGTAAGTTTGACCAAGCTAGTGGTATTTTTGGGACTGCTGTGAAAAATCAAAGACAGAACACATATTTATTGAGCCCTTGCTGTGTTCCCAGGAATGTGCTAGATACTCTGGGGAATATCAAAGTAATATAAAATATGACCTTTGACCTTAGGACTTAGCATTTTCAAGCTAAGAAGTCAACAGTAATGATGCCCATGGTGTGATTAGCAAACAGTTGACAACTTAGTGAAAAATTCTATTATGGATTTTTAGCGAGAGAAAGAAAAGAGGTCTATTTGGACTGAAGTATTTGGTAAAAGCCTTATGGGTATTTCCTGAGTGACTCCTTTTAAAATATGGTATCCTTAAGTATTTTGAATACATCTTTTCTGATAGATAGAAAGGGTTGGAAACACGTTATCCAATAGGGTTGGAAACTGAGTTCCAGGAGGCACCTCTGGAGCTCACTGGGGTCATTGGCAACAGGGGAACAGGCAGGGTGTACCAAACTATGAATTAATTTTCCACTGGAGTCCTTATTGGGAGTCCTGTTATAGATGCTGTATGTAGTCCAGCCCTCAGGAAGGGCTATTGGGATTACCTCCCTGAGCCTAGTTCTTATTTTGGAGGGAGGAGGTTTACTGTTACAGGGTATTTATGCATACTTCTTTTATGAAAATTATGTAAATTCAGTTTCTTGACGTGTTCCTTCATATTTTTTTCCTTGTGTTTCTCCTCTTCTTCCACCTGAGTCCTTTGTGCATTAGGTCAAATAAACCAAAAGGAGAAAGACAAATACTGGTTGGTTTCACTCATATGTAGAAAAAGAGAAAAAAAGTCAGAAAAATCCAAACTAAAAACAAACTCTAGAAATATAAATGTAAAATTGAGGCTACTAGTGGGAGGTGGGGTGGAGAACAAAGGTGGCGGCCACACTGGACTACGATGGAGGACTATGGGTGCCCTGATGGTGGTATGTGGGGAGACATCTTAAGAGGTGGGGTACTAGATTTCTGAATAAAATACAGTGTTGTAAATCAGTATTACCTCAATTAAATAAATTATAAAAGACCCTTCACTCAAAAATGATCACTTGATACCAATTACTGGTTTGGTTTTTTTTTCCTTCTTTCTCTGGTCAACCAAAGTTTAGGCTTTACTGAGCCCCTGCAGTATATGTTTCGGTTGATGTATTGACGTTTCCACCCCATTCAGACCTTCAGAAGAATGCTTTTGGCCAGTGATTGCTTCTTGTGAATGTTTTGTCACTTGCCTAACCTACTTACATACAACGAAAATGGAAGATACATCCAGATGATTATTGGTGGCTTACGAATATAAAAATCAATACTAAAAGCCATTCTTGGATATATATGTTTGCTGAAAGATCTCTGCCTGCCACTGATGAGAGACCCTTGTACTGTGAGGTGATACTTTTGGCAGGTAAAGGAACAGTTGGAAGCTGGCCACTTAAAGTGGTGTGAATGTGATTGAAGGACCTTCTGGGTTCAGAACGGCCCTAATAATATGATGGAAGGTAATAGAAGATGCAGACCAAAGACCTTGACACATAGGTGAACACAGACCCATTATTAGAACAATTTAAAATCGCTAATCTTTGTTAAAGTATGAGTCTCTACAAAGGGAAAAATCCTAATTCCACAGATATAAAATGAACAAATTAATATGGTATTTTTTAAAGATTTATTTATGAACACAAGAACTGGAGTGTAGGCCAGAGATGTGGGGGGTGAGAGGATTTATCAGAGACAGAGTGGGAAACAGAACCGGTGGATCTACAGAAAAACTCTGCTGAGGGGAGTGGTGGGCAAGACAGGAGAGGTCTGCTGCGCCATGTGGGTGGGTCAGCTCCCTGGCCAGGGATCGAACTCAGGCTACAGTGGTAGCACTGTCTTAAACCCCTGTGCCACCTGGCAGGCCCCTAATACAGGTATTTTTATTAATGAATGAACTTGAAAAGATGTTATAGCCATGGCAAAGGAAAATTCAAAGAACTGTAAATACATATACAGTAAAAGAATGTTGAAATGAACTTGTAAAATCAGATGTTCAGAGGACAATCAGTTACATTCTGTGGAACACAACTGATTTGCATTTGTATAGACAAAAAAAATTTATGGCTCATTCATTTCTATAACTTGACTTCTAACTCCTCAGACTGTAAAATATCAAACACAAAAGCTCAGGTTCCTATTGAAAGTTAAACTGTGGAGGCCTCAGCATTCCTTTGAAAGGACATCCAGAATTTCATGTGCTCATTTCAAAACAAATAGGTTTTCTCTCTATTATTGCACTGGCCATATTTCCTGCTTGATACCTAATTTGCTAATGTAAATTTGGTGATACGGGATTCCTATAACTGTGGGAATTCTTCACCTCTCCTGGACACATACTTTATTTAAAAAATCTTTTTATTATTGGAGATTTTAAGCAAAATAAATAAAATGGTATTCTGAGCCTCAAGGTATCCATTTCTCACTTTCTAGGGTAATCAATATTTGGTAATCCAGTTTCATCTTTTAGCTCTGTCCCTTAAAATTTCCAATCCCTAGAAAGTTTGTCTTTTCATTTGTAAATTTATATACTTTACTATGCATTTCTAATGTCATCTCCCTATATTTTAATATTCACAAGGTTTATATTGTATGGATACAGAGAGATAGTATTTTATGAGGGGACATTATATTCTTCAGGCTTGACATTGTGATATAGTGATATATAGTGACATTGTGATATAAAACATATATATATATGTTTTATATTGTTGAAATAGAACATTTAATATATCATGTATATAATATATATAAAACACAAAACCTATATATGCATATAAATATCAGTATTTCTATCATCACAAGAGTGACTCTCTTGTCTTTCAGGCCTCAGCTCAAATGTCACCCTAGAAAGACCTTCTCTGACCCCTGTCTATAGTAACCTTCCCCCAACTAGGTCATGCTATCATATGACCCTGTTTTATTTTTTTCACAGCACTAATCACTATCTAATATTATCTTGTTTATTACTTTGTTTTCGTATTTTTTGTCCATGTCCACTAAAAAAGAAAAGTAAGTTCCCTAATAGCAGGGGCCTTCTCTCTTTCATTTTATAACCTATAGAAAACTATATAAGTTGCTTAAATGAATTAATGCATTTTAGCAATTATGGAAGTTTTTTAGTATTCTTGTTAACATTTATTTCCCTTCCACACATCTCAAAATGTGTAACTTTCATGCGTAAATTCCTAGTGTGCTTATAATTTGGTGATTTCCTCATGGTATGGAGTGAAAAGTTCTTTTCAAGGACCAAAAATAATCCAAGAGAGCAATACTATTTCCCCTTAAATGACCTTGAAGGGATATATTCAGTGGGCACTTCACTTGATCAGCAAATAGAGGTAGGAGAGATGTCTTGACTTGAGTTTCTCCTGGCAGTAGATCATGAGACAAGGATTCAAGTAAAAGTTATATTTCAACAAAATAAAAGTTTATTTGGGAAAGTGAAATAAGGAAGGAAATATAATAACAAAGAGTGCAATACAGGGTGCATTATGGAGCAAGTTACTGCCATGGGCAACTGGAGTTCACATCTTTCTGGAGAGATTTTAGGAACTCAGGCAAAACACATATCTCAGAGGCATCTCACCTAAGCTTATAAGAATTCAAATATTTACCCACCAAATTCCATCAGTCAGTAATTCCTGAGCACTGAAGTTGGACAGAGCCAAGCAGTCTCCAGGTGCTAGAGAAAAATGTTTGGGCAAAGAAATGCAGGTGCTGGTAGTTAGAAATTAGGCAGTGTGGAGTCTTAGAGGTGAGACGATAGTGTCAGAGATTATTTTCAAAGCCTACCCAACAGTTGGAAAATCTATTACCATTTCTAATACATAGACATCCACATAAGTTTTAACTACCAAGATTTTTAGAAAGTCATCTACTTCAGTGATAAAGTTTTGATGCAGGATCACTAACAGGCATAGAAGCAAGCATCTCTAAAGAGCAGGGCATTAGTGTGTAATAATTAAAGTATTTTATTACTTTATAATGTGTTTGAGCTTAGATAGTTGACTTCCAGTTCTCAGTCTTTCTATAATTACTGTTTGTGTTTTTTTTTTCAAGTGTTACATGAGGGATGTAGAATATTCAGTGATATCTTTGACTAATGCACATGCTTCCAGTGGCCCAACTGATAATTACCCTTGATTGCCTTAAAATTTGGAGCATGAAATTCAGAAGGAGAAATTCTCTTAAGTTATTTGAACTTTGACTCTGGGAAGATAAACAACATAAATATCTAGGTTAACCAATGATAAAATACTTGTAGTTCTTAATTCCAAATTCTGAAAAGAATAGCCTTTAAGATTTTTGTTTATTTTTGCTTTGATTGCAAGTGGTTGGAAGCCTACTGTTAATAACTAGCAACAAATCTACAAACAAAAAATTGGTTTAGAATGAGATTTACTTCTAAGAAGATACACAGGGACAATCATGCATTTAAAAAAAAAGTCCTTTCGTTATAGAAGGAATAAGCACAGATTGGCAGAAAGGTGATCCCTTCAAACACCAACATTTAGACCATTGCACATTTTTAAAGGAGAAATCA
The DNA here is from genome assembly GCA_019455555.1 of Galemys pyrenaicus. Taxonomy (NCBI): domain Eukaryota; kingdom Metazoa; phylum Chordata; class Mammalia; order Eulipotyphla; family Talpidae; genus Galemys; species Galemys pyrenaicus. The sequence goes on from JAGFMF010011622.1 coordinate 954,875, forward strand.
TCACCATCAGATCACATGTATGAAATTTTTGTTTACTTATATAGCCACATTAACTTGGTCTGGTTTTAACCAGTGAGAATGGCACATATCAAAAAAAGTAGCAACAACAAATGTTGGCGGGATGTGGAGAAAAAGGAACTCTCTTACACTGCTGGTGGGAATGCAAGCTGGTCCAAACACTGTGGAAAGCAGTATGGCAGTTCCTCAATCTACTAAGAATGGAACTTCCATATGATCCAACAATCCCACCCCTAGGAATAGACCCAAAAGACACAAATACACGGATTCAAAAGAATACCTGCACCCCTATGTTTCTAGCAGCACTCCTTACAATAGGCAAGACCTAGAAACAACCTAAATGCCCAAAAACAGATGAGTGGATCGGGAAGCTGTGGTACATAAACACAATGGAATACTATTCAGCAATCAAAAAAGAAAAACTAGACACATTCATAGGAACATGGATGGAACTGGAGGGATTATGCTCAGCGAAATAAGTCAGAAGGCAAAAGAAAAATACCAGATGGTTCCTCCCCTAGGAGGAATATAAGGGAACCAAATAAGGAAAGGAATAAGAACAATAATAATAATAACAACAAGAAAGAGACAAAAACCAAAAATGAAAAGACAAGGACAAATTGGGGACACTTGTTGGGGAGGGGGGAAGAGGAGCGTTGAGGGCAGATGGGAGCACGGGGAACTGAGGTGATGGTGCACTGGTGAGATGGTGATGGGGAATACATGGGGATTACAATTGATGTCAAATATATATAAATTAAAGGGAAAAATAGAATAAAAAAAGTTGGTCTGGTTTTAAACTATGGTCTTTGATCCTATATATATGCTTTTAGAGGTGCAATTTACAAACTCTGCTCCATCCAGCCCCCTCAGGGACCATGAGGTGTCCAGAGGAGAGGGCCAGACCACCTGCCTCCCCTCTTGAAAAGTGCTTCTAGGAACACTTAATTTGTAGGAATGGCCTCTCTTTAAAAAGGCAATCAAAACTGCTGAACCCACTATGCATTTCCTTCTGTTATGCAGCCTGCTTATCTGACTACCTCTCTTTAGTAAGCCTGAAGATTTCTAGAGGGAAAAATCACTTTAGCTTTCCCATGTCTGGGTTCAGATGTGCTTTCACAACTTCTAGACTGTAAACTCCTGTAGGGCAAAGGACCATGTATTCTCTACATAGAGAGCACTCAATTTTTGGCTTTGTTAATCCCTGCTGTGTGGGCAACATTAAGGAAGTATTTGCTATGACCAAAAGCTCTATTACATCCTTTATTCATGTCCTGTATTCCCACACAAACCCCTTACACTCTACCTACTTCGCAGTTTGGTGAAGTTATGACAGGATAAATACTTTGTGCTACATACAACCCACAAGTGGGATAGCACTGTTGGGATTCAAACTTAAATCTTACTATTTCCAAATGTCTGTCTCCCATGCTTCCAACCACTGCCTCGGTGGTGGTTTTAAAACATGTCCACAAGTTCTTTGCTATTCCTCCCTTCAAGAGGTAGAGTCCAATTTCAAACTCTCTGAGTGTGAGTCCAACTTTCTAATCGATAATGTAAAAGCGAAGAGGGGCAGATTTGGAAGCTGGATTTTTAAAAGCACCGAGGCTTCTGTCTTGGGATCTGTCATTGGGATCTCTCATCTGGGGGAGTGAGCTGCTGTCATGTTTTGGGCTTCCCAGTGGAGTGGACCACATGGAAAAAATGTGAGAGGATCCCACATACAGTGTCCAGGGAAGAACACCTTGTCCATAACCAGTGTGAAACTGAAGCATCTTTTTCTTTTTAAAAGATTTATTTATTTATTTATGCATGCGTATAAGAGCTGGGGTACAGGCCAGAGGCAGGTGGTGGAGGGTGAGAGGACTCACCAGAGACAAAGAGGAGAGCAGAATAGGCAGATCAACTGAAATACACTGCTGAGGGGAGCAGCGGGTGAGGCAGAAGAGGTCTGCGCCGTGTGGGTCCCCCCTCCCTGGCCAGAATCAAACTTCGAACTAGCGCTGCTGTGTCGCGTGGGATGCTTCACAGTGTGGAGCTCAATTCACGCCACCAAAGAGGCCCGATACTGAAGCCTCTTGACAAAGACCTCGAGACTGAGCTTGGAGGTGCAGCTGTCAGCCCCAGTTCAGCCTGAAAATGACTACGTAACCTGCTCCTCACCTTTAGCTTCAGCTCCAACTTAGCTCCCTCCAGCAGCTTGAGCTTTCATGAAAAACTTTGAGCCAGAACTATACAGCTAAGCCTCTTTGAGTCTCTGCACCTAAACTGTAGGACAGTAAATGTTTATTGTTTTAAACTGCTACCTTTTTGGGTTAACTTGTTATGCAGAAATAGATAACTATTTTTGCTACACTATGGCAGTCTAACACTGCCTTGATTATTTTTTTAAAAGGGGATTACTTAATTTTGTTAAGTTTTCCATTTAGAAGCTTTAATGTAACAAGGAGAAGTCTTCCTGAAAAAAATAGCATGTGGCTAAATATAAGTTAATATTAAAATATTACTGTGTAGCTGATATAATTTTTATGATGATTTCTCTGGGTTTTGGGATTTTGTCATTCAAAGGACAACTGTTTAAAAAATCCATGATTTAAAAAGGTTATTGATAATAATCACATTGCTGAAGATAGCATTTTGAACTTTTAAAAACTCCTTGTGGGAAAACTCAGGAAGTATTCTGTTTGTTGAGTTATCACTCATGATCTAAGTTGTCAAGAGCAGGCTTGTACTTTATACATGATTTAAGAAGGGATATAAAGCAAAGTTGAATTTTAACCTCTTCCCTAGTGATTTTACCCAGCTTTTCATAGGGGTCCTAAAAGCTCATATGTCAAGCCATTTCTTGTCTTGCTGTGCCTGACAAATTACATTAACTCTGCTTTATGGCCACTTGCAGTTTAATAAATGACTTGGACTTTGATTAATATCTTTTGAGCTTAAGCCCAAGAATTTGTGTAAGACTTTCAGATATAGCACTATAAAGTCATTTAAAGATAGATTCTGGAGAGCTGGGAGAGATATATTCGTGTTAGTTTTAATACATGTGTAGATACGGAGTTAGGAGCATGCTAGGTCTTTACAAAAGATCCTAGTTGATTTTCCTTTAAAAAAAAATATGTGAAGGTGATTTTCTCTTATGTGTTTACAGGATGATTTAAGTGAGCTAAGGAATTCATCATGAATTGGTTCTGACTAGTTCTTGCTGGAATTCGATGAATATAAAATAGAGTTGCTGGTTTTCCTTGACTGTGTTGGGCAGCACAGATAGAGCCTCCTGGCCCTTCATTCTCAATGTGTTTTCCTTCAGGCAGTTTGTCCCCTGAGTTCTCAGCACCACTTTTTATACTGGACTGGACTGGATGGTTTACTCATGACTTTGATTCATGGACTTGTATTGCAGGGGAAGGTAAAGAGGAATATTGATAACCGGATATAAAGATTCATCATCACCATCATTCATCAGTCACTCACAGTTACTCATTCTTTCAGTCTATACTTTGTCCAGCAAAGCAGTAGACTAGGTGCTGGAATTTTATGATAAGCAACCCAGAAATAGCCACTTCCTTATGGGAGTTTATGGTCCTGATGGAGAAAGATATTAACTAAATATTAGTAAAAATTGTTTTAAGTTATCTGACATAAAAATATTAGGTGACCTGATTTGGCTTGGGGCTTGGTGATTAGGGAAGACTTGCAAAAGAAGATATTTGAAATCTAAATACTTAGTGTGGCCAGAGTTCAGAGAGTGAGAAGGAACATGATCTAAGAAGTGGCCAGAGAAGTAAGCAGGAACTATATCTTACATGGTATTGAAGGATGTGTTATAGTTTTTATTTATCGTACGAGTAATAGAAAAACCATTGAAAGGTTTGAAGCAAGAGAGTGACATTATCAGGCATGCATTTAAAGACGTTCCCCTGGTTCTATTATGAAGGAGGGATAAAGGCGGTGTGCAAAGAGATGTTAAGGGAGTTGGAGTGTGAGCTGTTGTAGACCAGGGATACTGGTAACTTGGACGAGAGTGGTAGTTGTAAAAATGGGAAGAAATTTGTGGACTCACCATTATCTACGGTTAATAGCTTTACCATTTATTTACATAGTAAGGTATATTGGACTTAGTGCTAACTGGGTTAGAAATGGATGAGGGATGGTATCAATAAGTCTCAGGTACTGGGCTTCAAGTGAATGGAAAACACTGGAGGCAGACCAGGTACAGAGATTACTTGGGGGATATTTTGAATTATCTTTTTAATATATCCACAAGAAACAGTGCAACCTTTGGTCCTGGCTCAGAGGAATTACCTGGAGGTGTTAATTTGGAAGTTAGTGTTTTCCACATAGTATCAAAGCCACAAGGTTAGTGAGATTGCAGGCAGAGTGACAATGGAAAGAAGAAAGGGTAGGTCTCAGCCATGAGGACTACCAACATTTCCAAGCTAAGTGGAGGAGAAGCTGACAAAGAGTAAACACTGTTACCAAATAGATGCTAGAGAATCAATCATCTCAGGGACCAAGGAGAGAGAATAATTTAGGATGCTGATGAGAGGTCAAGTAAAGAAGTCTGGTAAATGTCCATTTGGCTAGTAAAATGGATGTCTGAAACTTCTAGAAGAAGAATTGCGTTGGGGTGGTTATAGAAGCGGAAGCCAGAATGTGGGGCCTGGGAATTAGGTGGGATGTGGAGGAAGGGAGATGATAGGTATCGAGAAGTTTAGGAGTTTGATGCCTTCTCTCTGCTTTGAAAAGTAGTTAAGTCAGATGCTGAGTGAGAGAAAGACAGGGGATGGCATGCTAATTATAAAAGGAGGTGATTTCCAATATTTAACAATGGAGAAATTTTGAACGTGAAAGGGGCCAAAGTTGTGAAGCTTAGTGGATTGCAAGTCATTACTTGAAGACCCAGTTGATGATCACAAATTTGTGGTATTACTAGTGCAAAAAGTGTTATAAAGCACTTAATTGATCCTTTTTGGACCCTTCCAACAGCTTCCCAGGCCCAGAGATTGTAGTATTATCTGGGTGCAAATTTTGTCAGAGAGGTAGAATGAAAAGATGACAGCAGCAAGGCAGCATTGAAATGATAAACCCAGAATCTAGACTAGTCAAGAAAAAAACCATCAAGAATGAAAGAGGAGAAAGTGGAGAGCTGTGTCAAGAGTGTGTCAGTCATTGATTAAATGAGAGGGAAGAAGAGAAGTAAGTCATCACAACAGGGTGTTCCATCCCTGAGAAGTTAAATAAAAAAAAGGAATATGTTGATGTGATGGCTGTTAAGCCCACACATGGCAAAAATATTAGCAATGTGAGATCTAGATGATCTCAAATAGAGACAGCAGTCAAGGAATTGTATCTTTAAAAAAAAAAAAGCCCAGACATATTTCTTTCTTCACAAATGAAGTCATAGACCTTGCCCTCCTGCTCATTCTGATATTAGAATTTCAAAGCAAACAGCAGAGATTATTATGGGGAAGGTATTATAGTTCAGGATGCATTATCCAAGAACTTTGGAATTTTATGAAATCAAGATTTAGAAACATGGTGACAGTTGTCCATTGGGGTTTCTTTAAAGGGACAATGCTTTGACTTACTTGGTGTGGGATGGTGTCTTCTAAGTGTGAAACTTGATATGAAACAATGCATATGAGGGACTGGACTGGCCCTCAGCTGGCCTGGATCCTTGGACTTCGTTGCTATATCATGATTTTGTTATCTTGGAATGGTGTTGAAATTCTACTCATTGAAATCACATTTCAACACACATTAATGTTTTACCTAGAACTGGAGACAAGGATTATCATTGCCAGGTTTTTTAGTCATGAAAACTAGCCTCCTTTCTTTTCATATTAAAAGAGATGATCATTGTATATTAACTATTGGCTAGCTGGAGTGCTTATGAAGTCTGTTGGGTTCATAGGCATAACCATTGCTAAAGAAGTCCCAGTAAATCTAGACATTCCCACCTATAGCCCATAAATTTAATGTCAAGGTCATTTTCTAGAGAAGACTATTCTAAGAAGCTTCAGGTAGACATGGAGCATGTTGTAAAAACAGTGGGAAATCTAACCAGTTATTAGGGCTCTAGAGAAACAACCAATAGGATGTGCTTATATATTGAAAGATATATTTTAAGGCATTAGCTCACATATGGAACCTAGCAAGTCCAAATTTTGCAGGGTGGGCCAGCAGCCTGAAGACCCCGAGAGGAGCCAGTGCTGTAGTTATGTTCACAGTTCATTTGTGGCAGAATTTCCTCTTGACTGGGGGAGGTCAGTCTTCTGTTTTATTCAGGTCATCAACTGATAGCTCTAAACCCACCTATTATGGAGGATAACCTGCTTTACAAAGTCTACTGATTTAAATGTTAATCTCGGGCCTCCCTGGTGGCGCAGTGGGTTAAGCAACGCACTGTGAAGCAAACCACAGCCACTGCAGCACGAGTTTGATCCCTGCTGCTGGCCAGGGCAGGACCCACATGGTGCGGCAGACCTCTCCTGCTGTGCCCGCTGCTCCCCTCAGCAGTGTGTTTCAGTTAATCTGCCTGTTCTGCTCCCCGCTCTCTGTGGTGAATCCTCTCAACCCACACACACATACACCTCTGTCCTGTACCCCAGTGCTTGTATGCATAAATAAAGAAATCTTTAAAAAAAAAAATAAATGTTAATCTCATCCCAGACTCCCTCATAGAAAATGTCTGACCACATGTCAGACCATTATGGTCCAGTGAAGTTGACATATGAAATTAACCATCACACAGAAGAAGGTTTTAAACCTTTCTTCTCTGGATTAACAATAAAAATGGAATCCAGTCCAGTTTGTCATTTGTTGAGTGCTTTATATACGTCAGATGCTAATTAGGACATAGATACTTGTAGCGACAGGATGGAGGTGGCACTGGAGGCAGGTTCAGGATGGTTCTGAGCAGACGGGTGAAGGAAGGAGAGTCTCTGGAGCCCTCGGTGGCTTTTCATACTTTATTTAGTAGAGGTGGCCAGGTACACGGCAGGCATGGGTGCCAGGGGGCCGGGAGGCTGGCAGGCCTCCCAGCCCCCAGCACATCTCACCCTCTCGGCTGCTTCTTCTCTCTCTGCTGCTGCTGCTATTGGTTCTCTCGGTCAGTCCTCGCAGTTCTGTCTGTTGATCCTCACAGTTCTAGCGTCCTCATGACACCGCCCATTTATGCCCGTGTTCAACACAGGTGTGCCCACTTGCGCATGCCCACCCTGGAATGCTCACAGCACCGCAGGTGTCCATCATCAGTGGTGGGAGGGTGGAAATACCTGATCAACCTTTACCCTACAATACTCTACTACAAGCTTGGGCTTTTTGAGGATAGTGGACACTTTTCTTGTGTATACATTTTGTCTCTGTCTTGTAACACTGAGAATATTTCTGTGCACATAGAAAACATGCAGACTAATCAGTGCCAATGACAAGAGACTTCATGGTGACATGCTTGTGATGAGAGCTTTATGAAGCAAGATGCCAGAAACAGTTAATAGTCTGATTTGACAGCAGCTGTAAGTTAATCAGAAGGTTTACCACTGTTTTCAGCTCATATACCTGGGTTGGAGGAGCATCAACAGTCACAGATGCCCTCACTTAGCCCCTTTAAATCTGTCCCATCATTGCCAAATCTTAAAAAATTATGGTTCTGACCACTGACTTTCTCAAAAATTATCTTGTTAGGCTATAGATTGGTTTTCAGATTCCTTAGCCAGGAAATTACAGCCCAACTGTATTTTCTGTATTCCCCCTGTATTTTCTCTGAACTTCAAAACTTGAACTTCTTTGCTCCAAAAATATCTCATTTTTCTCTTCCCAGCCACATATCTTAGTTTGTTTCCTCCACGATGGTCTTTCACTCATACTACTTATCGCTCATACTACTTGTCCTTCAAAGCTGAGTTCAAATGTCACAATGTGAAACTCCACGTGTTTACTCTGATCTCCCCTGTCCCTGCTGCTTTCTAGCGCCAGGGCCCTTCTCTTTTTTACCCTGGCACTTCATGGGCACTCACACTTCCTCACATCTAAGCTTGTCATGTTCATTGTCTGCCATCCCTTCCAGAAGCCTCACTGCAATAACATGCTGATGGTGAATGCTCCAAGTTCTTGCTGAGAAAATTAAGGTGTTTTACAACCATCCCAGGCTGGGTAGGTTTGCCAATGGTTCTAGGGATTTGAAAGAGAGTTTTGGAGCCTTTGCATCATTTTTGTGGGTTTTAATGGTAAGCAGGGGAAACAAGCCAGCAGGAAGACAGCAACTTGAGTACCCCCCTCACCCAATGGTGACGCTGCCTTTTTAGCCCCACCCTCCTAGGCACAGGTGTACACACTTGCACATGCGCAGACACCCATGCCCAGTGTTCATAATCAGGTGCATGTGCCCCATACCCACAACTTTCTACATTAACAAGATCAAAGTCACAGGTAATAGTCACAGAGGCTAATGGTATAAAAGCTTGATTAACTTCACTTACCGTACAAAAGGTACCTAATGTGTGAAGCCTCAAGATGATTTACTAATTCCTTTAAAGGAAACTATTTCTTTTTTGTATATTCTCTATGTAACTTAGCAGTGTTCTAGATGGTGGGCCCATCATAGGAATTCAGTAATTAGTAATTGATGGATTTAGTCAGTATTTGAGCAAGTTTTTGAGACGCTTTTAAGACTAAAGGAAAATTAGTGCAATGATAGAAGTATCAGAACAACTTTGAAATGCTGATGCTCATTATGAGGGAACTATGGTATCTTTTAAAGTTCAGCAAATAGAAAAGTGAGTCAATCATGACTCAGATTTGTTGACAGGATTATGCTACCATCAAGCTTGAAGGTATTCATGGTGATGTCACTAGAATATATGTCACTCTGAAAACACCCACAGCTAGCTTTGTGCACTAAAGGACAGAATGAGTGTGTGCCACTTGGGAAAAACTTGGTCCAGTAATTGTTGTGTTTTTTAATTTAATTTATAAATTTGACATATTTGTACTTTACTGTCGCTTCCAATCTCTGTAGATGAGTTTTTCTAATATTCTTGATTTCTCTTGATTTAAATCTGAGCTAGAGAGACTTCTGTGGCTACCAAGAGATTTTGACTCTCATACCTGTCTTCTGATTTGAAGAATATACTTTGATTCAATAAAATTTACTGCATGTCATACACACTCTGCTGGAAAAGGAAGTTCTGAATTAAGCTTAGTGTGCTTTAGAAAAAGGAGCAAATATTTGGTGGTTTGTTTTCATGTTTTAAGGTCCATATTTTTTGCAAATAGAAGCCCCACAGAATCACTGTCCCAGCTGCCAGAAGACTTTTCTTACTGTCAAAATTAATTTTCCAGCTTGAAATATAATTAACAAATTGCATTGTATAAGCTTAAGGTGTCTTAAACCTACCAAATTATAATCAAAGTGAATACCATGATGATTTGATATATATACATATATAGTGAAATGCTTGTCACCTTTAGGTACTTAACATATACATCACATCACAGTTGCTTTTTTAAAAATGTATTGAGAACATTTCACTTCAAGCATACGATTCCCTAGAATGTATTCATCTTTTAACTGGATGTTTGTATCCTTTTACCAATAATACACCCCTTTTCCCCCACCCCCACCCATCAGCCCCTGTTATCCACCAATCTACTCTCTGTGAGTTTGGCTTTTTTCAATTCCACATACAAGTGTGATCATGCAGAATTTTTCTTTCATAAGGACTCATAATGGAATAGTTGAAGCCAAAGTACTGATAAGCAAACAGCCCCAGATACCAGCAGTCTCACAGGAGTTAAAGGGACCCAGAAAACCCACCTTCGATGGTTACCCTCACAGGTGGGGCAGCAGCCGCAGTTAGTTGAACTCAGTAAACCCGAGTACCATGCTGAGCACATGCATGAGTCAGGTATTAGGAGGTAAGAAAGAAACACAGGCTTTGGGAGCACACCACCTGGAACAGGTTCCCTACTGAAAGCTAATCCAGTGCCAAACAGGAAAGATAGGGGCAGCAGAATCTTTATCCCAGAGGAGTCATGGAAGGCCCCTAGATGTATCAGTTTAGCTGGTTTGGGGAAGTTCTGTAAGGAGCCATCAAGCGGAGAAAGGGATAACCCAAAACTATGAATTATAAGAGAAGATGTATGTTAGGGGAATAAGTGGTTAGAAGTGACTGGGCCAGTGGATGTTTGAGGCAGGGGAAGGGAAATGGGGCTGGAAAGGTAAGGGCAGAATCTGTATCTTGTGTCAGGACCTAGAGACTTTCTCTGATCCCCGTAGGGAGCAACACCAGAATTTCTTATGTGGATAAGTAACATGATGAGCTTTATTATTTTAGAAAGACAGCTCACTCACTAGGAGAGAGACGCTTGGATTGCTTTGATTGACAGGTAGGGCGGAGGTGTATTTTTAAATAATAAACCAAATGGGCAGTAACTTGTCTTACTCTTGCACAATGAGTGGGATCTTGCCAACATCCTCATAGGAGGACAGGAGCCTGGTGTTTATCACCAAATTGTTTGAGATGGTAAATTTCGCACTTAGAATGCTCCATCCCATTTTTAAGCACAGACATCCCCTGTAGTGTGTGAAGAGGAGCACTTCATGTGCAGACAGACAAATGAATGCTGCATTTCTCTGTTACACACAGTCAGGAAAGCAGACGATATTTAAGCTATGGTTATTGGTATTGGCAAGCATTCAGCTCCAGGAAAAGTAAACACAGTGAGTTAGTGGGGGTGATGAAAGTGACATAAATAGAGCTGTCTGTTCCTTTTTGTGCTATTGGAGGAGCAAAGAAGCTTTAAACCTCATGAGATGGCTTCTTGTGCATAGCCAGTCTGCTGTTTCTTCACTGACTTTTCCTGCTCTGTCAACATCGATCCTGCTCTGTCTTCCCTTTACAGAACCAAGACTTTGTATTTGTTTCCTTTGGTTCTTGTCACTGACATTGCTCTTTATGAGATTGATTTTTAAGCTCCCAAGTAGGTCTTTGAAAATCATAGTCGTTTGTTGGCCAAATATTAATTTATTGAGACATTGACTCTCCTTCCTGGTCAGGGAGGAATAAGCAAGTCTTTTGCCTTCACGGATTTTATAATCCAATATAAACGTTTCTGATCATCACTGGATTTAGGCGAAATTGTCTCCTGCATTGACAATGAACACCTATACTAGGCAAACATTTGAAATCTTTTATAAACTACATTTATTAAAGCCCAAACTCTGGTTCATTGCAAAAAAAAAAAAACAATTATTTTTCTATTAGTTTTGCTTACGACATCTTGGGATAAGAAGACTTGAACCTGTGTTCTTTCTCATCTGCTAGGTGCAGGTTGCTTTAATCTCTGGGCCACGGTGTCCTTATCTGTAGAATTAGTAGGTTAAGCCAGATTAGTGGCTTTGAACTCTGTCTGCATATTAGAATATCTGAAAGCTTATCCATAACCAATTAGATCAGAATTGCCATTGGAGGAGAAGGCAGTCATGGTTTAAAAGTATTTTTAAATCTTCAGTGTGGCTCTATTTTATTTGAAGTGCTTTTGTGAAGAGAGTTGTAAAATCACAAGATCAGGTTGGAGGTCCCAACTGGAAAGCTATACATATTTCTCTGTATATGGACATGAGGCTTCCTAACTTAATTAGTTGCCCAAAGCAAAATTTCCAGTTTTACTTGGGGAAAAAATGTAAAAATTGAACAATAGTTGGATTTATATGTCAAAGTGCTGAAAATTCAACAAAGTAACCAGTTTCTATCTGGTCTACTTTATTCATTTGTTACCCTCCTGGCTCTTGAAAACATTTTCATTTGTGAAACCCACCTACGTGGCTCTAAGATCTCAAATTTTAAAAATTGTTCATATCCAAGCCAGTGCACTGATGGCAAAAAAATGAAACCTTTATCTGTAAGGTAGCCGTTATGGGAAACCAGAATCTTTGAAAATGGAAAAATCCCAGAGTCTGGTGGAAAGGGAGATGCAGCTTATTAATAGCAGAGCTCCACATACTATGTTGGGGATACCTGCTCGGAAGTAAGAACGAAGAGGGGCGGAAGAGGATTAATTCATTTTCCGGGAGTTTTAATGAAGCTGCCCCCTACCCCCCTTTTCATCTTTTTCTGTTTGGAAGCTGGATCATTAGTTGGGATGTAACTGGCTTTCCCTGGGGAGCAAAGAGGCAATTATCAGAGACCGTGCTCTTTTCTTGTGCTTTATTGTGGAAGGCTCTGAGGATCTTGCCCTCCTCCGGCTTCCTTGTGTCTTGTATCCATCTAAGAACAAATACCTGGGACAGAAAACTGATTTAAGGTATCAGATACCTTACATGAGATTTAAGTGGGGTGTATTTGAGTTAATAGGATTTTGCTTTTATTTTGAAAATGTATACTTGTTTTGCATAGGACCTCCTACCCAAATTGAATAATGCTTTGAGCCTTACTTTATTAAAAATAATCTATTAATGTTGTGATATGTTATATGATGACTATGATAAAATTAACATTGATCAAGCATTTTATGAACCAGAAGTGTTCCAGGTGCTTTTCATAAATATGTAATTTATTCCTCATAAATACTGTATGCACTAAGTGTTATTATTATTCTGCTTTATACATGAGGTACATTGAAGCGCAAAGCATTTATTTGACTTTCCATATTTCAAAGTTAGGGTGAGTGAGAATCATTATCCTGTATAACCAGGCATCTTTAACCATTTTTTTTTTTTTTGCCAGTCCAAACATGTATTGGTTTTGTAAAAACAAGTCACATTATTGTATATTCGACATTATTCCCTATTTCTCCCAGTTATTTCCCTGGACATGTTACTGTCTGTTGATTCTGTTTATATATAGTGGGTAATCAAACTCCTTATAACTTCAAAAACCTTGGATTTTTCTAAGTTTATTGCCTATATTACATACCTTTAACATTAAAACAAAATGGCACTGGTAACCCAAGCAAACTGTTTATTAGCTGCATGACTCTGGATCCTTCTGCCAGTGTACTTTAAGGAAATTGGGAATTATAATATATATAATTATATATAACTTACATATACCTATTAAAACCTATAAGTATAGATCTATAAATAATCTCAGCCAGCAGAAATATTTCTAAAATCAAGTGGTGTTTTATCAACCTAGAAATGCCCATGTGCATCTTCAGGTACTGTTGTATATTCATTGTGATGCAGAATATAAGGTGAACATTCTTTTGCTTAGAGACAACTTTCCTTGGAAATTTTTCCATTAATTTAATCCCATTAAGCATGTTTACATTGACTGGCCAATGAGAAATTGTTTGTCTTTGAAACCAAGATAGAAAGTTCTCCTGTGTTCCTAGTAAAGTCTCCTTCATGCTTCCCTAAGGCAACTACTGACCAACTGTTCTTTTCAATGTAAACTGCTAATGTGATAGATTCATTTCTCCTGTAGAAAGCGTATGTACTCTTTGTTGCTGCAAGGTTGCTGATATGTGTGCTTAACCTCTGCAATAAGTTGACTCAAGACGTGAATTCCTCCTCGTATAGCTCATGCTAACTTGTCAGGAAAAGATTTGTTGGGAGCAGAAGGGGAAGAGGGCACATTGTCTGTTGCCTGCTAACTAATTTATATTATGAATTGAGTCTTTCATTCGTTGTTGTTTGTGTGGTCATGTGCTTGTCGTAACTAATTATCTTTTGATTTATGGCAAAAATAGCTGTCTTTAAAAGGTGAGAAACTAAACAGAGGTTCACAGTTCAGCCTCAGTTTTGGGGAGTGTGAGTGCACATATATGTATATACATATAGATATATTTACATGTTAGTATGAATTAGATATGTGAGGCCTCTTATTATATATGTATTGTATATGCATACTTACACTAACTAATGTAAGTATAATTACTGCCAAGAATGCAACAAATGACAATAGTTACAAAAAGGCCAGGGAATATAATCTTTCCCAGTAAATATTTAGCTGCCGAAGAAACTTCTTTGTTTTTCATATTGTGAGAGAAAATAAACATTTTAAAACAACTCTCATAAACTTCTGTGACTAGTGCAGTTGGTTAATACCTAGAACAATCTTATAAAGATAGTGAAGACTAAATGCTCAGACTCCTGTAATCTTGCTCTGTCTGTTTAAAGATATATAAAAAAGAAATGCAGAAGTTTTTATTTTTAAAATAATATGCATGGGGGTTGTTAGTTTCAGATAACTTTAAGTCTTTTAAAGGTTACAAGTTTTAACTTTTACTTGTGCAAATTCAGTTAATGACAACTTTCTATTTTAAGGAGAGGTTTTTTTTTTTTTAACTTCTAACTTTTTCAGTAAGTCTAACATGAAAGGAAAATTATGCCAAATTAGAGAAACTACACAAATCACACCACAAAATCCCTATTTTCTGGCACTAATGTATCCAGTGGCAGTAGTGAATCATCTGCTTATTTATACTTCAGTTTCAAAAGCTAAATGGCAGTTATTGTGACCATGTCTCTCAATCACAATTTTACTAAACTTTGTTCTCCAGTGTGAAATGCTAAAGAGGCAAATCAGCTTGAGTTATAAAGAGCCAGTAAGCCAGGTAAAGATGGTTAACTGAAGAAAATGAAATATTAGTGACTGTGTGGCCAGGACAGTTTGATGACCGAGCTATTCCTTTGTGTTTGCTAGCCTGGCTGGATATTTGATAAACCAGTCCCACTGACTTAACACATTAATGATGGTATTTAGCTTTTGAAGTTCAAACTACTACACTTCCACTCTGAGAGGGACAGCTTAAGAAGTGGACTGATTGTGGGCATTTGAGACCTCTAAACAAATCCTGCTCTTGTCATTTTCTAGCAACTTGTTCTATTTGAATCGAATATTTCACTTCATCATCAGTAATGCGCAATGTGACTGTACTTGAAGAGGGGCCTGTGAGGTGATAAAGGTTAAATGATAAGGGGCTCTTATCTCATAGGGTTATGACTTTATTAAAAGAAGAAGAAACACTGGAGAAAGTGTGCAAGTAGCCTTCTGCAGGATAGAAAGAGATTTCATCAGGAGCTGAGGTGTTTGTCACCTTGATCTTAGAGTTCCAGCCTCCAAAACTGTAAAATACTTTTGGTGTTTAAGCCAAACATACGTGATATTTTCTTGTCATAGCCTGAGCAGACTAATACAGCACATAAGCAGGTCATTTAGTTTATTGGATAGCTAAACTAAGTCACTTAACATTTCAAATCCTGCTTCTACCATTTAGTAGCACATTCCTTTTCCTTCAACATCACAACCTTTGTTGTGACATTGCATGTGTACCTTGCTGATGATAGTGCTGACGCATAGTAGGCACTTAAAATAGTTTTGCTCCCAGGAAAATGGGTCTTAATTATGCAAATTATTGCCTTTGGGAGTGCTTATTCCTCTCAATTATTCTTCCTGTTGGAATAGTCCTATGACTAACTGCAATAGTTTTTCACATTGGACTTAATTGTAATAAGTTTTCATGTTAAACTTATGCTTCTATTTGCAGGGTGTTACATCTACAAACATCACTGATCAACCCAAGAGTAATAAAAAAGTGTTTCTGAATAGTTAAGTTGATCAATTAATCGGGAACCTGGAAGAAAACAAATGTTTAATAGTGAAGCTAAGTCATGATATGCATTTCAGTGCCCAACAGTAAGAAAATCTTTTGTTATTAATCAGTGAAGCTAATTGGCATAATTAAGGCTCTCATGCATTTTCTTCAAATGGTTTTCTAGACTCTCTTCCTATCATTTGAGAAGGCACAAAAAGGCTTGCATGCTCCTGCATATGTCGTAAGGTTTGGAACAGATAACCCTGCCATTAACCAAGTTTTGCAATTGAGAAATTGAAGATTCTGTGTATCTTAATGTCTGGAATATGCTTCCTTTCCTTTCTATGCTGACAGATAAAAGGAGGGACAGAAGTGACTTGTAAGAGCAGCTTTGTTTAGTGAAGGGTGGGTTCTGGTCAAGGAGAACATAGCTGTCTCCTTGTAATTGGGGATGATGGGACAGATGTGAGAGGAGAAAGGAGGCAAGCAACCATGCTGACTGAACTTGACCCTCTACCCCTTCTTTTGACTAGAGTAAACTTTATCTAAGTCACTAATTCACTCATCATCTACATAATATTCTTCAGTTATTTTCCATTACTCTTAGAATAAGTCTTTATCATTTTTTCTCAAAAAACCCCACATGGTGTGGCATCTGTCTTTGGCATCTACAGCATTGTCCCCAGTCCTCCATTTTTTCAGTGACCATTAATCAGTTTTCAGTTTATGGAACTATTTACTCCCCATTGTCCCTCTTTACACAGTGACTTTAATCCAATCGTCATTTCCTTAGGGAGGTGTACCTGATTCAACCTTAACTGACACTATGATATTTATATGATACAGCAATGATATGATGATATAATAATGGTATGAATGATTCATGGTTGTCCTCCTCCTCATAGCCCACAGACACCATGAGGATGGGACTGTGATTTTGCTTCCATCTCAACCACAACACCTAACTCAGTGCTGGGTTTATCACTGGAGTTCTCATCATGCTTATGGCAGGGAACATGAAAAGAGAAAAATGCACAGAGATTTCTCACAAGAGAAATCTCCTGAGTTGTGAGCATCTAGTCATAGGAAGCAAGGTACTAACAGGAGAGAGTGCTAGGAACTAGTTTCGGAGAAGGGAAAGTCACAGGGAATGAGTGTTACCTCCACAATTCAGCATCTGGCAGATACCACCTCAGATTCCTGATATTATAAAAACAATTCTAGGACAAGGGTCTCCTCCTCCTGTCAGACCTGGTCCTAGGGACCAAGCGTGACCATATAAGAAGCAAATTCATGAAACCTTAAGGGTCACATTTTAGAAACAGGAGTTTTTAAATGACTGGGAATTATTCTGTTCAAAGCTTATTTTGAATTGTTGGTTTTCTGTTGTACATCTGTTACAGGCCATAGCGACAAAGACCATCATTAGTGATTTTAATGTCTCTCAACTCCAACTCTATGAATTAGAGATAAGTTTTAATTTTTTAGCTTGACCATGGGAACTATGAAGTTGTTTCCTATTATAATGTAGCTAAATTAAGAATACTTATTAGGTATTTTTAAAAAAACTTTTGCAGGTGGAAAAAACTTTCAATTTTAATGGTTTTCTTACTTCAGGTACAGACTTAAACCACTTTAACATAACAAGTACATCCATACAAGGCCTATTTTCAAATAGCCACTGAGATTACCCAAATAATTGCTTTGCATAAGGTAATAGCCATTCTGTATATCATAGAAAGCCAGACTCTTCCTTTGTCTCTGGCTTTTTATAGTTGTAAATTTGAGTCCTTTATTTTAGATATTTACTACAGAATATCTGTGCATATGTTTGAGAACACGTGGAAATACTGGAATAACTTCAAATACAGAAATTATTATAAGAGCTTGAAATGTTAACATTTCCTATTATATAATTTTATATTTGGGAGGTATAGTTATGATAACTGATCTAGAAAACTAGAATGTGTTGAAATAAAATAGATATGCCAGTTCCCACTGAGATCCTAATTTAATCTTTGAAAAATAGAAATTGCCAGAAAATAATTAATAATGACTTAGTGTTAATATTACACTAATAGTACTTTAAAGTATAAATAAAAATACTTATTTTTAAAAGGGGGAAATTTATGAATTTAAGTCTTCTACTAGGAATCTACAATTCCTAAAAGAATATATTTAACCATCTCTTCATTTAATTTTGAATAAAATTAATATCATTTCTCAAAGCATTTATGTAGTATTTCATACACTTTCCCATTAAAAATCACTAAGATAAATAAGGCATCCTGGTGAATCAGATATAACTTAATAACATGTCATTTTTGGTAGAAAACTAATCAAATCTTGCTACAAATATATATTTAGAGAAGCTCAGTAGCCAAGATGAATGATTTAGTCAATATGATTTCAGGGAAAATGTTTGTATATCTTATTGGGCATAGCTTTTAATACTTGCATTAGAAATAAAATTACGTTCCAAGATTTTTGAGGATTGTGGAATTTTATAATTACATATTTAAATCCTAAGTTGATAAACAGCAGTTAAACATAGAAATGGATTTTAGGGCAAATCTGAGAATGATATTTTTTAAACTAAAATCTTAGGCAACAATAATTGAAATATTTGTCTAGGAAGTTTCCAAATGAGAAAATTTCTGGAAATTTCTTTCTGAAGATCATAAAAGAAGGAGGAGTTGTGGATGGCTACCACAAACCTCTTCAGGGACTTTTCAACTTTTACCTGTAATTCATATGTATATATTTTTAAATTTTTTTTATTTATATATATTTGACATCAACTGTAATCCCAACGTATTCCCCATCACCATATCACCAGTGCACCATCACCTCAGTCCCCTGTGCTCCCGTCTGCCCTCAACCCTCCCCCTCTTTCCTCCCCACCAAGTGTCCCCCATTTGTCCTTGTCTTTTTGTGTCTTTATTGTTATTATTATTATTATTGTTGTTCTTATTCCTTTCCTTGATCCTTATTTTGTTCCCTTATATTCCTCCTAGGGGAGGAACCATCTGGTATTTTTCTTTTGCCTTCTGACTTACTTCACTGAGCGTAATTCATATATTTTATTGTCACAGAATTTTTGAAAGCAGAAGATACCTTAGAAGTAACTTAGTGCTGCCCCGTTGATTTTTACTAAAGAAGGCATTTGCTCACAGTCACATAATTTAACTCAGTCCATGCTTTTACTGGATTCCGTGTGTTCTTACTTCTTATGCAGTTGGCCCTTATTATTTTCAATTGCTGACTGGTCCTCAGAGCAACCTCAATAATCACCTGTTTATGAACGTCTACAGTGTGCTAGCTCTGTTCAAGCTTCCAAGGACATAATGCTAGCTGGGAGCTCTCATTCTGACTCAAAAATTATTTTTCTCTTGTGCTGATTGAAACTCCCCTTGTGCCTGATCTTCAATGTTGAAGTGTAAGTTTTAAAAAACTGGCATTGGGGCCCTGTCATGAAAAACACTTAGGTGGAAAGCTCAGTGTCATCTTGCAAATGGCGTTTCTGGAAGTGGGAGAGGATTGGAAAAAAGCAGGCCTGGTCAAGATAAAGGAGCAGAAAGAGGCAAGCCAAGGGGCAGTGAATCCATTCTGCAGATGAGGCAGAAGGATTGGCAGACAGAACAGAAACAGGGATGTCTCAGGCACGTCACCTTGCTTTGTCAAGTGTATAAAGGGCATCAAAGAGTGATCACTACAATCCTCAGCAAAGCCAGTGTTCCCAATTATGAATGACACTATGTGAACTCAAGGAAGAGAATATGATTTTTTTCCAGATTAGAAGTAACCAGCCATAGGAGTGAATTAAATCAACTACATAGGTGATAGAATATATTTACTCGGGAAAATACTGAAGAAATATTTCCTTTCAAGGAATAATTGTTTCCTGTTGCCAGTTGAGCAAATCTGTGACCTTCTTGAAAATAGGGAATGACTGTTTTGTAAAAAGTACCAGGATGATTGGGACTCGGTGGCCACAGAGCCAGGCTCCTTGCCATTTAAAATACATAAAAGAAAAAGTGAATAGCTGGTTAATAATGAACATCTGAATCCAGAAGAAAAGTACAACAGATGGGCCCAGAGGCTACTCTCAGATTGGCAAAGCCAGAGCAATGATTTTGGACAGAATTTTATTTTCTTATATGAATGAGATGATTTTTTTGTTTTATTTTATGTTGTATTTTAATTAAATTTTTAAAACCAGGGTAATGTTAGTTTACCACATTGTATATGTTTTATGGGTATAGGGTCATACCTCTTCAAATGTATTCACTACAGCACACCCACCAGCAAAAATCCATAACTCTGCACCACAGTCCACTAGACTGTTTCTTTTCCTCACTCCTTACCACTTTCCCCTCTGGTGGCCTCCGTTATACAATCTGACTAAGTGTGATGATTTTGAAGAATAGATTTTTAAATAAATATGCCTGTAAATGTCAGGCAAGGTAAATTTCAATACAAACTTTCAGAATCCATAAAATTGAGTTAAATTTTATTATGACTTTATAATAAATGGTAAATCCAGATGCCTTTATTCTAGAAAGAAATACCTCTTGTTCTGGGAAAAAGACAGTTTGAGAACTTGAGACAAGACAGTTATTGTCTATTTTATTACTACTGACCAACATCTTTTTCCAGTTCTTCTTTGGTAAGGGTAGGTACAGGGAACTTAGGATAGTCTGGTAAGAAGTGAAAAAGAAGGAAAACTATGCCTTAAATTTTATGGCCTGTAAACAGTTGATAAGGAGGAAATATAGTGGGACTTTTAGTCCATTTGGGCTGTAATACAGAATACCACAGACTGGGTGGCTTGAATAACAAATTTCTCAGAGTTCTGAAAGCTGGGAAGTCTACCATTCCAGCAGCAAATCTGGTGTCCGGTGACAGCTTGCTTCTGGTTCATAGACAGTCATCTTTCTGCTGCATCATGCCCTCAGAGAAGCTTGCGACCTCCATGGGTTCTCTTTTGAGGACCCTATTCCTATTCACAAGGACTCTAACTTCATGAATTTATGACCTCCAAAAGTCCTACCTTCTAAAACTATAATATTGAACATTAGTTTTCAACAAATGAATTTGGGGGCAACAAGCATTCAGTCTAATACAGGTGGATCTCACACAGGGTTTTATGGCAAGCTCCGAGACATGAGACCCTGGTTATAGCTGCCTCACTTAGACAGCTGGGAAATGGCATTGCTGCTATCAGAACACAAGCACAAGCTGTGTTTTTTGAGTTCTCAAGTTTGGACTTTATCTGTGCTGTTGCTTCACTTTCTAGCTGTTTAGTGATATTTACAGTGTAAGATCCTCTCTCTGGAAATTTCCCAGGAACACTTACTCAGTGGGGGCAAATATTCATTTTGTCTTTCAGTAAAGCATGTCAAGAGTTAGTTTATAGTTTTTCAGCCTAAAAGTCTTGCTTCCTACATGGGGGTGAGGAAGAATATATATGTATGTGTGTTTATGTGTGCACATTTACACATATGTACACACATATATTATTTGTTTAAAATTGGGTCTTGCAATTATGAATTGCTCTTTCTTCCCTTAATCTTATATATCAGAAAAAATATTTTGATTAGCGAAAGGTGAGAATTCAAATCCATATTTGTAGTCTCAACAGATTTCCTCCAGAGTTGTAGGAGAGTACTCTATAACAAGATTGGATTGCCAGGCTCTGTGCCCAGTGTGGCTTCATTAAAGTGAAGTGTGACTTTTGGTCCTTCAAAAGAAGTCCATAAGTGCCTTTCTGATGAGTAGAGCTAATCACCATAAACCTTTCGACAATCTTCCAGAGACAAGTCCTGAACTTAGAGGCTAGTTTGCCACAATCCCCAACCCTAGACTGAAAGATCTCACTTTCTATGAGGTGTTGCAAAACAAACAGCCCCTTCAGGGCTCTGACTCCATGCAGTGCTTGTTGAATGTTACTCATTCAGCTGAAGGACTACTGACAGTCAGTTTGAATCTGAATTTGGAATAAAAAGATACCACTCGGTGTGTGTACACAATGGAATACTACTCAGCAATCAAAAAAGATAAACTCATGCCATTCACAGCAACCTGGCTAGAGCTGGAAGGGATTATTCTCAGTGAAATAAGTTAGACGGAAAAAGAAAAATGTGAATGATACCACTTATATGAGGAAAATAGGGAAATTGAACAAAGGGTCAAAAAAAAAGGACAAAACTTAAGGCAACTATAGATCTGAGATGTAAAGCAGGGGAGGGGGAGAAAAAGGGATGAAAACAGGGGTGGGAAGAGCACAGGGGACCATGGTGATGGTTCACAGGTGATATGGTTGTGAGGTATTTATGGGGACTACCCCTGAGGGGAGAAATCAAACACTGTATAAAAATGAACAACAATGTAAGAAAATTTAAAAATTATTAAAAGAAGATGCCATTCAGTAGAGCTACTTCTTTGCCTTTCAACTTTGACCACTTTGCCTTTCAACTTGATTTTCCTTGTTTCCTTATCATGCCACATTCTTCAGGGATGTTTTTAATAGCTTTTGTGGATTGGATGTAATTTTAAAAAAAATCACTATGCTGGGTTAAGTGAGCATCAAGGCAAAACTGAACTTCAGCAGACTCCCTTCTGGGAGTGTGTGCGGGAAAGCTGGGAGCAGGTTAGTAAATCCTGAGGATTTTTTTATTTGTAAGAGTAGAAGTCATGCTAAGTAGCACACTACACTACTGTGCATCACTCAATGTCTGAGTACTTTCTGTTTGTACCCCCATCTTAGCTCTAAAATAGCCTGCACCTCTGTTTTTTGGAGGAAATGCGTTTTTCCTTTTCCCTCACATGTCTGGTGTAACCCTTTTTTAAATTTGCTGTTGTTCTGGCTACAGGTCAAATGGCTCTCATGGTCCTTAACATTTTGGGAAAATACTTGTAACAGTTGTGACTGGAAGGAATCCAAATCAATTCAAGACTTTTGCATCCAGCCTATGTTCAAAGCACTATATTTTGAGTGATTTTTTCCATTGGTTAGTAACTTGAAAATAAAAAAGGACTCAATAGAAGTTGATGTCTGAGAAACAATGGAAAATCAAGCATTTTCTTATATTTACTATGAAATTGACTTTCGATATAAGGGGCAGAGGATCAATAGTCTTCCTGAATATTCAAGGAAGCTAAAGATCTTCCTTACTACTCAGACTTTATGTTGTCACCAAACGTGCAGACGGTGTGGTGGGCGATTAAGCATACACACAAATGTTAGATTGCCTAAATCCAAATTCCAGCTCCACCATTTGTTAGCCATATGATCCTGGCTAAATTAGTTAACCTTTCTGTGTCTTAGTCTAGTTTTCCTGAGGATTGTATGGATTGATATTTATAACATACTTAGAACTATTCCTGGTGCTTCCCATGTACTGTGTGTCTTTGTTTAAATAATACATGAAATGTTGGGATTGTTCAGATGGAGTAATAAGCATCCTGAGAGGCTTAGAAAATATTTCTAAAGTAACAGAACCTGTCAATGGCAAGACGAGAATATTGTCACTGCCCAGTGCCCTAGTGGAGAACTGTGGCTCTTATGAGTGATGTGGGGGAATGAAGTACAGCGCTGAAAACAACAAATATTAACAGAACGGTTGAAGAGCAGGAATGGTCATTCATTATCCACTAGTTGGGTCAACAACCACTTAATGCTTACTATGGGCCTTGACTCTTTAGAAATGTTGTGGAGGCAATGATAAAAATATAGAAGTCATAATATAGAACATTTAATCTGTGTTAGGAAGTTGTGTTTTGGTTTTTTTTAAGAGTTGATGACTATTCCACTGAGAGTTCAGTAGTCTTGGAGAACTTTTACTTATAGCATGGTACCATGCACACATTTGGCAGAATTTGAAGATGAGTTGCTGATCTTAGATTGACAAATGCTACAGCACATCAGTGAGGGTTATGATGAGATTCCATCCTTCACACATACTACCAGAAGATGATCATTATAAGATGCTTTCACTACTCCTGGAGAATGAGAACTTAAATGTTAGAAGCCATGAGCTTAATTTGAGCCAAGAGTTTGGCATACTTGCCTCTAAATTTACTATGTTATGAATGTGTAAATATTATTATGCAAAAATAGAAGTATCTGGTACAAACGTGCATAGTTAATGATTTCAAGGTCAGATTCATGGTTTCAAGTATGAGATATTTTTAAAAGGGTAGTAACAAATTGAGAATGTTGAGGTGTTGGTGCCAGAATTGTGAGAGGGCAAGAAATCTTGCCAAGTGGTAAAAATAGGAAAAAATACATATGTGTGAGTGAAACTTGGTATTTTGCCCATGAGAATTAAAAGAGTTGTGAGCAATAGAGTGAGAAAGGGGTTACTTGGGATACTTCAGGTGGAAATAGTAGAAGGAATACTAAGGCCTAGAAGTAGATAAAGATGAGGAAGAGTTTCTAAACTCATAGCAAGAGGCTGTCATGTACAGAGAGCAATTGTATTTAAGTGAATCTGTTCAGTTGAGTCCAGATGAAGAAGCTTCTGAGACCTGGGCACTAGAGTCCTCTTGCTTGATGAGAGGTTCAGCCAGATCACCCTGGAGCCTCTTTATGTGCTAAGAATCTATTTCTCTATGATTTCATGGCTTGGCTATCACCTCCAGCTACCTTTACACTAGTTACCATAGTTCATATGAAATGTCAGTGTATGAATAAAAATTGGGTGAATTGCTATGACCATCAATGATGTTTGTCCTCAAAGTGGATGAGTCTAAGAATGAAAGTGTTCTTTGTAAGTGGATGAGGTATAAGTGACTCTCAGATAAAATTTCTTTGTGGCTATAAGGAATTTGCTTTAGGGTCTCCCTGGTGGTGCAATGGGTTGAGCGCCGCACTGTGAAGCATCCGTGGCACAGCAGAGCGAGTTCGATCCCCGTCCAGATTGGGGACCCATATGGCGCAGCAGACCTCTCTTGCCTTGCCCACTGCTCCCCTCAGCAGTGTATTTCAGTAGATCTGCCTGTTCTGCTTCCCCCTCTGTCTCTGGTGAATCCTCTCACCTCCCACAACCTCCCACAAATGGGAGCCTGTACCCCATTCTTTATGCACAAATAAATAAATCTTTTAAAAAAAGAAATTTGCTTTGTAGGTCAGTGTTGGATAGATACATAATAGATCATAATCAGAACCTAGCCTAAATAGGTGAATTGTACAATGTGCAATCTGAAAGTGAGGGAAAGCGGGTAAATTAATGATAGTGGTTTCTTGCATAGTTGCCTGTGCATTTCTGAGCTGGCCCTTCTCTGATAGTGGGTGCATCTGGTTCGGGGGCCAGTGTGTGCTAGCTGCTGTCTGCTGAACCAGTTGTTTGCATGACATAGTCAGGACTGGACTTTAATGAGACACCTTTTGTGAATATTATCCCAAATGTCCACAGAAGAAAGCAAAGGTCTTTGGCAAATTATTTTTCAATGAAGCATATCTTTCTGACTTGAGCCTTGGACCAAGAGAGGAGATCCTGTTTGATTTAGTATTTTAAAAAAGCTGAGCTTAAGAGAAGTGAATTTGAATACTTAAGGTAACATTCCATGAAGAGCACTAATAATGTGAACCCTATGAAAACAGGATGCACAGAAAAGACAATTAAGAAGGTATGAGTATTATTTTGAGTATCAGAAATTTGTATTTTTAGGAAAATATTTTCATTTTCTACTATATTATTTTCCCTTTTTACCCTTGATTTTTAACTATGGATTTGAGACTTTCAGTCTTTCTTTGGGTGGAAGAGGACCAGTGAAGGAGTTAGGTCTATTTTGGGCTGGAATTGTTCCTTAGGTATTGGTATAATGATGACTTTTGGATCAGAGTGGAGACAGGTTTGCTGTAAGTTATAGAAGCTAATGATTCGGGACCCCTAATTTGTATAAGCCCCTTCTAAAGTCCTGGGGGATAAACATTTTTTTTTTGTAAAAGTGGCCAAACTTAATTTATTTCAAACATAATTGATTAAAACTACTGTCTCCTTCCCATTCAGTTTTCCCTTCTTTGTGCTTCCCCTTCTGGTGGATGACATTGAGGTTTCCATGGATATTTTGTATTTGTGATCCTGGTATTTTTTTCTTAAGGACACCACAAATTGTGGGAATTTCAAGCATTATAAACATGGATCTTCCCCTGTGTATAAGAATGGAATGGGTAATGAATCAGATATGCTTGTGTAGCAGAATAAGCTGAAAAATTAGAGTCAGAAATGAAAATGGGGGAGATGCAGTGTGAGAGTGAACTGAAATCTATATTCTGTCAGCTCCAGATGTGGGAAAATAGCCTCCCCTAATCTTTAAGGTGTGTTTTGAACAGAAATACCCTTTGTTTGGTACCACTTTTTGTATTGGTTAAGACAAATACATCAAATTAAATAATTTTGAGAAATAATGAATTCCTAAAAAATGCAAAGTGCCAATAAATTGTGAAAATAGTGAATGATGGTGAGAAATTACTGACTGAAGAGAAAAACTAAAAACTCTTCACCTTTTTCTTCTGGTACTTTACATAGGTATAGATGTACCCAATGTGTGTGTGTGTGTGTGTGTGTGCGTGTGCATGTGTATGTGTGTTCCCAAAGTTCTGTTCTGAGGGAAAAATATAGTCACCGAAATAGGAGGCTGCTCGGGCAATTTTCAGTGCTTGAGGGTGTTCGTGTCAGTAATAGGCTGTCAGTGAATCCGGGTAGAGGATGGCCTGTCCTTTTCTGGCTTGTCCATCTCTCCTCACACTCACACATGCAGATCTTAATGGCATTCATATTCATTTTCATTTAATTTTATTTTATTTTTGGTGTAGAAGAGCAAGGATGTAGGCAGAAGACCTCTCTCTTTTTAATTGTTAGCATACACAGCTGGCAAATGAGAACTCTGCCTGAGGAGCCTGAGTTTGGAGAATAAAGGTTCCTTTCAGCCCCATCTGTGAGTTTATGATTCTGTGAGATCTTAAAGATGTATTTTATTAAGACATGTAAAAGTAACAAAAATAATAAAAGCTCTGTTTCTTCACAACATCCCAGTTAAGTCTTTCATCAATGGTGATTAAAATTATTGCGAAAGGGATAATCAAGTCTGATATCAACTGTTTCCCAAATGATACCTAGTTAACATTTAGAGGAGGGATTCAAGTCTTGAAGTGTTGCCCATTTACTGAGACTAAGCAATGTAGTGAGAATTGAAAACAACTTAAAAAGAGAAGCCTTAGCCATGTCTGAATGTTATCAGGAACTTACAGACCCGCACTGGGAAGAACAGCTGTGTAAGCAATTCACCCACATCTGAACTCCAAAAAACTGAAACACTGTTGTTCTGTCAGAGCACTATCAGAATGGATGAAAAAACAACTATACCATTCTGGCTCTATTCCCCAGGTAGGATTTGGCTCAGACTTTTATCTTGTGTTTAGAACCAGCCTGTGCTATCTCTGTGCTCAGAACCAAGTCTGGTGCTTAATAATGCCTGCAGCTAGCATGTGGACTGAAATTGGTGGTAAGTGCCTGTCTAAATACTTTGCTCTGGGGAAATGTTTCCCCTTGTTTTCCTTCTGCACACATCCTAAAAGAGGCCCAGAAAAGTCATCTTTTTAGAACTCATTGTAACGCTGTTCTTTGAACTAAACTTTCAAGGCTTGCAGAGCACATAATTTACTAATTTGTAGTCTGTGTGGAGGCTGATGGGAATCCTAGTGGTGGGTGTGGTGTGGTAACATTTACCTGAAGAGTGTGATCCTATACCTCTAAATCATGTCCAGTAAGCCAAAGCTACCTAAATTTTAAAAATTGTGACATACGTTATCTGATATAGAGTCACAGATGTCCACTCTTAGGATACCCTTATTTCTGATAGTGAAGAGCTTCCTGGAGTTATAAAGAGTGAGTGATCAGAGATATTTTCCTCAAGATGGAGTAGGGTACTGTGATTGATCAGCAGGCTGCTAAGAATCATGAAATCTGGGCAAATGAAAAAGGTGCTTTTGTTGCAGTCTCTTCTGCAAGTACAGAGCCTGCCCCCTCTCTGTCTTCAGCCTAACCACGCAGCTCCACTGAGAGCCCTCACTGCTTTTAAATTTCAAAGGCAACTGTTTTCTGCTCACTCTAGACTTCTGAGACATGACCCAAGCAAGGAAAAGAGTGCTTAGCAGGGCTCTTGTCAGAGATTCAATATATGAATTTTACAATGAAGATGAAAAGTTGGCTCCTTAATAAAAGGTTAATCCAAAGTTCTTTGTAGTATGTTCTTCCTTACCTGTGATGGGGTCGATTTAAATTCTGGCCCCAGTAGCATTGTTTTTCAGAGAGACAAGTCACCCTTCTACTGAGTGGCCCCAGAAAGACCTGTAATCCCCATGTCAGGAGTCTGGAAAATGAAAGGGTCAGACACTCCTTTGATAAAATACACCTCTGCTTCTCTTACTTTAAAGCCAGCAGGAAGAATTCTGATGGAGGCTTTTTACCCAAAATTCACTATTTATGAACTATTGAAAAATAAAAATAGTGTCCCAGCACTGGACGGGTGGTTGATAAAATTACTGTCCAGTCTGCCCATTGTTTTTAGACTGAAGTCGGAAAATCAGACTTAGAGCTGGAGGAGACCTTGTCCCTCCCTCACCACGGTATCTGCCTGCAGACCCACTCAGGGCTTTCTCCCTTCCTTTGCCCTGCACTTTCTCACTCTACATTTATGTTGAATTTTCTGGCTCTTCATGGTCCAGTTCAACTGCTGCTTCAATGTGAAGCCTTGTTTTTCTAATTTAGAAGCAATTGCTAATTTCCGACTGTTCCCTAAGCATTCTGCATACATCAGTATACCCACCATCACAATACATTTGTGTTGTGGTTGTACATGTATTTTTCCTCTCCGTTGTTATTTGAATAAATGAATACTAGAGCCAATTTTATAGAGCAGATAATGAGTTCTAAAGAAGTTTAATCACTTGCCCAGGGCCACACGGTTAGAAGAGTTACAAGTTTCTTGAGTCTGCTAACTTTGTTCTATTGCATTTATTCCTCTAGTTATTTGCAGCTAAGCCTTTCCCTTTTTTTCCTTGATTTTATTCTACACACACACACACACACACACACAGAGAGAGAGAGAGAGAGAGAGAGAGAGAGCGCAGTTTTTAAATTATAATCAAGCCCCCTTTTCAGGGTCATAGTTGTTTGCAAAACAGAATATAGTTTTATACAAACTCATTTATTACAGTGCTTGAAGATTACACTCAGAAACCAGCTTCCCCAAAGGACTTTTCACTTAGAAAAGTATGCTAACTAGCTTCCCATAGCCCAGTGCAGTCCCACTAGCCTTTCATAATTCCTCACCTCCATCATACATGCCTCCCTGCGACTGTTCTAAATTTCCATCCACTCAGTCTTGACCCCTTCCTCTTGTTTTCAGAAGATGATTTTGTTTACTGCTTTAATTGAGATGATTTAGGACAGTAGTTCTCAAACTTTATTATATGTAAAGATCACATCACAGGCCTGTCATAACAAGTTTCTACATCTTTGTCCCTAGGTTTCTGATTCTACGTCAGGATGGGGCTCTTAAATTTGTTTCTCTAAAAAGTTCACAAGTATTAACAATGTGCCCTTTTGCCTGCATCAGGACCATGCTCCAGCATTTAGAACGTGTGTCTCTGCATCTTTCATGTCACCCGCTCCACTTCTCTCCTACATCACTAATGCACCTGCTCAACTTTTCTTTCTCAAATATTCTATTTAAAATCCATATCTATGTCTGGTGATTGTAAGCAAAACTATTTCCACCAGAATATATGACAATTTCCAGTTCAACTTAATGGACGAGTAACTGAGCTCTACAGTTTGGGAATTGACTTGAAGACAGTGGAATGAAGAAACCAAGTTTAATTATTTTATGGAAGTGGATGCGAGAGTATGACATGTCACAAAAGAGAGTTAACTTGTACACTTCTCTCCTCTGATGAGAAATAGTTCCTCTACTTACTTCAATGGCACACATAGTTCACTGACCTGAATTTGCCCCCCTCTGCTGTATGGGGCCCTGCTGTATTGGCAGGCCAGGCAAAGACACTCCAGTCCTATACTAACAACTAGAGGTGGGAGAAGGGAGGATTGTGTACTTTGAAGTGTTTCACAGTGAAGCACTTTGCATTCTAATGATTGTTCACCTCATTGAAGAGCTTTGCTCCATAAGGATGCTTTGTCTGTTCTCCTGATGATCTCTTACACTTTTCACTTGTGTTCATGTCACTTCATTAATCATGATTGCTAATAATGAATCATAGCCTTACCCAGTCATACTTAGTGATTCGTTCCTTCTCATGTTCTTATTATGAACTCTTTCTAATTCATTGTTAAAGTCTCTAGTATCCATGGGAATCAGATAAAAACATCTAGGTAAAGACACATAAAATAAATGTAAACTCTTCCTTTGTCAAATTCATTTCTACAGATTGGCTATATTCCTATAATACATACAACTTTTTCTTCTTAAAAATAATAGAGTATAATGTAAAGTTCATATATAACTATTTTAAATTATCTGGCAGACTGAAGGAAGCATTATTTCCTGACCAATGCATGTGCACTGCAAGATCAAAGACTGTATCTTCTGTTCCTCCTGAAACACTAATATTTTAATACAGGGCTCTGCACTTAATCGTTCCAATTGAATGAATGAATGGTGGTCATGAGTGAAAGAATATAAACCTCTAACAAATTAAAAAGTCTCATTTGTTTTGATTCGAATGACATTCTTTAAGAAATGTTTAATGATGGGGAATTGTTCTAATTTTCCCTCTTTTCCTTTCTCTGCATGATTTATAAAAATACTTGGCCATCAGTACTTAATATTTTTTAAATCCTGAAGGTGAATTCCAAAGCATCACTTTATGAATTTGCAGAAAGCAGTCTTCTACATAATGACATCCATAATAGGTTCAGTCATTCAGAGTCCATTATTTCTCCCTCCTCTAATATGCTATTACTCTTGTGATATTGATTTTCTTAAGAAAATTTTATACAATTAGACTGTCATTTTTCATGGTGAATCAGAATCTCAGTAGTCAAAATGCAATGATTGAACACTCCTTTCATTGTTCCCTAAAGGGCCAAAGTGGTTCTGAATTCTAAGAACTGTAGAAAGGTTTTCTCCTAAGTGGAGCACTTTCATCAAATAGAATATCATTATGAGCTTTTTCTTTTTTCTTTTTTGGTGTATCAGTGCAGTTTATGGGAAACATTTTTTTCTGTGTCTAGTAACTGCTTGACAATTGACTCTATTATTTTTAACTTAATTCTCTGCAAACAAGTTTAAACTGAGAAAAAATTCTTAATATCTTCTATGGTTTTCTTACACATTTCATTTTACTTCCTTGTTGCCTCAGTTTCCAAATTTGCTAAATATTATGCCTGTCACCATATAGTTAATCAGCAAGATTAAAATGAATAAAGATCATGAAATACAACACCAAAAAGAGACCAGATTGTGAAGTTGCTACAAATCAGCAGCTGACCTAACGTCATGTCAGACTCCTAGATGTCTTTTCCCAAGAGGGGAGACCACATTTGCCCTCACTCTTCCTTGCATAATACCTGCCAAAGTTACATTTCAACACAGAGGCAAATGCCATGCATCCACTGCTCTCAGAATGCCCTGCTGAGAGAGTTATCTGTTCATCAGCCTGTAGGCATAAATGGATTGAAAACACGAATGTATTTAAATTACACTAAATTAGTAAATTAAATTATTGCCTATACATCTTAAAAATCCTCTAAATGAAGCTGACACTGTTGATATTTGCCACGGCTCTGAACTTTTGCATGTCATGAAACTTCCCTGTCAACATTTAACTTAAAACTCTTACTTTGGCCACATGGAAAGTAAGAACAGCTATTTTTTTGGGGGGTACAAAAACAGTTGTGTTTTAGTTCCTCCTCCCAGTGCCCACCACATGTGCATACTAAGTCTATGTTCTGGTCTACTAGTGGTTTCTCCAGGTCCTGCCTTTTCAAATTGAGTTGCCCCAATTGGGTTTTTTCCTAAGTATCCTCTCAATCTACTGTGGACTCTAACTATATAAACTCTAGTAAAGTAATATTGATGTTTATCAAAGCATTGTACTAAATTTATATATTTACTCATTTAAAACAAACATACTCTCATATACAACAGTCTTATAAGGTAGGGATTTTTATTCCCCTTTTACTGGTAGAAAAACTGAGTTCCAAAAAGCATAATGTTTTCAAAGTCCCCCAGTGAATATCTTAGGTGAGATCTGAGCCCAAGTCAATGCAGTTCTAAAACCCACCCTTTTGAATTACTGGGTGCACAATTACTTCACTTTTATTTGCTCTCTGTCATATAACTTCTTAGTCACATTTCAACTATTTTAATTTCTCAATTTTTTAAGGTATCAGAGTTTCAATATATTGGTATTCTGAGTTGTATAATTCATGTATTATCATTGGAGATTCTTTTGTTTACATAATTTATTTTCCTTTCTGATAGAAGTTTTTGAAGGAGAGAAACTATAAGTTGTTCATTTAGAGACTCCCCATTGAGCCAAGCACATATATAAATGCCTGACTCAAATTAATCTTCGTTGCCTTCATCACTACAGCTAATATCCTTGTAGTGCTTGCATGTACCAAGTATTTGCAAGTATTGTTTCAATTACCATCATAATAACCCCAGGAAGTATATTATGTGTTATCTCATGGTTAAGAAACTTACCCAGTTAATCTGGTTACCATATGGAAGAGTTGAGGTCTATCCAACAGCAAATTTCATATGCTTAACTACCCTATATTCCTCTCAGTGGAACCTAGGTGACTACCTACTTCCGGTTCCTCTGCCACCTTACACTGTGCTTTTTCTCCTCATTTCCTGCCCTACCTATCACCTGCCTGCTTCATTGCTTCCCCTTTACTTGCTTCCCCCCTTACTCAACATCAGTGCCTTTCACTATTATCCAGCCTCCCCAGCGCTTTGTTGCTCATTTTCCTAGTCATCTTCATCTATACACCTCCTAACTCTCTCTCTCTCTAAAAAAAAAAAAAAAGAAAAGACCAAGAAAGCTTCATGTCTGAAGTCTGATAAAGGATCCTGTATCCTGTAACTTTCTTGGCAATTTCTGATCATTACGATAAAAACTGATGATTAAATAGGCAAAAACAGAAGTAGAATAAGGTATTGAAATAAGCAAAGACTCTTTTTACTGTTTTTATTAGAAATCTAAACAGTGACTATAGTGTCTGAGCTCCATAATTTCTAAGTGACTAAATAGGGCACACACATACTCATTTTATGAGTTGATTGGCATTTTATTGAGCCTTATATTTTTGGTAGTAAAATAACAGTAACAAAAGAATTTTTGAGTTCCACAGAAGTACATAGGCTCATCATTTTGCCTGCTTTCATTTGTTCTTTTGTATAGAGCGTTAATTTGTAGATCATTGTGCACTAGTGGGAATTATCATTGGGGTTTCATTGGATGTCCAGGCTTGGACATTTTGTTTTTCTTTCCAAATTTAGAAGTTATGACCATTCATCTTCATAAATAAGACTTAAAATAGAACACAGCTATAAAATAACACTTGAGAGCAGCACTGGCTATGATATGCTCAGCTGAACAAACGGCCATGCTTTAGCTTTGAATTCCAAACCCTGTGTAAATACCTTCCCCTTTATTTCTCTAGAGAAGACAAGGAAAAAGAAAACCAACAATCACAGTAAATTCTGAGGAAAAATATAGGAAAAAATTTGGTAAGAGATATTTCAAATGGAAAAGTACAAAAATTGGGCAAGTATTTGCAGCTGACCAGTAGAACTTTGAAGAGAAAACATGAAATGAATTTCTTAGCTTGTGGAATGATGTGGATAAGTTTTTATTACTAGTTGTTCACTGAGAATTTAGCATTTACTTATAGAAACACTGGAATGGCTCCTAAGGTCTCCTGTGGAATCTACCTTATTTCTTTTAGAAAGAGTTTAGGTTATCTCTGCCTACACTGCATTTACTCTCAAAAATGGGATTTTTGTTATGTTATGAATACCATGGACCCATATGCATAGAAAGATCTCAATAATATCTCCAAATACACTCTGATTATAACCCTGGTCTAGAAATCTGAGCTTTCATGGCAGAACTAGGTTGTGTAATCAAAATCCACCTGATTATATTTGTATTTGTGACAGCTGGGATGGCCTGCATTGGCATATGCCACTTCCAGCATTGTGGGTGTAAAATGAAAGATAGAGTGAAGAGACCCATAGATGTAGCTGCCTTAGTAAATAGTGTCACAGTCTTAACTTGGCCCCCAATATCTAGCCGGGTCTTTCTGGACTGGCATTTTATGATTCATTTGTTCCTAAAAAAAATGTTATATATTTTTCCTTTAAAAAAAATAGACTGTCCTCCATCACCTACCAAAAACAAAATAGTAGTAGCCATCTTTTAATTGCACAGGTTCAAAAATCATAATCTTCCTGAAACAGTGGAAGATAAACCATAAAACATAAATATATCCAGTATGACACAGGAGCTAGTTTAAATCATTAGAAAATCCAACTATTTAAGAGAAAGTGAAGGTTTTAATTTTGAAGTAAATCTGGCACTTGAAGAGAAACACATAAATCTTGGAAGAAAAAAAATGGAAATTCCATTTGGGATACACAAAATGACAGTGCCAGCTGTTGTCATAATTTTTCTAGCATCAAGACAACTAATTCCAGGCCTGGCAAGGTCACTGGATGGGCAGAAACCTCTGTGGAAGTATACAGTGGTACTCATGTTCAGCCTCATGAAATCAGGTGGGAGACCTCCTCTGGATGAGACACTTGGCCAACACCATATCCTGGCACCTGGGCATCGTTCATTTTGTGGACTACCTGCAGAAACTTTGTTTTCACAGTCTCCTGACCCTTTGTCTAGAGTGGTATACTTCGGAGACACGTTCTCATTTGAATGTAAACTTCAAGCATTCAATAAATGCTCATTGAGAATAAACTGAGGATGATCTGAGTGCTAGAATACCCAGCCCTTGTTTTAAAGCCTTTCCTTTCACTACAGAAACAGAGGCAATTGGCATAAATAAACAGGCATGGGGGCTTGTATACAGACCCTACTTTTATTAAAGTGTGTTCTTGAGCCCATCACTTAAATTTCCTAAAGCCCAGGTTTGTTTGTTCTTTTTTTTTTTTTTTAATAAAACATTGGTCCTAACCTGGTTACACAGTTCTTTTGAGAATTAGAAGTGTTTTTACAATCTCCAGGTGGCTGCATGGTAGCTGTGTTTCCATTTTGTATATATTCTACTAGATAGAATATGGAAAGTGCTTAATGAGAGGACAGTGGGATTATGTTCTAGGCTGTCAGGGAGCCAGGAGGCCTGCCTGAGGTGTTCTGCTTCCAAGGGGTGGGGTTGAACTAAGGCAGCACATACCAGTGAGACTTTGCTCACTGGAGAGTAGGCATTCCTAGAAGCAGGTGTGGATCACACCCAGGTGTGATACAGGCATTTTCAAGGCAAA
This sequence comes from Galemys pyrenaicus, assembly GCA_019455555.1. Classification (NCBI taxonomy): domain Eukaryota; kingdom Metazoa; phylum Chordata; class Mammalia; order Eulipotyphla; family Talpidae; genus Galemys; species Galemys pyrenaicus. Next base: position 989,975 of record JAGFMF010011622.1, read on the forward strand.
AGATTAGAAAGTGTTAGAGGAACTAGCAATAGAAACTTTGAGCAGATTAGGAGTGTGTGGAAGAGAGACTATTAGCTAGAAAAAAAAGAAAAACCTCAAGATCTCTTTTCCTCCCTGTCTCCTCTTGCCTAGGTCATGTTGAGGCCATTCTTGCTGTCCTTGCACCCTGTTTCTACAAGTGATCTTAAGAAGACAAATTCTCAGGAAGGAATGACTTTTCTGTCTGCACTTGTATGACTTTTCAAATCACCAGATGGTGACCCAGTAGTGACCAGTGAAAAAAAGTTGACTGAGTTTGTAAGACCACAAATCCAGACCAGTGGATAGTGGGGGAAACAGATGAGCAGCTAAGATGGAGAAATAGGAGGGTTAGCACTGAGAAAAGTAAAATATAGTGAAAGATATAAAAACTAATATGAAAGATGGGGAAGACAACAACTTGTGATTTGGGTAAAGCCATGTAGAAATACCATGGGCAGAGCCTCTGATGTGTGTGGCTACACCAAGGGTCTGGTTCTGTTCTTGGTCTTTCCTGAGGGTAGGAGTAGGTGGTCAGCAAGATGCTGAAAGAAGTTCTTTGCTGTCAACAAAGGTAGCTGAGGTAAATCCAGGGAGGAGACACTGTCCAACATAGGGCTGCTGTTCTAGTAGAAATAATGTTATGTTTTTGTACAGGGCAAAGAGTGATCTGAAACAACTAAATAATGGTGAATTATGAACTAGTCCTTTTGTGTGCTGGTTAAAATCAAGTTTTTCTCTTAGCCACTGACTTCAGGGGCATAGTTAGAGAAAGATATTTGGAAAGGTTAAATACTATTTCAGGGAGCATATTTTGCATCACAATTTAAATTAGGTATTCATAAGAGAAAGCTTTACAAATGGGCAATCTGAAAAGACATATTTTATGTGCATTGAAATACAAGATAAGGAACCAATAATTCTGTTGCCTGGATAAAGATTTTTGAGCATTAAATGGGAATTTGGCAAACAATGAGTAAAATTTGACTTAAAGCACAGATAAGCTTACCAGTATTTAAATGGTGAAGGCATGAAAGAATATAAGAAATAGTTTACAGCACCACAAATAAAGGAATGGAATGTGTAACAGGAAATCAGAATCCATGATGTCAAAAAATAAGTCATATTATTATGAAGAAACCCCATTATTTAAAATGAAAAGGAAATGGTGTTTTCAAAGGGTTATTTCCCCACCCCTCCCATGAGTGACTGGGTGTTTTCTAGTCACAGGGGGCAGGATTCAGGTTTGACCGCCAAGTGTGTCCGGTGGATGTGGGAAGAGAGAACTTACGTGGGAAATGGAAGTTATTGCTTTACACTAAGTCCAGCCTTCCTTTAGAACAGAGAAGGGATTTAGTCTGTCATGTGATCAGAAAGTATTCTTTTAATAGTAGATTTAAAATGTTTTGGTTATCAAGTATTTTTATTTTATTTATTTTTTTTTTGTATAACCTAAAACTTTATTTTTTTCCCCAACATTTGTTAATTATTTTTATTTTTTTTTGAGAGTTGATTTTTTTTATTAAAATATTTTAAAACTTACATATACTTGCCATCAATTGTAATCCCCATGTATTCCCCATCACCATCTCACCAGTGCACCACCTCCTCAGTCCCTCGTGTTCCCATCCTCCCTCAACCCTCCCCCTACCCTCCCCACCAGGTGTCCCCAGTCTGTCCTTGACTCCTCATTTTTGGTTTCTGTGTCTTTATTGCTGTTATTGTTATTA